>CM054123.1:18276460-18616460 GCA_028751855.1 Ambrosia trifida | reverse complement strand
CGTTGAACAATGTCAAGCCACCGCTGAACTGCCCCACGCCATCACGATGACCATATCATAATGACGGCCGAGAATGAGCCCTCTTCCTGGTTCCAACAACTCATGCACACATTAAAGCAAACTACTTACATTGATTGATGGTGGATGGAATGAGTGTAGTCGGTCTGATCTTCGAGAAGTCGGTTACACTCGGGTCAGACCCGAGGACCGACCCGAACCCGAGTTTTAGAAATTATAGGAACCGAAGACCAACTTCTATATGTAGCATCGGTTCGGTGTTAGGTAATTTCCGGTCCGGGCCTCGGTTTTTTTTCGGGTTGACTCGATTCTGCTCACCCCTAATTCTCACCATATCTTAAAGCCTGCTCAAAGTTATTTCATCATTCACTTACAAATAAGACATGTTTATTGAATTTTTAGTTGCTTTTAAACATATATCAGATCACCCTTGGGCCTTGGGATTAATTTTATGAATCTTTAATACGTTTTCCTTAGTTGGATATCTGCTTATTTGGTTGACACTGTAAAGAACACCAATGAAATATTATAATAAATGAAGAACAAATATACATGTGTATGAACTTTATGTAGATCAACAAAAACCTTGCTTAGATTAAAAAAAACAACATTGCTTCAACATATTAACATATGGATAGTGAAAATAAAAGTCAAAAACTACAATTACATAAAAGAGTGTAAATTGTACTGTTAAAAAAATCCTACAAATCAAGAAAGGATGGTTTCAAATTGCAAACAAACATGAGTGCATCCCTTAATTACAATATCCATAAGCATGAAAGTCGAGTAAAGAAGGTCTGAAGCCCAACTTAATAAACACACTATTAGAATATGCAAACAAACTAAGCAACTGATGACTGAGTGTAAACGTGAAGAACTACACATTTTTTATATGACTCTGTCCATGTATCCAAATAAAACATAGTTTGATCAGTATATCATTAAAGTAATAAGACAGTTAGAAACTTCTAGATCCTTAAAAACATAAGAAGACCATATCATCTTCATAGCAACTTCTTCACTACTTTAAATGTTAACACCTGCAAATAAACTAAGTAAGCAGATAAGCATTAAAACAAAAAAAAAGGTAATAAAAAGATATGACAATAATAACGCAAGAAACACATTATACATAATTATAAAAAATAATCACTTTGCTCCAAATGGGTAACTTGGATTTGCTTAGTAAAAACATTCTTACGGTAACTAGCAAATGTTGAAACTATACATTATTCTAGAACAACTTTGCTTAGAGTAAAATAATATTGCTTCAAAATCTTAAAGTTGTGTCAGTAAGAGTAAAAGTTAAAACATATCTACATTTTACAATTTCATACAATTGAAAATATCTCCACCATGACAACAAGGACCGGAACAATTCAATGCACCATTTCTCATTTTCTTGTACAATTGTCATGTGATATATTTTTGCAACACATCAACGGACTTAAAGAGTCTTAAAATACTACAGAATATATTAACATAATGAAGGAGATTAACAAACTCACATTGAACTTCAATTTATCAATTGCCCTAATGTAATGTATAACTCCATGACTCATATAAGCCTATTAACAATATAGATAGAAGAATGAGAGATTGGGGGAATGCTTTTCTTATTGATGTATCTTATAAAATACAAATGCCTCTTTATATATGCCCTTACATAAATATAAAAGTAATAAAAATATAGAAGTTAAACATATGAAAAGTCATAAGCCCTTACATTAATACAAGAGTAATACAAATATATGCGTTAAACATATGGAGAATCATCATATAAATACATGTATGTGAAGAGTCACTTTGCATTACTTATTTGTATAATTGTCATCAAAAGTTGTACTATAGGGGCATAAAAGGAAAAAAAAGGGTAAAATACAGAGATGTATATTTGTGCCTCTTGATATACCATCTTAAAAGTGTGGCAAACTTACAATCCTATCCATCGAGTTTCATTAATAAGATATATAGATATTAAAGAATTATGTATTACGACAACTATATTTCAAGGTCCAAAAAATATACTCTGTCTTCCACCTTCAAACTGTGCATTCTCATTTTCACTTCAAATACATCATTTTTAGATATAAAAATTATACACGTGAAATTGTATATCATCCTCCTCATCTAGTGGTCTGCCATCCTGATCGTATTATAGTACATCATATTGCAGTTGCACACACCCCCTGGTTGACAAACCCTTTGCTAAGTGATGATAAAATTCCTTTGACAAATGAAAAGTTGAACTGGGATTATGATTACACTTTTAGCAAACTATGAATTGGGAAGGGGCACACTCCTCCGGTGGCAAACCATCCTCCAATTCCTTTGTCATTTTCACACCCTGCCAACAGAAGTGTGTGTACATGGTTCACATAGCAACTGTTAAAGCACACACTTAATATGATAAAAGAAATTTGGATACCAAATGTGTAAATTTTTACATCCCAACATGATATTTTGAAAGATGCGATCTACATATGCATCCAAGGTCAATAGGAATTATAAAAACCTTAAAAATACGACATCCAAGATGATGTGACTCTTACTAAGAAACCATTTCCATGTCATGAGCTAGTTACCTAAAAAGCATGCTTAAATATATCAACAAAAAGTTGGTGAGTTCACATGTTAGAATAGCCTTTGGAGAATATGATAACATCTCCTTGAAAAACTTGATAAGCATCTTCTTGGAAACCTATAAAAGAAACTTGGAAACCATTCTTTGGAATCCTTGTAAGGCACTCGTTGAAATATTTGGAAAACTCATAAATTTTTTCTTGAAATATCAGTTGAGAAACTCATAAATCTTTTCTTGAAATAGGAAAGTGCACAAAATGAGCAAAATAGGTGATTCGGTGAGAGTATGGACCGTTCCTGTAACATTTCACATTTAATAATTGTACGTTACGGAATTAAAACGACAAGTTTTATTATTTTTAGTGATATTTTGAACCCTTATTCAAAGATAATTATTCAAACACACACACACACATATATATATATATATATATATATATATATATATATATATATATAAGTTTATAATAATAATAATAATAAAACACAAAAATCAGCTTAAAATGTTGCAGCCCAGAAAAGAAGAATGGGCGGCCCATCTGAAGAACTCGGCCCAACCAGCAGCCCACATTCTCTCTTCCCCTTATTGTTCAAAAAAAAAAGGGGAATAAAACTGCTACACCCGGGGTTCGAACCCGAGCCGAGCCAAACCACTCACACGCACCAAACCATTGAGCCACAGCTCACTTTCTGATTCAATTCAGAATCAAAATGCATTTAACACCTTTAAAAGCCCTTGTCTGCTCCTCCCTTTCCAGCGCTGCTGAAGAAATCCACACCACAAAATTTTGGGTTGACCAAATTAATTATCCAAACTATGGAAAGAACTCGTGATTGTTTCATTTACATGGAATGGCACTTAATACGCGTGATTTCCACGCTTGAATCATTCAAAAGACTTACCAAATTTTGATAATTACACGTTATTATTTAACCCATGGTCAAACTTTCCAATTCTTCGATTGCACCTGTTATAATGTAAATTGAGGCATCCATTCCACCCTATGAGTGCCGAAAATCATCCTTCCACTCTAAAATTCTTTCTGTTTTCACTAAAATCCGTGCAATCGAGCTTGGTTTGACTTTCATGTTGACCGCACGTTTCTGTTTGTTCAATCGCTGTAAGTCCCAATTAATTGTATGGTTTTGTTATTCGTTTTCATACAAACAAAAGCCCCATGATTTCTGGGGTAATCATCTGACAATTATACAGATTTAAATTTTAGGGTTCTTATGTTTTTGTTTTGGGGAAGATGACAGGTCTGCAAGTCTAGTTATAACAAAAACCAAACAAAAGAATTAACAAACTGATCCTCAGATCAATTGGTTAATCATGCCTGTGTGTATCCGGCCGGCCTAGGTCTCAAGTTCGAGTCCCGGCCACAACATATTTTTTTTTAGATAAATACACCCTTTTAAAAAGGAAAATTAATTATGTAAAAACCGGCTATCAACCGGACTCGAACCCTTTACCCTTGCATAACTAAGCCTTATAATCACAAGCCCAGACCAATTGGTCTGGACCCTGAGAACATATACAACCCAATTTGTATTTTATTTAAACACTACCTAAAATTAAATAATGAAATTTCTTATAATTCTTTTATTTACCAAATTTATAAGAAAATCCTTTTTATTTAATAAAACGTTTTCAATAAATTCTACAAAAATTAATTTATGACATTCAAATGGGCGAGTTTATCATACAAATTTTAGATTTTCAAAAATCATTTATTTATTTTATATAATAAATATTACAAGTTAAATCTATTATAATTATAAAATTCTATAAAAATGTCAAAACGATTTTATTAAATTCCACAAAAATTATTCTAAACTCTTAAAACAATAAACATCTCAGAAATGATTTTTATTTCTAGAAAATAATTTATTTAATATTTTTAATCAATTTTTGTTAGTTATAATCATAAATAAATCATAATAAATTCATTTTTCAATATTTTTGCACCAAAATTTTATATAAATTATTTCTGATTATTTGGAACGGAAATATAATTTTTAACCTAATAATTCTTTAATTTTAGTATTTTTAAATATTAAGGTTAAATTTTGGCAATTTGTAATAAATAGATTTAATATTCTATTTTTAAGAAAATAATTTTATAAAAATTATTTTTATACTTTAAACTCATTAAGGTGATCATCTTAAATTCTAAATTTTATAAAAGACTTTTTGTTTATTTATTTATTAAATTTCTTTTATTATTCAAATATTTTATTTATTAAATAACCGAGCATCTGTCCCCAATCCGAAGCCCTAGAAATTTATACATTTGTAGACTAGATAAACTTATTTATCACATTATTATAGGGTGATATCTGGCATTGTTTGGGCAACCCCATAATTCAATCTTTTCAAGAAGTATAACATTTGCTAAGGTGAGTTTACATAGCCCATTTTTCTGTTTTACATTTTGGGGTGAAACATGTTTAAACATTTTATACACTATCATTTACTCATTCTTACATTGTTGAAACTTGTGATTCAATTATAAACATTTTATACACTATCATTTACTCATTCTATCATTTGACTGTAACAAAAAGACACAGTACAATCATTAACATTGATCAAGCCGTCTGTTTAGATTATAGCGCTATAGGTTTGACAAACCCATCCCCCGCATAGACTCAGGGATGATCGATAACAGTAATAACATTTAACTAACTTGCGAGTTAGTCATCAGTCGACACAAGGTTTGGTTGTACAAAGACGCATTGCTACATGTCGGTATCATACTCTATCATCATACAACTTTGAATGTTGTACAAACTATTGTTATCAGTTATTTTCAAAAACCTATGTATTCTCACCAACTTTTGTTGATCCAAATATTTTCAACTTAACATGTTTCAGGTCCTACTTGCTTGAAGAATTGCTTGAAGATATGTGCATAGTTTATTCAATGTGATGTAAGAATTCTTGTAGAACAATTGTATGTAATTTATTTAAATCAATTAATGAAACATATTATTCTCCATGAGCTACTGAACAATCATCACTACGTGACACCTCGATGTTTCCGCCATCGGTTGGGGTGTTACAGATTGGTATCAGAGCCATGGTTATAGGGAATTAGGTTATTAGAAAAAATAATCTAGTCTATAACCATAGGATTTAACCAGTACTTGCTTCTTTACTTGCAAATCTCTACCTCCCTCCTACTTCATATCCCTACTATCATCCCTACAAGAAGGTTGCTCTCCATCACTGGATTCACTCTTAGACTAATAAGGCAAAATCCTCAGGTTTAACCTGAACCACCTTGAGATCTCGTCGAAGTTCTGGATTTTAATAACGAACACGTGCAATCTGGAAGGGTGAACGCCTGTATTCTGAGTCTTCTGTCTAGGCTGGCATTGCGCATATATCCCAATCAGACGAGGGACCCGGATGCCTACCTGGGAATTCTCGGGATGAGTGTTCACTTATAGGCTAAAGCACGTCTTCATATGTTATTAGAATTTAGAATCTTTGATAAGTCAACGTTTTCGTTTATTCGTTTTAATTAATGAATAAATGATTACATTCCTTATATAATCTCACCTATTTCACTGTGTCTCTTACAGATCATGCCTCCACGTCGCAGCACTCGCAACAGTAATGGTGAGAACCACGAAGAAGGTGGTGATAACCATAACCATGATCAAGTTCCTAACCACAACAACAATGGTGTTGATGCCCAATTGGCTGCAATCATTTCTCAACAAATGGCGCAGCAAATCGCAACTCTAGTTCCCAACTTACTCGCTCAGGTCATCCAACTGAACGGCAATGGGAATGGTCACGGTAACGGGAACGGGAACGGGAACGGCAATGGCAATGGTAATGGACCCCCAGCCTGCACCCTTAAGCATTTCAACTCTTGTAACCCTCCAAAGTTTAGTGGTGAAGAAGGAGCTACAGGACTCCTCCAATGGTTTGAGGGTATTGAGAATACCTTCATCAACAGTGAGTGCCCCGACAACTTTAAGGTTCGTTATGCCATGAGTGTTCTTCACAAACGAGCACTCACTTGGTGGAATGAAGAAAAGCGTACTCGTGGGGCCGAAGTTGCTCTTGCTATGACATGGGACCAAGTCAAGGAGGTCATGAAGGAAGAGTTTTGTCCTCGCAATGAAGTTAAGAAGCTTGAGGATGAGTTCCACACCTTAGCTCAAGATAGTGGGGAAAACCTTGCCTACAACACCCGCTTTCATGAGCTTAGCTTATTGTTGCCTCACAAAGTCACTCCCCTACCAGTAGCCATCGAGAAGTACATCGGTGGTCTGCCCATGCAAATTCAGGATACGGTGTGGGGAAGGAATCCTGCCACCTTGGAGGAAGCCAAACGTTTAGCAGCTACCTTAACTGATAATCACGTAAAGAACGGGACCTTAGTTCGGAAAGGCAATAAAACAAGTATTGTAGCCGCGGTAACCACTGAGAACCAGAAACGTAAGACCAGGGATCCTGATGCAAACCTCACTCCACAAGCTTCTAAGAAGAAACCTTATACAGGAAACCACCCATTATGTAATACCTGCAACCGACATCATCCCACTGCTTCAGTGTGTCGCTTGTGCACCAATTGTGGAAGGTATGGCCACCTGGTCAACACATGTCGTGAGACCCCAAATCCAAATGCCAACCAACCCACCAACCCTGCTCAAGCTGCTAACCTTAATCAATACAACTATGGTCAATGCTATGAATGTGGAGACCCAAATCACTTCCGTAACCGATGCCCTAAACTAAACAGAGATCAAGACCCTCCAGCTACCTAACCGCAAGTCTCATCATTTGACTATTGGTTGCTTTTATTCTATGTATTGACGCTATTTGATTTAAGTAATAAAATTCAAATATTATCATAACATCTGTGTGCATGCTTGTCTAATTGCTATAACTATACGTGCTTGCTTGTACAACAATTAGTTGACTACCAAACAATCTACTCAACGATTGGTAGAGGTTATCATGTCTTCCAACAGTCGGGAGAGGCCCTACCACCTGCTCAACGACTGGTGGAGACTATCAAACCTGCTCAACAGTCGGTAGAGTCATAAAAGGACACAAAACCTTAATGTAAGGTAAATTGGTAATTACGGTCCGGAACGTAATCATGAGTTTACAGGTACGTTAAGGTAGTGTGAAATTTTATCAAGGTTCTCAGTAGTTGACCAATTGTAGGACTAGTGTTTCTCTTAACTTCGGGACGAAGTTCCTAAAAGTAGGGGAGACTGTAACATTTCACATTTAATAATTGTACGTTACGGAATTAAAACGACAAGTTTTATTATTTTTAGTGATATTTTGAACCCTTATTCAAAGATAATTATTCACACACACATATATATATATATATATATATATATATAAGTTTATAATAATAATAATAATAAAACACAAAAATCAGCTTAAAATGTTGCAGCCCAGAAAAGAAGAATGGGCGGCCCATCTGAAGAACTCGGCCCAACCAGCAGCCCACATTCTCTCTTCCCCTTATTGTTCAAAAAAAAAAAAGGGGAATAAAACTGCTACACCCGGGGTTCGAACCCGAGCCGAGCCAAACCACTCACACGCACCAAACCATTGAGCCACAGCTCACTTTCTGATTCAATTCAGAATCAAAATGCATTTAACACCTTTAAAAGCCCTTGTCTGCTCCTCCCTTTCCAGCGCTGCTGAAGAAATCCACACCACAAAATTTTGGGTTGACCAAATTAATTATCCAAACTATGGAAAGAACTCGTGATTGTTTCATTTACATGGAATGGCACTTAATACGCGTGATTTCCACGCTTGAATCATTCAAAAGACTTACCAAATTTTGATAATTACACGTTATTATTTAACCCATGGTCAAACTTTCCAATTCTTCGATTGCACCTGTTATAATATAAATTGAGGCATCCATTCCACCCTATGAGTGCCGAAAATCATCCTTCCACTCTAAAATTCTTTCTGTTTTCACTAAAATCCGTGCAATCGAGCTTGGTTTGACTTTCATGTTGACCGCACGTTTCTGTTTGTTCAATCGCTGTAAGTCCCAATTAATTGTATGGTTTTGTTATTCGTTTTCATACAAACAAAAGCCCCATGATTTCTGGGGTAATCATCTGACAATTATACAGATTTAAATTTTAGGGTTCTTATGTTTTTGTTTTGGGGAAGATGACAGGTCTGCAAGTCTAGTTATAACAAAAACCAAACAAAAGAATTAACAAACTGATCCTCAGATCAATTGGTTAATCATGCCTGTGTGTATCCGGCCGGCCTAGGTCTCAAGTTCGAGTCCCGGCCACAACATATTTTTTTTTAGATAAATACACCCTTTTAAAAAGGAAAATTAATTATGTAAAAACCGGCTATCAACCGGACTCGAACCCTTTACCCTTGCATAACTAAGCCTTATAATCACAAGCCCAGACCAATTGGTCTGGACCCTGAGAACATATACAACCCAATTTGTATTTTATTTAAACACTACCTAAAATTAAATAATGAAATTTCTTATAATTCTTTTATTTACCAAATTTATAAGAAAATCCTTTTTATTTAATAAAACGTTTTCAATAAATTCTACAAAAATTAATTTATGACATTCAAATGGGCGAGTTTATCATACAAATTTTAGATTTTCAAAAATCATTTATTTATTTTATATAATAAATATTACAAGTTAAATCTATTATAATTATAAAATTCTATAAAAATGTCAAAACGATTTTATTAAATTCCACAAAAATTATTCTAAACTCTTAAAACAATAAACATCTCAGAAATGATTTTTATTTCTAGAAAATAATTTATTTAATATTTTTAATCAATTTTTGTTAGTTATAATCATAAATAAATCATAATAAATTCATTTTTCAATATTTTTGCACCAAAATTTTATATAAATTATTTCTGATTATTTGGAACGGAAATATAATTTTTAACCTAATAATTCTTTAATTTTAGTATTTTTAAATATTAAGGTTAAATTTTGGCAATTTGTAATAAATAGATTTAATATTCTATTTTTAAGAAAATAATTTTATAAAAATTATTTTTATACTTTAAACTCATTAAGGTGATCATCTTAAATTCTAAATTTTATAAAAGACTTTTTGTTTATTTATTTATTAAATTTCTTTTATTATTCAAATATTTTATTTATTAAATAACCGAGCATCTGTCCCCAATCCGAAGCCCTAGAAATTTATACATTTGTAGACTAGATAAACTTATTTATCACATTATTATAGGGTGATATCTGGCATTGTTTGGGCAACCCCATAATTCAATCTTTTCAAGAAGTATAACATTTGCTAAGGTGAGTTTACATAGCCCATTTTTCTGTTTTACATTTTGGGGTGAAACATGTTTAAACATTTTATACACTATCATTTACTCATTCTTACATTGTTGAAACTTGTGATTCAATTATAAACATTTTATACACTATCATTTACTCATTCTATCATTTGACTGTAACAAAAAGACACAGTACAATCATTAACATTGATCAAGCCGTCTGTTTAGATTATAGCGCTATAGGTCTGACAAACCCATCCCCCGCATAGACTCAGGGATGATCGATAACAGTAATAACATTTAACTAACTTGCGAGTTAGTCATCAGTCGACACAAGGTTTGGTTGTACAAAGACGCATTGCTACATGTCGGTATCATACTCTATCATCATACAACTTTGAATGTTGTACAAACTATTGTTATCAGTTATTTTCAAAAACCTATGTATTCTCACCAACTTTTGTTGATCCAAATATTTTCAACTTAACATGTTTCAGGTCCTACTTGCTTGAAGAATTGCTTGAAGATATGTGCATAGTTTATTCAATGTGATGTAAAAATTCTTGTAGAACAATTGTATGTAATTTATTTAAATCAATTAATGAAACATATTATTCTCCATGAGCTACTGAACAATCATCACTACGTGACACCTCGATGTTTCCGCCATCGGTTGGGGTGTTACAGTTCCCTAAGTAAAGGGTATGGGTCGTACTGTTCTTGAGCATATATGAGGAAAATATGCATTTGAATTAGTATGGGCCATACTCATTCAGATTAGTACTAGTCGTACTCCCTGGAGATCATCTGACCCTTTAATTCGTGTGTTCAATCGGTGGATCTAGCCTGTAATCATCCTAAAAGGTCCGATTAACACAATTCCACAAGTTGCATTCGAGCATTTCAATGTTTAGTTCATCAATTTGGGGTCCAAACTTTCAAATCTAAGAATAAGGTTCCAAAATGTGATTACCGTAATATTGGAGACGAAGTGGAAGGAATGAGGCGTGTATAGAAGTCCGAAATATTGTGCCTTTGCATCTTTTTGGCGTCCGAGTGGGGGTGTGTGTAAGTGTGTATTTATGAATGTGTTATGGGTATCTAAAGGAAGAAACTGTGACTGTTGGTTATATAAGCTTCTAATACACGGTACGGGCCATACTCTCTAAGTTCAGTTTTATCTATGCTCACATTGGAATGGGAATATTTGGTTTGTGATGAATATTATGACTTATGACGATTTAATAGGCTCAGGAAATGATATTATAAGAAATAAAAAAGAATCGGGTTGCATCCCAAAAGCGCTAAATATGCAGGTAGTCTTCCGCTGAACTATCCTTTGTGTACTTTCTCACCATCCTTTTTCAAGAAAACGTGATTTACAATCAGGTGGCTTTTCTTTAATGTTTTTTAACTGTTTTACTTCGAGTGATGTGCAGGCTTTCTTTCATAACTATTATATAGATGATTTATCTTCTAACAAATCCTTCTCGAAACAACTTGAACATCTTAACTTTGATTGGTTTGGTTAACTTACTATTTATCTTATCATTAGATTATATCCAAGGTGGCTTAGCTTGTGCTTCTATGATCTTAATCTCTTTGTTTTCTTGCTTAATAGTTTAAACTACTTTCTCTAGAATGTCATCCCCACACTTAATTGTTGGGATGTTTTCTTCTCTAGTGTTCTCATCTATCTTTGCAAGTTTAGTTTTTGTATCAGGAAATTTTCCATATAGTATTCATTCCAACTCCTCCATATCTTTCTAGGGGTTAAAGTATGTAGCGTTGTCGATTACTGAAGCTAAATTAGACAACTCACTTTTGAATTTTTTTTCCCATGATATGTAGCTTGGAAGTTTTATGGGTTCTATAGTTTCACTCATATAAGCAACGGCTTTTTGAGGTTCTTGTTGATTGTCAAAATGTCCTTGGAGTCAACTTTCCTTCAAAGACATCAACTAATGCTATAGTGGTGGCTAGGAATGGACGATCTAAAATTATTAAAACTTTAGAATTTGTGTCAATATCAAAGATGGCAAAAGCTGTGGGATACCTAAATTCACCAATCTTCACTAGCACGTTTTCACTATACCATGAGGATATTTAATTGACTTGTCAACCATTGGGATGCTCATACGCATATGTGATGGTACACCTGACCTAGTGTAACACCCCAACCAATGGCGGAAACATCGAGGTGTCACGTAGTGACGATTGTTCAATAGCTCATGGACTAGAAATGTAAATTTGAATACATTGAATTTGAATAATTTATTACATTGGAAGGAATACAATAATTAAAACTAGCAATCTAAAACTAAAATACAGAAAATCTCAATCTAAGTCTAAGTTCCAAAAGCTTAGAAGTGATCTCATAAGAACCTGAAACATGTACGAAAATAATTTGGTCAATACAAAAATGTATTGGTGAGCATACCCTGTTTGAATTATAATAGGAAAGTGTTTCGCAATGTATCTGCTATGATATTATAATATGCAAAAGGGTCAAAATCAAGCCTCACATCGTTCAATAATCGTTCACACATCGTTCAAGAAAAAAACCATAACAATGACCAAGGACTTAACTCGTTCACGTAAGTCAAACAAGGGATATAATTCGTAGTACTACTCATTGTTAGGTGCGGCCCAAAGGTTAATGACTTTGACAAATCGTTCATACAATTCACACAAAACATATCAAAGAGCACATTGCTTTGTAAATAATATACATAATTTTAATAATAATGGTACATGAATCACCCCAAAAGAGTAAATAGTAAAAAGGGGAAAGATATAGTCACTTTTAATAATTAGTAACTTGACTAATCGAGTGAGTGTAAGCGATCAAATCCAAATGTTCAACCTAAAGTGTAAAGTGTTCCCAAAATGAGTATTTAGACTTAAAAGTGTCTAGGGTTTCTATTCTAAAGCACTTATGATGTTAGGTAAATATTTGGGTTTTATGTAATAATAGTAACGACGTAACAAAATACAATTGATTAAATTTGTACTCACGTCTTGTGAAAATGATATAATGAATTTAGTTTCCTCGATCTCAAGTAATTTCCAAGGTAAATATTATATTATATTCAGAAAATATAATAAATAGATTTAAGAAAACTAATTGTTTAAAACCAAATTAATAATAAAATTTAGTTTAAATAATAAAATGTTTTAAAACAAAAGAAATTTGATATGATAATTATCCTATTATATAAATAAACACTTCCACCAATTTTGATGTCAAAACTATTTATTTACAATTAAATATGACATAATTCATAAATAAATATAAATCACTTTTTAAAAATGAAAAGTTTTTGTGAAAACTTAATCTACTGACTTAGGAAATATCAAAATAAATTTTATAGAATTTTTGAGATTAAAATAGATTTATTATAATTATTATTTGTGTAAAATCTAATTAACAAATAAAAATGAAAAAAAAAAACATGGGAAATCATGTCAAAACTGGTGGAAAATATCACGATAATTATCTTAGGATACAGAAACATTTTTCTATAAATTTTTATGTCCAAATGTGCAACCAATGATTTATTATGAATTAACTAAGATTGATTCATCATAAAATCATTAAAATATTATATAATGCCAAAAATGCCAAAACTGAGTTCTAAAATTCCTAAGCGGCCATAAGAGTCAACATGTCAAATTTCATAATTTTTAGAGCAATAATAAACATGTTATGAATTTTTAAAGTTTAAAAGAATTTTAATTGAAAAATCCC
This sequence comes from Ambrosia trifida, assembly GCA_028751855.1. NCBI lineage: Eukaryota > Viridiplantae > Streptophyta > Magnoliopsida > Asterales > Asteraceae > Ambrosia > Ambrosia trifida. The sequence goes on along the minus strand of CM054123.1, from coordinate 18,602,802 downwards.
AAATACTCCTAAGAACACCCTAACCTTAAAAATTCAATTGAAGCCCTTAAATACTATAATCGACCAAACAAACAGAGGGCTTTTGATCTACAAATGAAAACTGAGAGTATTACAAAAAGGAATTGGAAAAACTTACAGCGTAGTTAGTCCAATTAAGAAGAAAAGAAAACTGAATAATAGAATAATAAGCTTCCAAATTCGCCATTAATACGAGATAATAATCGAAACTTTTCTTGCAGAGATGATAGACTAATAGAGGATCATTTGGTAGAGTTTAATCGAACAGAAACAATCGAATTAGTGGTGAACTTGTAAATGGGTCTTGGGTGAAGGTTTTATAATAATTTGTATTGATTTCTCATTAATTTAGGTCATAACTCACAATAATCATTAGTAAAACGTATTTAATGTCATAAAATTGAGTTTAATTCTTTGACTAAAAGTTTGACTAGATATCGTCGCATAAATTGAGTAACAGATCCCTGGTCAAAATTCTTGAAAACCCCATTATCTAATATGAAAACAAACTTGTGTTTATCTTAATTATTTATAACTTAAATGCGAGTCAAAAGAATTTATGCATAAACGTATTAAAAATTAAAATTCTTCATCATGAAATTAACTAGTATTTAATTACGAGTTTCTAGAACACACATTTTAGTATGTTAATAAAAAAAAACGTATACCCTTTAATAATTAAAATCAATATCATACATATGCACACTTATTTACAAAATAAAATAAAATGAAAATTTTAAAAACATGAATAACATGAAAAGTTCGGGTTATTACAGTATTACCCCCTTAAAAATAATTTTGTCCTCAAGGCGATGATTGAGAGTCAAGGTCATGAGTATTTATGAATGTTAAAAAAATTTCTTAAAGAAGACGTAGCATTTCAAATAATTTAGTTTAACCAAATCAATAATTGTTTATTTAGTCTAATCACTTTTAAAATTCAGAGTGTTACAACACTACCCCAAATGTTACGAAAAAAAATATGGTTTAGGCGATTTTCAACTATGGATTATTGTCACTTTAGATCCCCAAAGTTATGATTAACTTATTAGAAATTTGCGAATGTTACACCTAGTTTGGCGAAAATGAATAAGGCATCAAATTTATACTTGTGCCAAGATCAGCCAATGTGTTGTTTGCATATAACCTACCAATTTTCACACGGGAGTGTGAAACTTCTAGGATTAAATAATTTATTAGGTAATTGTTTTTGTAGAAGTCCTTAGTATTCCTCCCTAAGCTTAATATTAGTCACTTTACTGAGTTTCTTTTTATTTGAGAGTACTGTATTGAGAAATTTAGCATAATTGGGCATTTGGGTGATAGCCACAACGAATGAAACATTGATATGAGGGGTTTAATTCATATGAGGGGTTTTGATTAATTCTAGAAATTCTGAGTATTGCTCGTCCATTTTATCATTTCTAAGTCCTCCGGGATATGGAATGTTTTGTTTATATTCGGTATAAGAGTTCTTTCTTTTCTTGCATGTGTTTCTTTTATAGGTTCATCCAATGGTGATTCCATCACTTATTCTGATTTTCTGATCTGTGCAAACGGGTAAGTATTTATTATGCCACTTCTAGTTGTTTTCACCTTTACGCCATGTTCCCGAGTTTACTAACGGGAAGAAAAGAAGAGAAATGGAATTTATGAGAGAAAAGAAAGAGAGGGAAAGGAAATATGTAACTTCATTTCGTGTTCTCGAGTTCGAAGGAAAGGAAAAGAAAGTAAATACTTTATGTGTTTCCAAGTTGAAAGGAAGAGGAAAGAAAAGTTTAATTTTACAGTTATACCCTCATTTTCTATTATAGTAGTTTAAGCATAAGGATAAAATAGTAAATGAGAAACCTTTTTTTTATTTTCTTTTCCCCTCCTTCCATTTCCTTCCATTTTGGGAGGAAAGTTTTATTAAAAGATTTTCCTTCTACTTCCTTCCTATTCCTTCCACTCCCTTCCTTTAATGAAACTCTGGAACACACATATTTTCACTTTCTCTCTGCTTCCTTTCACTTCTTTACACTTCTCTCCTTTAATGAAACTCGGGAACACAGCGTTACCATACCACTAGGATTGACTTCTGTGTTTACAGGCAATGCTCCAGCCAGTTTATCTGACATTTGTTGAATTGATTACCCTAAGCACTTCTTGATATTTTGCAGTGATGCTTTTTGCAACTTCAATTCCTCTTCCATATTACTCATTCGGATGTTATTAGCTTTGTTGGTGTCATGTGCTCTTCAAGTTAGGTTTCGTTGGTCCCCTTACGTGTTGAGTAAATCCAGGTGGGACTGCACTGGATGGATTTTTCCATCTAACGATAGGATGATCTCTCCACCTCGCATTATACGCTTTGTTATATGGACTGTTTTGAAATCTTCCTTGGTTTCTAACATATGCGACTTCTTCAGTATTCTTAAAAAGGGCATACATCCTCCTCGTGTTCTCCACCACATGTAGTACAATTATCAACTAATCTAGTTTCTTGTTTCGCGATATATAATATATTGTCCCATTTCGACTTGTATGGCATCTGTTTTAGCTTGTAGAGCGGCATCTGAATCAAGTTAATATATTCCAGATATCTTAGTGGTCATTGATAAAGATGAGCGAGATGATGGTTAATCATTTAGAGCTAATTCTCCATTAATTCATGATCAAGAATGGGCGTTAGAGTCTACAAAAGCTCCCTTGCAGTAGTATCCAGGGGTTGCCTAGATTTTGTGAATAGACCTTCATTGAATGTTTGACAGATTAACCATGACTCCACTCCATGATTAGGACACAATCTAATGATTTCCTTATATCTTTCACATGTTTCAGTAAGTGATCCTTAAGTTGTTTAAAAGTGAGAATTTTATGTTGCAACTTATTTATTTTGTACACGGGAAATGTTTAATTAGGAATTTTATGACTAAAGTATCCCAACTGGTTACAGAACCTCATGGCTGTGAAGCAAGCCAAGTCTGGATTTTTCCACAAAGTGAGATAGGAAATAAACGGAGTCTTATGGCATCGGGTGATACTCCTTTGATTTTGGAATTGTCACAGATTTGAAGGAATAACTCTATATGTGTGTTTGGATCCTCATCTTTTAGTCTCGAAAACTAAAACTAGTTTGGATCAACTGAATGATAAGAGGCGGAATTTAAAATGTTTCTGCATGCATAGCAGGTCAAGTGATGCTAGAAGTAGGAAGAGTAAATTGGCGAACATGATGCAAGATTGTTCTTTCAGGCTCTCACATTTCTTCAACTATTTTAGGCTCGATTGAAGGACGAAAACATTCGCGCTATAAAAATGCTCGCTCGGTTTTCAGGTTTAGTTTGTAAACAAGCTAAGCACGAGCAAAGGTCTGCTCAGTTCGGCTCAACTTGTGAACAACCCTAATCATCATAGGCTCAATCTTGTCTTTCTTCTTTGGATTCTTACGTAGTGTGTTCAGGTTTAGAAAACGGAGATACCAATTTGCCAGACCGTGATTTACGCATACACAATATTCTTATGTAACTAATGCAAAATAATAAAATAAAGCAAAAAAATGATTATTGTATTAATTCAAAACCTTTTTCCAAAAGTGTCGTGTCCTCGGACACGACGCCAAAAACTTGACGTGTGGAATAGCAACAAATAAACATAAAGGATAACATAGACAAGTTTTAATAGTAATAAAACCTAAACTCAACTACACACGTAATTAGGCAAGTATACCTATCATTAGCATAACATAACAATATACAAGCAGGGTGCCCATACAATGCAGCAAGGAACACATGCACCTCTAAAGCAGAGGTGCAACTTAGTTGGGGCGGGAGGGGGCGGCCGACCCCCCCCCCCCAAGTTTTCAAGCAGAAGTTTCGATTATATAGTATTCATATAGAAATTTTTGGAAATATAGCGTTTCGACCCCCCAAAACTGGTTTTCGTCCCTCCGAAAATAGTGACTTCCGACCCCCTGAACCTTCGGGTCAAGCTTCATCACTGCTCTAAAGGTGTGAAACAGACATCATCAGTTAACTGATGTTATTAACAATCAATACATTGGTTCAATTTATTTGGTTGATTGTGGGTTTTTAACTTCAGTTAATTATGGTTAATAAACAAAAACAAACTTTGGCTAAACTTTTTGATCATAAGTACATGAAATGGGGTTTAAATACATGAAATTGAGTTATACAAGCTAAAAATATATAAATGTATTAATGATTTAGTTTCAGCTGGTTAATTTAGGTTAACTAAGGATGCCAAAAACCGATAATTGATTTGAAGTCATTCGATTTTTGGTTAATTTATTTTCAATTGATTTAGGTTCAAAACTGTCTGTTTTTTATTTAGTTTCGGTTAAGGTTTCAGTTATTTTTCACCTTAGATATTGTAAATCACGTAACACGTCAATTTCTTTAAAAAAATAAAAAATATCATACATTAAAAAGAAAAAAAAACGATTATTCTTGTATTTTTTTTAAGTATTATCGGATGATCTAAACATGTCTCCAGTGGTTCATCCTCCATTCTCCAAACGTTCGAAAAACACTCAAAAACGTTGTAATGATGATCGATGATATATAGAAAAAGTTGACAATTTCTGACAACATTGAGGTGGAATATTCAATTCCAACATGTGCTTAGGAATGGAGATAAATATCCAATTCCATACTACAAACAGTCTCATAGTCAAATACCGCCTTGAGGACTTGAAGATTGATCTTGAGTCCATCTTGGACTTGGTTGTTAATTGACATGTGGGCTAGTTTTATATATAAAAAAAAGAAAGACATGTTGGGCTTGGCAATGCTTGGATGTCAAAATAGTTTTAGTTATGTAAGGTTTTAAATGATAAAAATATCATCGTTTTCAACTTCTTTTTTTTCTGCTTATATTATAACTCAAGAAAAACTAAGAATAAATACTAAAAACAACTATGATCCAAAACCATCACCAATTACAATGTGACAACGTGATAGTGGTAGCATGTTTAGTATCGGTCCTTGACACTACATAACAAAGCATACTCTAATGTCGCCCAACATGGGATGGTTGCTATAGTCCATCACATTATAGTATTCGCATTTAATTTAAATACTTACATAGGGAAAAAGGAATGGGATCCTATTCTTGGCTCTATAGAACAGATACCTATTTTTAGATTACAGCTTGATTATGAAGTACAAGACTAGTAACGATACTAAAGACCATAAGGTCATCAAGATTAACCTAGTTCCAAATAGGGTGTAAGCTAGCCACATCCCTTGTGAGGTATTCAATATCAACTTGGTAAAAGTTTGAATCGAACTTATGAGTCTAGGCCTGAACCCGAACATAAAACAAATCGCTTATCGAGCACAAATAGACTCGCGGGCCTTAATAAGTCTTTTTATTATTCAAGTTTCTCAAATTAAGAATATAATTACATGGGTATGGATCCTAAGAGAACCAACCCCTATTTGAAAATTAAGATAATCATTCTAGACCACACATTTCTTATAAATGCAATTTTATTATTATTATTATTATTATTATTATTATTATTATTATTATTATTATTATTATTATTACTATTATTATTATTTTGCTTAATCATACGTTTTTATGCAAGAATTTTTTTTATTATTTTTATTTATTTTAATTTATACATATATGTATATAGTAACTATACATATGTTTATGAAAAAATTACGCCGTTAGTCCCTGTGGTTTCCCTCCAGTTGCAATGTAAGGTATTATGGTTTTATTGTTTCACTTTGGGGTATTAAAGTTCTAATTTGTTTCAATGCCAGGTATTAAGCTTTTAATTTGTTTCAATGTCAGGTATTAGGAACTAACCTAGTTAAAACTTAACTAAGTTTGAGGGGTATTATGGTCCATTCACCTGTTTATTTCTTTTAACCAATTAATACATATATTATAGATTTTGAGGGACTAAACCTGTCAAGTTTTCAAAGTTTTATGTATAGGGGCCAAACACCCCCTTTACCTATTCTTGCACATGTTGCCAAACACCCTTCATTTAGTCCCACCTATATAAACCTCCCCCTCCCCCTTCTTGTTTGTGCAGACACAAACAAACACACACACTTACTGTGTGTCGACAACAACCCTCAAGAGGTCTTCTTGTTTGTTCAAACCGGTTTCGCTCCCATTCGGTCCAATGGGTCGGTTTATGAAGCGGTTTATGATATTAACAGAATCCAGTAATAATATCATATGAAAACAAATGCTTAAACAGAATCAGTTTTAGTCAAACACTGAAAAAGGTACTTGATTACTTCTAATGTCAACAAGAATACTTAAATGTTACAAATTAAGCTGATAATAATAATAAAATCATAGATTATGATTGTAAGAGCAATAGAATGATGGAGTAGATTAACAAGAAATCAATGAGGAAGTAGAAACAAGTAAACATAAATTTCAAGACTAGTATTTATTTGACCTAATTAATTAGAAAGAAGAAAAAAAAAGCATCAACATAGATAGATTTATTATAATGGGAGAAAGGAATAACTAAAACAAAACAAGATTAGGGTTTGATGAAGAAGCGTAAAGGGATTATTCAATGAAAAAAAGAAAGGTTACCTTTGTTTGTTATGCAACGGTTAACACAAGGATCAAGTAACCAACGCCGGTGGCGTATAACGTACAAACTCAGCGTAATACCTACTGTATTTATGAATGACTTCCTTTTTTCAAAACAGAATATGATTAGAATCAACCCTTAACCAATCGATCCAACTCCTTCAATCCCTAGACGCACTTGCTGTGTGTCGACGGTGATGTGGTATAATTGGAGCAATGGTGGTGTTCACCGGAGAGACAATGCTGTGGTAGCGTGTGGCGATTCTTGATCAAGGTTTGAGGGTTAGGGTTTGGTTTGGGTTGAATTGGGGAAGATGACCTGCATCGATTTCATTTATAAAGAATCTGATCAGAATAATAACCATCTGATAGCTTAGATCAGCTGGTTTGCTTGTTCTTTTAATAAGCCAAGGTCCCAGGTTCAAGTCTTGTACAAGTGGGTTTTGGCTTTTGTTAGGACAAAGAGGATTGGTGAAACCACTTTTGGAAACCTTAGTCTAATTCACTTCTGTCATTTTGGCTAAGTATAGAAGTACTGAAAAGAAAACAAAGAACTGCTGAAGAGAAGATAAGAGAAGTGCTGAAGAAGAATCTTCATCAGAAGTTCTGAAGTCCAAACCAGACAAGTTCACTTCAGAAGTACTGAAGACAAACTACTCATCAGTAGTTTGTCATTCATCAGCACTTAGCATCAGATATTTTCCACCGCCTTTTTGCATCAGTAGTTTATTGTTTATTATTACTTTTAGCTGTATTTGTTAGTTTCAATGTTGCAACTTGTGCAACTTGTTTCTGTTGTTTATGTACTTGCTTTTTGGCAAGATACATGTATGTAAACGTCTATAAATAGGAGGCTTCAACCTTCTATTTTAGACATTGATTTTAATAGAAAAATCCTTCAAACACTATCACTGTTCTATTCTATTTCTGTATTTATTGTGAATCTGTCTAAGTATCTAATTCTCATTTACTGCTTGGATTCATAATAAATACTTGTCATTTATTAAGTTTCAATCATCAAGGGGGAGTAATAACTCTTCCTTAGTATAAAAAGTGTTGCTTTAACTTATACATTCAGCTGTGCTTATAATCTGATTTACAAGGGCTTGCTAAACACTTAAGTGTCAAAGATAGCAAGTTCTTACTTAGCAAAAAGAGCAAACTGATCCCAACAATTGGTATCAGAGCGTTGGTTTATCTGATCACATATCAATCTAACAAATTGAGAATCAGACACAAAGCTCTTATTGATACTCAATAAAAAGATCAAAAGTTCACTTTTTATCAACATCCATCACTTAAAAGAGTCATCTGACAAATCTATACTCTTTAAAATGGATCCACATAATACTGGTTCTGCCACTAAACCTGCCATGCTTGTTAGAAATGAATACAACATATGGCAAAAGAGAATGGCACATACCTTGTCACAAACCAACACAGGTAGTTGGAGATCTGTGATATATGGTCCTCACAAACCAGTAAATGTTAATCTTGAAACTAATGTTAAGGTCCCTAAGGACCCTAAAGAATATACAGATGATGATTTCCTAAAACTTGAGCTAGATGCAAAAGCATTCTCTATGTTGGCAATGACTCTCCCAAATGAGATATACTCTGGCCTTTTACATTGTGAAAGTGCCAAAGAACTCTGGGATTGTCTTAAAGAACAGTTTGGAGGAACTGAAGAGGTGATTGCCAACACCAGAGAGATTTTAGCTCAACAATATGAAACATTTGCTCATATTAATGGGGAAACTTTAACTCAACAATTTGAAAGATTCTCCTCATTAATATCTGAGCTAAAGTTAAATGGTCAGACCTATACAACAGTGTCTATGCTACATAGATTTTTAAGGTCTTTACCTGACAAATGGGAAACATACTCCATTGTTTTAAGATCCTCACCAGATTTTAGCTCCCTCACTCTTACAAAACTCCATGGGAGATTACTTACTTTTGAGAGAGAAATTGATCAAAAGAAGAAATTACAATCATCTGGTAAAACTGCTGATGACTACCTACCAGGTAGTACAGCACTTTTGGGACAAGATTCACCAACTTGTTCCTATGGATCTTATGACATTATTGACATAACCACTGGGATCTCATCAGAAAGATCTTTCCCAGGTTATGACAATAATGACCAAAGTCAAACTGCTGATAATCTATGTTTTATCATGGATGATTTGAAAAATTTTAGCAGTGATGACTTAAAAGAAATGGACATATTACACCAACTGGCCATGCTAAGCATTAAAACTAACAAGTTTTATAAAAGGTCAGGAAGGAAATTTCCAGGATTGACCAGTAATACAAAAATTGGTTTTGACAAATCTAAATTAAGATGTCACAAGTGTAAGAAGTTGGGACACTTTGCTAGAGAGTGTAGAAGCTCTAGCTTTAACCAATCACAATCTGGAAATAACTATAACCCCAATTATAATAGGAATAATGGAACTCAAGGGAGTGCTCATTTTGTATAGGCACAAGCTCCTCAACAGCAATACATGCCACAAGTACAATATGTTCAAGTGCCTGCTCAACAGATGCAGAGCCAACAATCAATCCCTCCCTTTCCAGCTGCTCAACATCCTCCACAGCCTCAACAACCCTCACAACAAAGTCTTTTCACCTCAGGGTATGTTGACTGGAGCAGTCTCCCTTTTGACACCTCGAGTGCAATCCTGATGCAGACAACAAAGTGTTTGACATCAACTGGGGAGAACCAGACAATGGCAGAAAGAACTTTGCCTTAATGGCATTTGAAGGCTGTACTTCAAAATCTGCATTGTCACAGGTATCAAAAGAATCTTTGACAAAACTTTGCTCAAATTCTTGCAAAGAAACTTTTGCTCTCATAAGAGAGACAAATCTGCACTTACAAGGTAAAGCCAATGATTTAGAAAGAAAATACACACAGATAAAATGTGATTTAGAAAGAAAACTGTGTGCTAAAACAAAAGAAGTTTCTAAATTAACTGACTCAGCTATTGAAACCCAAGCACAAATTAAAATCATGCTAAATGACCTGGGAGATGTCAGACAAGAGCTTGCTAACACCAGGATCACATGTGAAAAATGGGTGGAATCTTGTAAGGGGTATCAATTACTGCTAAACAAACAAAGTGCTTCAAATGTTAAGTTTGGCATAGGATACCATCATGTTGAAACACCAACAGATTTCTCTCCCAAAACTACTGAAGATGGGAGAAGAATTGTTTCAAATGAAACTTCTGAAGGGAAAGACTGCACATCTTTCCATGAAAACTTTCTAAACAGAAATCCTGGCATTTTTAAAGAAAGTACTTTAGAAGTGTTAACAAAATCTGACAATGAGCCATCAGTAGTTTCATCTACATCAGGAGTTGAGACCCTGAAAACTACTGATGAGCAAAATCTTTACACTAATGTCAGAAATTTGCCTTTAGATCAAAAACAAAAGGCAAAAGAGTGTGAAATTTGTGGTCTGTTCAACCACAAAACTGAATTTTGTAGATACAGAAAAGGAATTCAGTTCAATCAAAAAATTAAACAACAGGTTGTGGGAAATCAAATCAGAAATGATTATGAAAGAATCTTTAAACCCAAGAAACAACAACCTGAAAACACCTTTTCTCAGAAAAAGATAAGATCTCAACCAAAATCTTTTTCTCAAAATTCTTTGTCAGTAGTTAGACCAGAATCATCAGCAGTTTCACAAACTGCTGAGATACAAAATCTAATGAACATGGTACAACTACTGATGACCAAGGTTGATGGTGGTCCTGAAAAGGATACCACCATGGTTCTAAATGAAAAATCCATTGCCAAAAAGACATGGATTTCTCAACCTGGTCAAGAACAAACTGTAACTGTTCTCAAGAGCAAACCCAAAGCCAAACAGGCTTGGGTTCCTAGATCTAACTAATTTGCTTTTATGTGCAGAGAGTTTCCAGCGGCTTAAACAGCATATGGTATGTTGATAGTGGAGGCTCTATGCACATGACTGGATGCAGATACCTGATAAACAACTTTATCAGCCAAAGAGAAGGATCTGTATCCTTTGGGAACAATGCTAAGGGATATGTGCTAGGACATGGCAATGTCTCCTCTGGCAAAATACAGTTTGACAAGGTCAATCTGGTGGAAAACCTTGAATACAACTTGCTGAGTGTGTCACAAATGTGTGATAAAGGATATTCTTCCTTTTTCACAAAGACAGCATGCAAGATCATCTCACCAGAAGGCCAGAAGTTGATAGAGAAGATCATTGAAGATCATACTTTGCTGATTGCCAAAAGATGTGGCAATGAATATGCAGTGGACATTGAGAAAGACAAGATTCACAAGATCTCTGGCACAGGAGACTTGGCCATGTGAACTTTAAAACCATAAATAAAGTCACAAAAATGGGCTTGGTCAGAGGTCTACCTTTGTACCAGTGTCAAGAACACTGTGTATCTTGTTTAAAGGGAAAACAGCATAAGTCCTCCTATAAGTCTATTGAAGAATCAAAAATAACTGCATGTCTTCAACTACTCCATATGGACTTGTTTGGACCTGTCAAGATTATGAGCCTTGGTAAGAAGAAGTACTGCTTAGTCATCATTGATGACTACTCAAGATTCACATGGGTATTCTTCTTATTCTCCAAGGATGAGGCTGCTGAAATCATCAAGTTCTTCATTCTACAAGTAGAGAAACAATATTCTCTATCTGTCAAAACCATTAGAAGTGACAATGGGACAGAGTTCAGGAACAAAACTCTGGATGAATTCTGTTTGTCTAAAGGGATTATTAGACAATACAGTGTTCCCAGAACTCCTGAACAAAATGGTGTAGTAGAAAGGAAGAACAGAACATTAATAGAAGGAGCAAGAACAATGTTAGCTGATTCTGGACTGCCCTTGTACTTTTGGGCAGAAGCAGTTAACACATCATGTTATGTTCAAAATAGAGTTCTTGTGGTCAAGAGACATTCCAAGACTGCCTATGAAGTTCTTCATGGCATGAAGCCCCTTATCTCCTTTTTCAGGGCTTTTGGGTGTCAATGTTTCATCTTGAACATCAAGGAATCTATTTCAAAGTTTGCTGCCAAAGTTGACTCAGGTTACTTTCTTGGTTACTCTTCAACTAGAAAAGCCTACAAGGTTTTTAATTCTCACACCAGGATAGTAGAAGAAACATTGAATGTCAAGTTCAACGAGTCAAAACACACTCTTATTCCAGCACATCCTGCTGAACTCTTTGACCTTGACAACTTCCACTTTGGACCTGAAAAGACTGTTACTTCTTCCAAACCTACTTATTATGATGATCAAAGGTTTGAAGATGAGGATCCTACACCATGGACTCCTCAAACAGTCATTAAGTCAACTTCAACACCATCAGAAGTTTCACAAACTTCTGATCCAACAAATACTGAAGGCCAAACTCAAACATCTGCTTCAGCACCTGCAACTATTGTAGAAGCTAAAACTGCTGAACCAGATATTATAGACCTCAGTAGTTTGTTTGAAGAACAAGAGCCACCTACACCTGTCAGTGGTTTACAACAACTGATTGAACACAGAGATCATCCACTTGATCAAGTCATGGGTGATATAGCTTCAGGTGTTCTTACCAGAAACCAGCTCTCCAACTTTTGCCTATTTTCAGCCTTTATTTCACAGTTGGAACCAAAGAAGTACCAGGAAGCCCTCAAAGACAATAATTGGGTGCAAGCTATGCAAGATGAACTGCTTCAGTTCAACAAGCAACAAGTCTGGGAAATCTGTCCCTTACCTCCAAACAAGCAACCAATTGGCACAAGATGGGTTTTCAGGAACAAACAAGATGAGGATGGTATGATAATCAAGAACAAGGCAAGACTGGTAGTTCAAGGGTACTCTCAAGAAGAGGGAATTGACTATGATGAAACCTTTGCTCCAGTTGCAAGGCTTGAGGCCATCAGGTTATTTCTGGCCTATGCCATTTCCAACAAAATTAAAGTTTATCAAATGGATGTGAAAAGTGCATTTTTGTATGGAAAAATAAAAGAGGAGGTGTATGTCTGTCAGCCACCTGGGTTTGAGGATCCTTCTCATCCTGAGTGGGTGTACAGACTAGACAAAGCTCTTTATGGGCTCAAACAGGCTCCAAGAGCCTGGTATGATACACTCTCCACCTTTTTACTCAAAAATAACTTTACAAGAGGTGCCATTGATAAAACTCTTTTCATTAAACATGTTGGAAATCATGTCTTACTTGTTCAAATTTATGTTGATGATATCATTTTTGGTTCAACAAACACAAAACTGTGTGATGATTTTAAGAAACTCATGCAATCAAAATTTGAGATGAGTACCATGGGAGAACTACAGTACTTTCTAGGACTGCAGATCAAGCAACAAACAAATGAAACTTTTATACATCAATCAAAATATGTTAAAGAATTATTGAACAAATTTTCTTTAAATGACTGTAAATCATGTTCCACTCCCATGACACCAATCACACAAGTTGAACCTGATGATCAAGGAAAACAGGTTGATCAAACCATGTACAGATGCATGATAGGTTCCCTTTTATACTTAACTGCTTCTAGACCAGATATTATGTTTTCAACATGTGTCTGTGCTAGATATCAATCAGCACCAAGGGAATCACACCTTATAGCAGTCAAAAGAATTTTCAGATATCTGAAAGGAACTCCAACACTTGGAATTTGGTATCCTGCTTCAAGCAATACCAAGTTATCAGCTTTTTCAGATAGTGACTATGCAGGGTGTAAGATGACAAGAAAGTCAACATCTGGTGGTTGTCAATTCCTGGGTAACTGTCTAGTGTCATGGAAATCAAAGAAGCGAACATCTGTTGCAACTTCAACTGCTGAAGCTGAATACATTGCAGCTGCAAGTTGTACATCACAGATACAATGGCTCCAATATCAACTTCTTGATTATGGAATCAAAGAGACCAAGACACCTTTGTTTGTAGACAGCAAATCTGCCATAGCATCATTCAAAATCCGGTACAGTTCTCAAAAACCAAACATATTGAGATCAGGTACCATTTCATAAGAGATTGCTATGAAAAAGGCAAGATTAAGGTGAAGCATGTAGCAACAGCTAATCAAATAGCTGACATCTTCACAAAACCCCTTGACACATCAACATTTCAGAAGTTAGTATCCATGCTTGGGATGCTAAATTTGTAAGTGTTTATTTTATTATTCTGCAATTTTTCATTTTTCACTTACAAAACAGACAAAATGTCTGAAACAAAACTTCTGCAAAGAGAGAAACTACTGATGAACAAACATCAGTATGGGGATAATTTTCTGAAAAGTGTGTAACATCTGATAAAATAACCTTCAGAAGTTATGAATAAAAGTATTTATAAAAACATTTCTCATCAGCTGTTAAAACTGCTGAAGAGGAAATGGGAACTACTGATGAAGTAATCCTTCATCAGCAGTTTAAGTCAAAAGGGCAAATCTGACTTTTCCCATCATCAGAGGTTTGACCTAATCAGTTCAAAACCTCTGATAAAAAGATTTTTTAACCAAAGGCGGTTTAAAAACTTCTAATAAAGAAAATTCAAGCGGTTAAAACTTCTGATAAATACCTTTTCTCCACACTTATCCTTTCAAACTCAAAATATCCCTCCTTCTCTCTCAAAAACTCTCTCAATAACCTAAACCTGCAAATCAACTGTTCGATCAAAACCCAAACCACATGGCTCTAGTTCTAAAGCAGGGACACAATCAAAGGGCCTTTCTTGAAAAACAAGAAGGCTGGTCCCAATACGATGAGATCATTGATCTTGTCGTAAAATCCCAACATTTTACCGCTCTCACTATAAACCTACCAATTCACACTGAAACTCTGAATGAGTTCTGGGCAAATGCTGAGACGGTGACAACGGATGATGAGGTCATTTCCCTCAACTCAAGAATAAAAGGGAAACCACTGACCATCACACCGGCCACACTGGCAACAAGACTGGGTCTGGATGATGTAACTGCCCCTGACCATGTTGCTAATTCTGATATTCACCTAACCATGACTGAATGTGGTTATCAAGGTACTCTCTCCTATGCTACAATCTTCAAAAAATATTTTGAACCAAAATACAAGCTTTTGTTTCATTATATTATTATGTGTTTGAGTCCAAAAACAGGGTCTTATGACCAGATGCCCTCCACTTTTCAACCAATATTTCATTCCATTGTGAATGAAACTAAATTCAGGGCATCAAAACTATTTTTCAATGAGTTGGTGTTACATCACAATAATACCAAGAAAAAGTTTTTGTTGTACCCAAGGTTCATTATGCAATGCATAATAGGGGAACTGGGTAATGAGGTGCTTGTGGGAAAAATTTCAACTTTAAATCCTTTAACATCACAAGCATACTCAAGGCATAACAAACCGGCTGCCTGGCCAGAAGATGATCAGGGAGAACAACAACAAGTCCCCCTGAAGCCCACATCTTCCAAACTCACACCACCAAAAGCCAAAAAGCCCAAGCCAACAAAGACAAAAACCTACCAACCCAAAAGAAAAGTTGTTCAGGAGGTTGAGATGCCTGAACATGCTCATGAGCAGTCTGCTCTTCAAATAGGTGAGACTGAAACACCCTCTCAGTCTCATCCATCTCAAACCCCACCAAGAGCACCCATAACCATTTTATTCAAAAGAAAAAGACTTAGAAAAACTATTGAAACACACTCTTCTTTTGAAACTGTTGAACAACAACTTTCACCTATTGCCTAAACTACTGAACCAACCCCACAAATTTCTGAACAAGAGGCAATAGAAATTGCCAAACTTCTCTCTGGGCTAAAAGAGAAGGTCCCATCTGATCATGTTAGTCCCCTACAACCACAACAAACAGGGGACATAACCACTACATCAGACATGGATGTGGACATCTCTAGCCCTATCCCAATAGATGAGGGTGGACCAGAGTCTTTAAGCCCAATTTTAGAGACTCTTGGGGCATCTGAGGCTGCTACTACTTAGTTACCACCCAGTGGTGGATCTGAGGATAGAAGTAACATAGCTAAGACCTCAGATGTGGCAACTACTGATGAAGGCTTAATGCCTGAAGTAGGAAATCCTCAGAACCAAGAACAAGAGGTTCATGAGAGAACTGAGTTGGGCTCAGCTCATGATTTAACTGAGACAGTCTTCATTGAGGGCAACATCAGGGATTCAGATGATTCCATTAATTTGGATGATGTTTCAAAAACACAAACTACTGAATTGACGGCACTTTCTGAAGGTCCTGTTTCAGGGGTATCCAGGCTCAAGAAGCCAGTCACCCCTGCACAGGTTAAAGCCCACTCAATCCCTAAAACCCCTAGAGTGGCATCCTCTGTACAACATGAGGATCTCCCAAAAACACCCCCTTCACAACAAATGCCTACCCAATTCCCTGGGCAAACAAGCATAGACCTGAACCAGCTATGCAGCCCAGAGGGTCCCCTGTACCACATGATGAATACTCTCATCAGAAATCACTTCCAAACATACACAGCTAACTTGGAGCTGTCTATCAAGAATCAATTTGGAGTGATCAAGACCAAGATGAATGATCTGTCCAACAAAATAGACTTCAACAGCAAACAGATTGCTCATCTTCAAGGACAAATCTCCCAACCCTCAACATCAAAAGTTAAAATTGATGAATCCAAAAAGGGGGAGAAGATCAGGGAACCTAAGGAGTCATTCCAAGCCAGGATAAGGGCAAGAGTGGCCATCCTTGAAAGAGATCAAAAAGATCAGGCTAGGAAAGAAAAACTGGCCAAACAGTTTGGTGTCTTAGTGGAAGAAATTGAAGCCACAAAAAAGAAGATGAGACCCAAACCTCTGAAGAATCCCTAAGGCACAATGAAGAAATTCTGATGGCAAAAGTTCTGATGAAGAATCAGAAAGTACTGAAGACAATCCTTCAGTAGTTGACAAACCATCAGCTGTTGTCAACCCATCAGAGGTTAACACTTCCAAACCTCAAACCACTGAACCTTCCAGATCCACTGAACAAATCAAACCAACTTCTGCTCCTCCAAGGCCTACAACCACTACCATGATTATCCTAACACCTGCTCCAATATCTCAATCAACTGAACTTCTTGAACAGAGGTTAAAGGCAGTTCAACAAAAGGCCAAGGAAGACCAGATTTGGAAAAGTCTGGAACAAAGGGATGATCTAGAGTTTGAAGAGAAGCTCCAGGCTTATCAAGCTGAACTGGAGAGACAGGCTGAAAAAGACTATGTTGCTGAAGAAGACAAAAGACAACAACTGATGTCTTACATTACCAAGAACAGCAAGACTAAAGCCTATACACTCAAAGGACTCTCTGTGCAAGAGCTGACAAGAAGGGCACAACTGCTTGCAGATAAACTGGCCACTAGCAAAGAAGGAAAGGCCAAGAGAGCCCAGATAATAGAAGAGTTAGTAGCAGAAGGCTATGGTTCAAAAGCCTCAGTATCCAGATGGAAAGAAGATAGACTAATGGATACTTACAAGAAATACTTGGCTGCCAAGGCTGCAAATCCAGAGAAGTTTCAAACTACTGATCCTTCAAAATCAGTAGTTAGAACTTCTGGTGTATCAAGAAGAAGAACTGCTACTCAGAGAAAGAAGGCAGAGGACAATGTCAAAACTGACTTCAAAATGGTACTACTTGAAGGAAGTTCAATAGTCCATTCAGATTTTGACATTGAGGAGAAACCTCTGTTAACACAATTCAGGGATCCTTCCACTTTTGCCTACCAAATACAAAAGACCATCAAAGAAAAGCTGCATACCAGAGTAGTGACTGAACACCATCTCCCAACTGTTCAGATGCCTGATATACAACAACAACAAGGAAGAGACTCCCACCTGAGGCTAACTGAAACTGAAAGCATCCAGCACTCAGGACCATCAACCCAAGGGACAAGTCTGGTTCCCTATTCTTCTGACTTTAACAAGTCAAAGATACCTATCATCAGATGGTCACTTACTGATAACAACTCAGTATTGTTGACAAGAAGAGACCTCTCAAGCAGGGCTTACAAGAAGATCAGTGATCTGAAGAAACTGTCAACACAAGACCTGCTCACAATTCAACATCTGGAACCACAGAGAGGATCTCTATCTGATGGTCAGTTAAACCAGCTCAAGAACACCATGTACAAAGAGATATGGAAGATTGTTCAAGACAGAAGAAAAACATAAGGAATTAGTAAGGTTTTGGCTTCATCAATCCAGGGGGAGATTGTTAGGACAAAGAGGATTGGTGAAACCACTTTTGGAAACCTTAGTCTAATTCACTTCTGTCATTTTGGCTAAGTATAGAAGTACTGAAAAGAAAACAAAGAACTGCTGAAGAGAAGATAAGAGAAGTGCTGAAGAAGAAACTTCATCAGAAGTTCTGAAGTCCAAACCAGACAAGTTCACTTCAGAAGTACTGAAGACAAACTACTCATCAGTAGTTTGTCATTCATCAGCACTTAGCATCAGATATTTTCCACCGCCTTTTTGCATCAGTAGTTTATTGTTTATTATTACTTTTAGCTGTATTTGTTAGTTTCAATGTTGCAACTTGTGCAACTTGTTTTCCGTTGTTTCTGTACTTGCTTTTTGGCAAGATACATGTATGTAAACGTCTATAAATAGGAGGCTTCAACCTTCTATTTTAGACATTGATTTTAATAGAAAAATCCTTCAAACACTATCACTGTTCTATTCCATTTCTGTATTTATTGTGAATTTTTCTAAGTATCTAATTCTCATTTACTGCTTGGATTCATAATAAATACTTGTCATTTATTAAGTTTCAATCATCAAGGAGGAGTAATAACTCTTCCTTAGTATAAAAAGTGTTGCTTTAACTTATACATTCCGCTGTGCTTATAATCTGATTTACAAGGGCTTGCTAAACACTTAAGTGTCAAAGATAGCAAGTTCTTACTTAGCAAAAAGAGCAAACTGATCCCAACAGCTTTTATTTTGTTTTTCTTTATAAATAGGTGAATGGACCATAATACCCCTCAAACTTAGTTAAGTTTTAACTAGGTTAGTCCCTAATACCCTACATTGAAACAAATTAAAAGCTTAATACCTGGCATTGAAACAAATTAGAACTTTAATACCCCAAAGTGAAACAATAAAACCTTAATACCTTACATTGCAACTGGAGGGAAACCACAGGGACTAACGGCGTAATTTTTTCTATGTTTATATTACATTTTCAGTTATACATATGTGTATATTGAAAAAAAAATTAAAAAATCCAGCATAAAAAAGCAGCGATTAAAGCAAAAAAAAAAAAAAAAAAGGTTTGCCTTAGAGAAATGTGTGATCCAAAATAGTTCTTCCAGTTCTCAATTTGACCAAAGGTTCTAATTTGAACCAGTTCTATAATTACATAACACAATTATTATATACAAATGTTTTAATAAGCATAACTAAATAATTTATTTGATGTTAAAGGCAAAAGTTATAATTATATAAAAGTAATTATAAATAGATATATAACTTAGTAGGACCAACAAAGCAAAATGTCTAGACTACCCAGGGTAACCCATGGCCAAAGGCACCCTATACGCCCGTGAACGCAGACAACACTGTGTAGCTGAAGGCCCACAATAATTCTACCAGCCAGGAAAAACCCGACCTCCACCCGCCCAAAGGCACAACAGGGAAAAATAATAGATAAATAATAAGTAAACTAAACCCAAACTTGAAAACTTACATATACGCCAAGCTTAAGCTCTCACAAACCAAATATGCGGATCTCACAATCTATTAAATAAAGCTAGAAGGGTGCCCGTGTGAAGTGGTGGTGAACATAGACACTGCCATGGGTATGTACGGTTTGCTCCCGTTTAGTTATTAGCCTCAGCTGAAACCAAATCCACAGTTAATCTATTTTATTAACAAATTAGTTTTTGGTTAATCGGTACGCTTTATTAGGTTAGATTGTCGATTTTTGGTTCGATTATTGTTAGTGACCAAAACCAAACTTGAGTTAAACTTTTTGTATAGAAATACATGAAATTGATATATAATTACATGAAATGGAGATATAAGAGCATTCGCAGTAGATTCTACGTATATTTGTGAGTGAGATTTGCATATTTTAGAAAGTGGTTGTGAGTGGAGAAGAGAGAAAATGTTATTGTGCATCTGTATATTTGGGAAAACACTTTCCCCGCATTTATTTTTGATATTTTTTTAAAAGAATTATGAGTTGAGGAGAGAGAAAATGTAATAATAAATATATAAAATATTATTTAATTGAAAATGAGAGAGAACATATAATTGTTTTTAGTGTATTTTTTTACCAGAAAATTAAAAGGAGTTTTATTCATTCCATCGAAAACATACAACGCTTTCTAGCCAAAAATTAGAAAGCCAACTTACATCTTAGCTTGTTTTAGTAACTATTACATTTATACCATCATTTCGTTAATTCTGAAATGTGAAGAATTCAAACTATGCTCTAAGTTTCATCCAAAGAAATGTACACTCCCTTATTTCCCGAAACAAACTTTTGTATGATGACTTCAGGTCCTTGGAGGTCTTGTTATTCCTTACGGTCCACAATTTCCAAATTGTAGCCATCACTATGCAGGTCCGCGCCTTCTTTTGCTTCTTTGGTAACCTTAGTGTAATTATGCGGATGAAGATAATGTAACATTACGCATTTATACTTGTACATTACGATCATCATTAATAAAAACGTCAAGTTCTATCATTATTGTTCGCATTTTATTATTTTTGTGGCATTTTGGGAACCCTAATACTATATTAATTATATATATGGATATATCATGGAAAAATGTTTAAAAAAAATGGTGCTTGGGCCGGGACTCGAACCCGCACCCAAGCCGGTTCAATTATACAACACACACAAACCAGCTGATCTAGCCATCATTCTTATCTTAAACCCGGATCATTATAATTATATCACTAGTTTAAAAACCCTCACAGTTGACTTGACGCGAACTTACCAAAATCATCACCATAACTTGTGATTGATCTGTATTGGCATCATGACGTGATTATCGGCCTGTTATGACTCATATACACGGCAATTAGCATTCAATTATTACCAAAATTGATCCACGAACGCGTCACCTATTCAATACAAGGTCAACTATACCAATTCGAGCACCCAAGATACTACCCTATAAATTGAACCTTTCTAGACGATCACAACTCGCCAATTCATCTTTCTCAACCCCCAATTGCACATAAAAATCTTCTGTTCTGGTTATCTTAATCGCTTTTTGACTTTTAAAGTTGACTGAGCAATCGTGCACGATACAGCTTTGTAAGTCTAATCTTTTTTGTGGGTTACATTAATCGGCATGTGTACAACATTAGCCCCATGATTAATTGGACTAATGTTGTGTGTATTGATCGATTGGAAAATTAGGGCTCGTATGAATAATATTGGGGAAGAACACGAATTGCATATAATACTTATTTTATTTAAACAGAAACTAACACAACCACTGGTCTGGACCAAGTGGTTGTGTCTGGTGCCACCTACCTAAGCCACGCGGGTTCGAGTCCCGGCTGTGGCACATCTTTTTCCTTTATTTTGTTTTTAATCAAACAAACAAATTAATTATATATAATACTTATAATTTTATAAATTCGTTTTAAAATATTAAAACACTTTTATTAATTCTAAAAAAAATTATTTTAAGATAATCTGATGAAAAAGTTTAACTCACAATTTTTAGTTTTCAAAAATTTATTTATTTAATATATTTAATAAATAAATCAATTTTATTCTATTATATTTATAAAATTCAATTAAAATATCAAAACAATTTTATAAATTTCCACAAAAATTATTCTGAGTTTATATAATGATAAACTTTTCTGAAATGATTTTTAATTCTGAAAAATCATTTATTTAATATTTTTAATCAATTTTTGTTAGTTTTAATCATAATTAAATCATAATAAATTCAATTTTTAACATTTTTGCACCAAAATTTTATACAAATTATTTCTGAATATTTAGAACAGAAATATAAATTTTAAACTAATAATTCTTTAATTTTAGTATTTTTAAATATTAAAGTTAAATCTTGATAATTTGTTATAAATGGAATTAATATTCTATTTTAAAGAAAATAATTTTGTAAAAATTATTTTTATACTTTAAACACATTTTTGTGACCATCTTAAATTTAAATTTTATAAAAAGATTTTTGTCTATTTAATTACTAAATTTCTCTCAATTATCAAATATTTTTATTATTAATCAAACGAGTATTTATCCCCAATTCGAAGCCCTAGAACATATACATTTGTAGACTAGATAGACTTAGACATATTTATTACCTTATTATAGGGTGATATTTGGCATTGTTTGGGCAACACCACTATTCAATTTTTCAAGAAGTATAACATTTTGCTTAGGTGAGTTTTACATAGTCCCTTTTCTATTTATCACCATTTTTGGGGTGAAACATGTTACAACAT
The DNA here is from genome assembly GCA_028751855.1 of Ambrosia trifida. Classification (NCBI taxonomy): domain Eukaryota; kingdom Viridiplantae; phylum Streptophyta; class Magnoliopsida; order Asterales; family Asteraceae; genus Ambrosia; species Ambrosia trifida. Next base: position 18,580,743 of record CM054123.1, on the reverse strand, counting down.
CATTTATGCAATTCAATCATCAATATGTCTATGTGTTTTTCTATGTTGCATTATGTCTTGAACATGACTAGGGTAAGCACAATTCTAGCATAATCATTAACATTGATCAGCCGACGGTATACATTGATAGATCTATTGGACTGACAATCCCACCCGGATACGTGCCTCCTACAAAGGTAGCGTGGGTGTTTGTTATCGCATAACATATTCGAGTGAACCATGAGCGTATGGGATGTACCACATTATAACAGTCACAAGGGTTGATTATGCACTCGATTTACTTCTAGTATGTTTTCACATATGGACTAGACTTGCCATGACACATGAATTGCACAACATATTTATTCGATTATCAAAACCTATGTAATTCTCGCCAACTTTTGTTGACCCAAAAATATTTTCAAAATTAACATGGTTCAGGTAACAATGAAGCTGAGGCTTGAGTTTGCATATGGATTATACATGAAGTTATTATTTGGAGCTATTTGAAGTTTTGTTATTCGATATTATGTATTGAATTTCTAGACAATCATTTCATTTTTGGATTATTATGCTTTGAATAAATTATTTAAAATTTTATTTATACCATGTGCTACTGAAACAATCATCAATACGTGACATCCCGATGTTTCCGCCATCGGTTGGGGTGTTACAGATTGGTATCAGAGCCTTGGTTATAGGGAATTAGGTTATTTGAAAATAATCTAGACTATAACCTTAGGGACTTAAACAGTACTTGCTTCTATTACTTGTAACCCTAATTGCTTCCTTAATCTTATCCCTATCCTATGTAACCCTAAGCCTACATGTGACCTACTCTTATTCGTCTGCTGCAATCCTGATCCACCATTAGATTAATAGGACAAAATCCTCAGGTTTAACCTGAACCCCCTGGAGATCTCGTCGAAGTTCTAGATTTTAATAACGAACACGTGCAATCTGGAAGGGTGAACGCCTGTATTTAGAGTCTTCTGTCTAGGCTGGCATTGCGCATATATCCCAATCAGACGAGGGACCCGGATGCCTACCTGGGAATTCTCGGGATGAGTGTTCACTTATAGGCTAAAGCATGTCTTCATATGTTATTAGAATTTAGAATCTTTGATAAGTCAATGTTTTCGTTTATTCGTTTTAATTAATGAACAAATGATTACATTCCTTATATAATCTCATTCATTTCATTGTGTCTATTACAGATCATGCCTCCACGTCGCAGCACTCGCAACAGCAATGATGAGAACCACGATGAAGGTGGTGACAACCATAACCATAACCACGGTCCTAACCACAACAACAATGGTGTCGATGCCCAACTGGCTGCGATCATTTCTCAACAAATGGTTAAAGTCATCCAAATGAATGGCAATGGGAACGGTAACGGCAACGGGAACGGTAACGGCAATGGTAATGGAAATGGAAACCACAACGGGAATGGAAATGGTCTCCCAGCCTGTACCCTTAAGCACTTCAATTCTTGTAACCCCCCAAAGTTTAGTGGAGAAGAAGGAGCTACAGGACTCCTCCAATGGTTTGAGGGTATTGAGAATACCTTCATCAATAGTGAATGCCCCGACAACTTCAAGGTTCGTTACGCCATGAGTGTTCTCCACAAACGAGCACTCACTTGGTGGAATGAAGAAAAGCGCACCCGTGGGGCCGAAGTCGCTCTTGCTATGACATGGGACCAAGTCAAGGAGGTTATGAAGGAAGAGTTTTGTCCTCGCAACGAGGTTAAGAAGCTTGAAGATGAGTTCCACACCCTAGCTCAAGATAGTGGGGAAAACCTTGCCTACAACACCCGCTTTCACGAGCTTAGCTTATTGTTGCCTCACAAAGTCACTCCCCTGCCGGTCTCCATCGAAAAGTATATCGGTGGTCTGCCCATGCAAATTCAGGACACCGTTTGGGGAAGAAATCCTGCAACTTTGGAAGAAGCCAAACGTCTAGCGGCCACTCTTACTGATAATCACGTGAAGAACGGTACTCTCTTCCGCAAGGGCACTAAGAAGACTGTTGCCAAAGACACTCCTCAACCCGCTATCGAAGTCAAGCCTGAGACCTCAAGCAACAAGAAGCGTAAGGCTAGGAACTACATGGTTGCTACTACCCCACCTGCAGCACAAAACCCAGCCAAGAAACCATACACCGGACCTCACCCCTTGTGCAATACTTGCAAATACCACCATCCACCACAGGTGCCATGTCGCTTTTGTACTAAGTGTCAAAGTTATGGTCACCTTGTGAACATCTGCCGAGCCCCTCCTACTGCCCAAAACAACAATGCCCCAGCTCCTAACCAACAAAACAACCGGCCTGCTCGTGGTCAGTGCTACGAGTGTGGCAGCCCTGATCACTATATCAACAATTGCCCCAATCGTAACCAAAACCAAAACCAAAACCGCAACCAAAACCAAAACCAGAACCGCAACCAGAACCAAGGTGCTCGAGGTCGCGCCTACAATCTCAATGCTAACCAGGCTCGTGACAACAACGAAGTGGTGAATGGTACGTTCCTCATTAATAACCACTATGCATCCATATTATTTGATTCGGGAGCTGATAAGTCATTTGTATCACTGAAGTTTGAACCTTTACTTAACTCACCCCAAACTAATCTAGAGGAACCTTTAGTGGTAGAGGTAGCTAATGGGAAGTCTATTTCGATTGACTCTATTATTCGTAACTGTGTGTTGAACCTCGACGATCATACCTTCTCTATCGATCTCATTCCTATGCATCTTGGAAGTTTTGATGTTATAGTAGGCATGGACTGGTTGTCAACCCATCGTGCCGAAATTCTGTGCTTTAAGAAAGTCATACGCATCCCTCTCGAATCTGGTGAGATTTTGAAGATCTATGGTGAGAAGCCCTGTGGCGAGCTTAAGCTCATGTCTTGTACTACTGCCCAAAAGTACTTACAAAAGGGGTATACAGCCTTCTTAGCTAACGTGATAGAGAAAAAGGACAAAGGCAAAAGTATCCAAGACATTCCAATTATTCGAGACTATCCTGAAGTCTTCCCAGAGGATTTACCTAGTTTGCCTCCTGCTCGACAAGTGGAATTTAGAATTGATCATGTTCCTGGTGCTAATCCTGTGGCTAAAGCTCCTTATCGTCTTACACCCTCTGAGATGCAAGAACTTGCCAGTCAATTACAGGAACTTTCTGATAAAGGGTTCATTCGCCCTAGTTCTTCTCCATGGGGAGCCCCTGTCTTGTTCGTTAAGAAGAAAGATGGATCTCTTAGAATGTGTATTGACTATCGTGAACTCAACAAGCTCACCATCAAGAATCATTATCCATTGCCTAGGATTGACGATCTTTTCGATCAACTTCAAGGAGCAACCCACTTCTCGAAGATTGATCTTCGTTCTGGTTATCATCAGCTTAGAGTCCACGATGAAGATATTCCCAAGACAGCCTTTCGCACACGTTATGGTCACTATGAATTCATGGTCATGCCTTTTGGATTGACCAACGCTCCCGCAGTGTTTATGGATTTAATGAATCGGGTTTGTAGACCCTACTTCGACAAATTCGTGATCGTCTTCATCGATGATATTTTGATTTACTCTAAATCCAAATCCGATCACGAGCAACATCTTCACTCCATCTTGGGTCTCCTGAAGAAAGAACAACTGTATGCCAAGTTCTCAAAATGTGAATTTTGGCTTAAGGAAGTTCAATTTTTGGGACATGTCATTGATATGAACGGGATTCATGTTGATCCTGCAAAGATCGAAGCTGTGAAGAACTGGAGTGTTCCTAAAACTCCAACTGAAGTTCGTTCTTTCCTTGGTTTGGCTGGTTATTATCGTCGATTCATCGCCAACTTCTCTAAGATCGATGTTCCTCTCACTACCTTAACTCACAAGGGTAAACCCTATGAGTGGGGACCAAAGCAAGAGGAAGCATTTGAAACTCTTAAGCTGAAACTCTATGAAGCTCCTATCTTGTCTCTACCTGATGGTAATGATGATTTCGTGGTCTATTGTGATGCATCAAACCAAGGTCTTGGTTGTGTTCTCATGCAACGAGGAAAGGTTATTGCTTATGCGTCTAGACAGCTCAAGACTCACGAAAAGAATTATACCACCCATGATCTTGAATTGGGCGCTGTTGTCTTTGCTCTAAAGATTTGGAGACATTATCTTTATGGGACCAAATGTGTGGTGTTCACAGACCACAAGAGTCTCCAACATGTCTTCGACCAGAAAAATCTTAACATGAGGCAACGACGTTGGGTTGAGTTACTTAACGACTATGATTGCGAAATTCGCTACCATCCTGGCAAGGCGAATGTTGTGGCTGACGCACTTAGTCGTAAAGAGCGTATCAAACTTCAATGTGCGAGAGTTCGTACTGATCTTCAGGATCGCATTCTTCAGGCTCAACATACATCAGTCACCCAAGGTAACATGTACGATGAAATGTCTTGTGGTGCTGAGACTCAACTTGAAACCAAACCTGATGGGCTACTCTATTTTCTTAATCGACTGTGGATTCCTGACCGTGATGATCTTCGTACTTTTCTCATGAACGAGGCTCATAAGTCTCGTTATTCTATTCATCCTGGAGCTGACAAGATGTACCAAGATCTCCGTTATTCTTATTGGTGGCCTGGTATGAAGAAAGATATTGCTCTTTTCGTTGCAAAATGCCTCACTTGTTCAAAGGTCAAGGCTGAACACCAACGACCATCTGGTATGCTCGAACAACCAGAAATTCCTGTATGGAAATGGGAGAGCATAGCTATGGACTTCATCACCAAACTCCCTCGTACACCCAAAGGTTTTGACAGTATTTGGGTAATCGTCGATCGTTTAACCAAGTCAGCCCACTTTTTACCTATTCGTGAGAAGTATTCTGTGGAAAGGTTGGCAAAGATGTACGTAAGTGAAATCGTATGTCGTCATGGTATACCTTTGGACATTATCTCTGATCGGGATGGTCGTTTCACCTCTCACATTTGGGATTCTTTACAAGATGCTTTGGGTACCAAGTTGAACCTGAGTACTGCTTATCACCCTCAAACAGATGGTCAGACTGAACGGACCATCCAAACACTTGAGGATATGCTCAGGGCATGTGTCATCGATTTTGGTGGCGCATGGGATTCTCATCTCCCTTTGGTTGAGTTTTCATACAACAACAGTTATCATGCTAGCATTAACATGGCTCCATTCGAGGCACTCTATGGTCGTAAATGCCGTTCACCTGTCTGTTGGACCGAGGTTGGTGAAGCCCGTATCACACGACCCGAACTAATCCAGGAAACCACAGACAAAATCCAACTCATTCAGGATAATCTTCTCAAGGCTAGAAGTCGTCAGAAGAGTTATGCTGATAAACGTCGTAAACCCTTGGAATTTCAAGTTGGGGACCTTGTACTACTTAAGGTATCCCCTTGGAAAGGAGTAATTCGTTTCGGTAGAAAGGGAAAACTAGCTCCTCGATACGTAGGCCCATTCAAAATTCTTGACAGAGTTGGAAAAGTGGCTTACAAACTTGATCTTCCACCTGAGCTAAGCAATGTTCACCCGACCTTCCATGTTTCGAATCTCAAGAAATGCTTAGCAGATGAGAACCTTCATGTTCCTCTTGAAGATGTGCAGATTGACGAAACTATGCACATTATCGAGAAACCCGTCGAAATTGTTGATACAGGAGTTAAGAAACTCAAGCGCAGTCGCATTCCGATTGTTAAAGTTCGTTGGGAATCTAAACGAGGCCCAGAGTTCACTTGGGAACGTAAAGACCAGATGAAGTCTAAGTACCCACATCTTTTTCCACCAGACTCTCTAACTCCAACTTCGGGACGAAGTTCCTAAAAGTAGGGGAGACTGTAACATTACGCATTTATACTTGTACGTTACGATCATCATTAATAAAAACATCAAGTTCTATCATTATTGTTCGCATTTTATTATTTTTGTGGCATTTTGGGAACCCTAATACTGTATTAATTATATATATATATATATATGGATATATCATGGAAAAAGGTTTTTAAAAAAATGGTGCTTAGGCCGGGACTCGAACCCGCGCCCCAGCCGGTTCAATTATACAACACACACAAACCAGCTGATCTAGCCATCATTCTTGTCTTAAACCCGGATCATTATAATTATATCACTAGTTTAAAAACCCTCACAGTTGACTTAGAAAGTCAACTGTGAGACGCGAACTTACCAAAATCATCACCATAACTTGTGATTGATCTGTATTGGCATTATTACGTGATTATCGGCCTGTTATGACTCATATAAACGACAATTAGCATTCAATTATTACCAAAATTGATCCACGAACGCGTCAACTATTCAATACAAGGTCAACTATACCAATTCGAGCACCCAAGATACTACCCTATAAATTGAACCTCTCTGGACGATCACAACTCGCCAATTCATCTTTATCAACCCCCAATTCCACTTAAAAATCTTTTGTTCTGGTTATCTTAATCGCGTTTTGACTTTTAAAGTTGACTGAGCAACCGTGCACGATACAGCTTTGTAAGTCTAATCTTTTTTGTGGGTTACATTAATCGGCATGTGTACAACATTAGCCCCATGATTAATTGGACTAATGTTGTGTGTATTGATCGATTGGAAAATGAGGGCTCGTATGAATAATATTGGGGAAGAACACGAATTGCATATAATACTTATTTTATTTAAACAGAAACTAACACAACCACTGGTCTGGACCAAGTGGTTGTGTCTGGTGCCACCTACCTAAGCCACGCGGGTTCGAGTCCCGGCTGTGGCACATCTTTTTCCTTTATTTTGTTTTTAATCAAACAAACAAATTAATTATATATAATACTTATAATTTTATAAATTCGTTTTAAAATATTAAAACTCTTTTATTAATTCTAAAAAAAAATTATTTTAAGATAATCTGATGAAAAAGTTTAACTCACAATTTTTAGTTTTCAAAAATTTATTTATTTAATATATTTAATAAATAAATCAATTTTATTCTATTATATTTATAAAATTCCATTAAAATATTAAAACAATTTTATAAATTTCCACAAAAATTATTCTGAGTTTATATAATGATAAACTTTTTTGAAATGATTTTTAATTCTGAAAAATCATTTATTTAATATTTTTAATCAATTTTTGTTAGTTTTAATCATAATTAAATCATAATAAATTCAATTTTTAACATTTTTGCACCAAAATTTTATACAAATTATTTCTGAATATTTAGAACAGAAATATAAATTTTAAACTAATAATTCTTTAATTTTAGTATTTTTAAATATTAAAGTTAAATCTTGATAATTTGTTATAAATAGAATTAATATTCTATTTTAAAGAAAATAATTTTGTAAAAATTATTTTTATACTTTAAACACATTTTTGTGACCATCTTAAATTTAAATTTTATAAAAAGATTTTTGTCTATTTAATTACTAAATTTCTCTCAATTATCAAATATTTTTATTATTAATCAAACGAGTATTTATCCCCAATTCGAAGCCTTAGAACATATACATTTGTAGACTAGATAGACTTAGACATATTTATTACCTTATTATAGGGTGATATTTGGCATTGTTTGGTGTGACATCCGTCACTTTTTTTTTTGTATAATAATAATAATAATGATAAAAAAAAATTAAATAATGTTGGTTTAAACATTTCACTTAATAAACCATTTACCCTAACCTACAAACCCAACCCAACCATCCCTTTTATCCATTTTCTAAGCCTAATATTCGGAGTCCAAACATTGCAGCCCAAGGGTTCGGCCCAACAGCAGGTCTGGCCCATCTCTCCTTGAACCTCTTTTCTGTTTAAAAAAAAACACATCTGCTGATGCCAAGACTCGAACCCGAGTTGGAGCCGGGTCAGCACATCAACAAACACCAACCCACCACTAGGCCACAGTGTGATGTTGGTTTTAAACCAGACTCCATTTTATAAATATCTGCTGAAAGAACAGACCTGATCTGCTCTTCTTCGCTGACATGGAAACCAAGCAATCAAGATTGATTTTTAGATTGAATTAATTATAGGAAACTCACAAATTGTTTCATTTTTATGGAAAGATTGACTAAGACGCGTCCTATTCACGCTAATCATCTTCAAATCATTCCAAATTGATACTTAATTGCGTGTTGACCGTTGCTTGGTCAAACAAATTACGAACCTTCCAATTATGTGTTTTCTGTATAAAACGAACCCTTCACAACAACCTAAAGGTGCCGATTAAGAAAACCCCACAGAAACCTCTCCCTTTCACACTCTAAATTTCTCGAATTTGAAGTTTCTTTGGCCGCAATTAGGTGCTCGAGTTTCACAATCTTTCGGTACACCTTAACCTCTGATTTTACATAATTTTGAATCATTTTTCATCGCAGATTAAAAGCCCTATACTTTTGTATAGTATCGAGATCGTTTAGATGTTTAATTTGGGCGATCTTGAATTCTAGGGTTTATACCAAATTGGGGATATTGCAGAGTTAATAGATTTAAACTTTTAATCAGGTTCTAAAAACAAAAACGCACACATGGTCCAGTGGTTTGAACGTTGGCATTACAGAGCTGTGGTGCCGGGTTCGAGTCCCACCCTACGCGAGTTTTATCTTTTCTTTTTAAAAGGTTTATAAAACATTTCCAACATATACTATATAACTAATTCAAATCCAGTTTAATTCGTTCTTAGGGTGTGGCTCATTTGGTGGCCACGCTTGTGATAAAACCCGAACCGGCCAGAGGCCCGGGTTCGATTCCCATAACCAACAACCATTTTTTTTTGTTCCTTTTACATATATATGTAATATATTAATCTTTTAAAATAGTTTTTAAATACTAAAGTGGTTTTTAAATTCTACAAAAATTACTGTATGATCTTCTAATGGTAAGGTTCATTGTACAATTTTTAGTTTTTCAAAAATAATTTATTTAATATATATTATAAATATTACAAGTTTATTCATTTATAATTGTAAAATTCAATAAAAAATATCTAAACGATCTTAATAAATCCCACAAAAATTATTCTAAACTTGTATAGCAATAAACATTTCAGAAATTATTTTTATTTCAGAAAAACCATTTATTTTATATTTTTAATCAATTTTTGTTGTTTTAATCATAAATAAATCATAATAAATTCATTTTTCAATATTTTTGCACCAAAATTTTATATAAATTATTTCTACTTATTTAGAATTGAAATACAATTTTTAATTCAAAAATTCTTTAATTTAATATTTTTAAATATTAAAGTTATATATTTGACTAATTGAAATAATTGGATTAAATATTCTATTTTCAAGAAAATAATTTTATAAAAATTAATTTCACACTTAAAACTTTATATTGTGACCATATTTGATTTAAAAATGTACAAAGAGACCTTGTTTATTTAATTATCAAATTTCTCTTATTTATTAAACATTTTATTTATTAATCAAACGAATACTTATCCCCAAATTCGAAACCCTAGAAAATACTTATAGACTAGATAGACTTAGACTTATTTGATACCTTATACATAGGGTGATACTTGGCAACGTTGGATTACACTTATTCAATTCCACAAGACTTACCACCTTGCTAATGTGAGTATTACTTATCCCCTTTTTCGTTTTCACACTTTTGGGGTGATACATGCACAAGTATACAAAACTTGCAAATTCATTTACACATACATTTTTATTCATTTACAATTCATATACGTGTCTTGGTTATCTTTGTGCTTATGTTTGAACGTGAACGTAGCTTACATACAAAATCATACATCTAGACATAACTTATGTTATGGTGCTCTTTACATATAGACGTAACTTATGTTACGGTGCTCATTTAGACATAACTTATGTTATGGTGCTCTTTTAGACTTGACACGTGTTAGGGTGCTCATTATCAATTTCATTTATTCAACTTTACATTTGATCTTTGTCTTGTTTGGTTACTTACGTGTTTACATAATGCCTTGGTGATACTAGACACATGAATTGTACCACTTTTCAAAACTTATACTATACGTACAAAGCTAGGTAGTACTCACCAACATCATATGTTGACCAAATTTATTTTCGTGCATGTTTCAGGATAAAGCTGCTTGACGCTTCACATAGGACTTTGGACTTAGACTAAATAAATCAACTATCTCAATTGTTGTTGTGTATTTATTTTCACATGTTGTAAAACAATATTCAATAATCAAATATTTACATTTTAGTACCATGAGCTTTTGAACAATCGTCATTACGTGGCACCTCGATGATTCCGCCATCGGTTGGGGTGTTACATTTGGGCAACACCACTATTCATTTTTTCAAGAAGTATAACATTTTGCTAAGGTGAGTTTTACATAGCCCCTTTTCTATTTATCACCATTTTTGGGGTGAAACATGTTACAACATAATTTATGCAATTCAATCATCAATGTGTCTATGTGTTTTTCTATATTGCATTATGTCTTGAACATGACTAGGGTAAGCACAATTCTAGCATAATCATTAACATTGATCAGCCGACGGTATACATTGATAGATCTATTGGACTGACAATCCCACCCGGATACGTGCCTCCTACAAAGGTAGCGTGGGTGTTTGTTATCGCATAACATATTCGAGTGAACCATGAGCGTATGGGATGTATCACATTATAACAGTCACAAGGGTTGATTATGCACTCGATTTACTTCTAGTATGTTTTCACATATGGACTAGACTTGCCATGACACATGAATTGCACAACATATTTATTCGATTATCAAAACCTATGTAATTCTCACCAACTTTTGTTGACCCAAAAATATTTTCAAAATTAACATGTTTCAGGTAACAATGAAGCTGAGGCTTGAGTTTGCATATGGATTATACATGAAGTTATTATTTGGAGCTATTTGAAGTTTTGTTATTTGATATTATGTATTGAATTTCTAGACAATCATTTCATTTTTGGATTATTATGCTTTGAATAAATTATTTAAAATTTTATTTATACCATGTGCTACTGAAACAATCATCAATACGTGACATCCCGATGTTTCCGCCATCGGTTGGGGTGTTACAGATAAGGAACCTACTATGAATGCTCTAATAGTTTGAAATGCATGCAAAAATGAATGGTTCGGTACCCTTTTTTCCGGTTAATCGGTTGATCTCGGTTCGTTTTTGTTTGTTTTCGTTTCGGTTAGGGCTGCAAACGAACTGAACTTTCAGCAAACAATTCATGAACCGCTCGACGGGAAGTTCGTTTGTGTTCGTTTGTTTAATAAATGAACGAACACGAACAAAAAATTTTGTTCGTTTAGTTAAACGGACGAACATGAACAAAGGCTGCGTTCGTTCGTTTATGTTCGTGAACGTTCGGTAACATGTTTATTTATGTTCATTTGTGTTCGATAGTTTAATGGAGTTTTTAATTTTTATAATTTTATTTTGTATTATTTAACTTTTATTTATTTTACTAAAATAAATAAATAATTTATGTGAAGTAACTATATAAGACTTCAAGTTTAAATAAATGAAGACTTTAGGTTTAAGATGAGTGCCTAGTTTTTTGAGACACTAATTTATTATGTTTTACAAATATTATGTTATATACTAAGTATGTTTGTATAGTTAGGTTATATGTTGGGTGTTCTGCTTAATTTCTTAATATATGTGAATTTGATCTTATACAAAAATTAATATATGTTCTTTTGTGTTTGTTTTGGTTCATGAACACTTGTTAGGGTTCGTTTATGTTCGTGTGCGTTCATTAACAAAATAAACAAACAGACACGAACAAGAACATGCGTGTTATCTTAACAAACGAACACGAGCAAAAAATCTCGTTCGGTAAGTGTTCATGAACTGTTCGTGAACACATAATTTCCTTAACAAACGAACACGAACAATGCCTTGTTTGTGTTCGTTCGGTTCGTTTGCAGCCCTAATTTTGGTTATTGCTTTCCTATAGACATTGTTAATCATGTAATATATCAAACTAAAGAGAATAAAATACTCATTTTTACGATGTATTTTATTAATATTAACGTATGAAAAAATTATGTCTTTAAGCAATTTTAGTTATATTACTTAAATTTTAAGATGCTATGTATTATAATTATAATATCGTATAAATAGATTGACTCAGGATGATGCCACACCTTTGATGGATCTTTTGACACCCTGGCAAGTATACAAGGTGTGTATCCTTTTTTTACATGAAGTATACGACTTGTATGCATATATATATATATATATATATATATATATATATATATATATATATATATATATATATATATATATAAGTATTACATATACACCTCACCTAACAAAGTATATATAGTAAAATCTCTATTAACAATGTTGGGACTTAGATATTTTATTAATTTAGCGAGATATTATTATATTGATAAATTAATAAATTATTAATTTAAAGAGTTGGCTTATATTAGTGAGCAACTATCAAATTAATGCATCAACATTCAAAATTTCCATGTTCGTTCACTTTACCTATTTGAATAAAACAGGAACAAAGACATTCAAAATTCCTATGTACATTCACACATTAATGAATATTTTACTAGAAAATCATAAAATTTTGAAATATTTTAGTAATTATTAATTTATAATTTCGCTAAAATCAATATATTTACATTAGGATTTAAAAAAAAATTATTATCTAATTATTTTATCGTTGGGGTCCAATTTTATACTGGTCCCAAGTTGATACCGGACAAATTTTTAATTTTATCGAGGTTATTAATTTATATATGAGTATTGAATTACAGATGTTATACTGTATAACCCATATACACATATAGAGTCGTCCTATTGGGTGTATAAAGATCCAAGACCCTTAAAAAATAACTTGATTCACATTTGTATATATACATCCCAACTTTATACTAACAATCACACTTTTTCCTCTTTATCATACTCGTTGCAACACTTTTTTTCCTTGTCTTTATTCGAACACAAAGACTTCCATATTTGAAAATCAAACAAGTATTTGCGGGATCTTTGCAACACTTGTACACACACAAGTCTACAAAACCTCTCCTCTCATCTCCTACCACTTCACATTTTCATGTCCACACCAACCAACCAATTTGCAGTCGATCACATTCCAGAAAAGGTATATATTCTCATCAACTTTTATGTTCCCTTTCATGTTTGTTAATTAACATTCGTTATGATTAAGCATGTTTTACGCCAATCGCACAAATACTACGTAAAATTTTGCTCTATTGCCTATTTAAGCTCGATTAATGTTTACGCTTTTGTGATTATCCAAGAATGAGTGTGTTGTGCATTACAGTGGCGGAACTTAAACATTTAAGTTGAGGGTCCGAAAATATTAGAAATTAAAATTACAGTTCTTATACGGTACATAATAAAACTAAATAGAGAGTATTTTTCAAAAGCTCCACCCATGTTGTGCAAGATGAACGGATCTAGTTGCATTATAATCATTAATTCTTCATCATCTGCTACAAAGTACCCTAGTCCCGACCAATTCCGCTCCGCCATGTATAAATAGACCCAAAGTACCTTAGAACCACCAAAACACTGGCGGCACTCTAGGGTAGTTTTTGGTAAAAAGTACTAACCACCTCATGGATTTTTGTGCTTGCCTCTCATCAAGCCCTACTTGTGATCACAAAAAAAGTCAAGTCGCGCGGCCACCCCTTGCCGAAGGGTGCCCCGCCTGCCCTAATATAAATCTAAAATTGATCGTTGGTGTGCATTAAACATTTTATGTATTTCATGGTTGATCAGTAGGTTTGGTGTACATTAAACGTTGTATTGTACCTTTTGTTCCAGACACAAATAAGCAGTCATTTAACATATGATTCTATTGTACAATGACTTTATTATTTCCAGTTCTAATGTTATGCAGGTTTAATAGGACCAGTTGATATGATGTTGCCTGTAACGTATGCAAACTGTAACGATGTCGTTGATGGAAGCACGTCGTCTTCGTCCTCGTTAGAGCAATCACAACGGAGTAAAAAGAGGTTCACTAGCAAGCCTTCATGGCTCCTGCTTTCGATTTCTGGTGAGGACCTTTTGCTATAAGTGTAACACATTTTTTTTTATTTTTTTGCATTTTGTCTTGCTCGTTTGAAATAATTGTGACTTTGTGCTTTTTCTTTTGATTATTTTATTGGAAATTGGATTTGTATAGTTATAATTTATAAAGTAGAAAAAGGGACAAAATTAAATGGCAAAAGTAGATTTTGTTCAAATAATAAGATCATCTCCAATTGGCTCATTGGCCCCTCGTCTCTCCTCCACCTCAGTCACGAGTCTTTTTTGGGCCCGCTCTTTCTATTTTTTTACGAATATAGAAGAATTCAAGCCCTTTCGTATTTCTATCTCATTCCCATCACTCACATCTTGTTCGTATATGCCCTTCCCCATAGGCTTCCCCTTTACGGGTACCCTACTCCAACCCTTGCCCGTCCGTCCTGGAAGCTGTTAGAGATGGTGTAACGAATATTAGGTTAATAACTAAATGTATAACAACTACATTCTCTTACCATATACAATAGTTTTCTCCAAACTATACAAACATTCATTTTTTTTCTCATTTTGCCTAAAAAACTCTAAAATCCAATTAGTATTTTAAAGTCATTGAACCTGTTTAAAATGTATAAACTTGTGAATCAATAATGAAAGTTAGCATTTATACACATTTAAATTGTCACTTTATTAAATTTTGACCCTTAAGAAAGTAATGGTATGCTATAAGTTATACATCTTTATAAATAAAAATACAAATATATTATAGTAAATATCATATTCGATAAAAGTGTCTTCTAAAATATAATATCCACAACCTTTTTTTGGTTATCATGATCGCTTTGTAGATTTTATTGTTTCAAAGGTGGCCCATGCATCTACTACTTTTAGCAAGCATCAAATGCTTTTGCAAATAATTTAGAGTGTCCCAGAAAACGTAGATGGGATGGGTCCATTAGTTTATTTATAACAAAATAGACGTTGAATCGTTACTTTCTTAAATGCCTAGCTAACAAATCACGTGACGATCAACGGTTAAGATTTCCCATATGTAAAATTCATAAATGTTGACATGGAAAGGAAACATCTTTTCATGACATGTCATGCATTGTCGTATCAGTTTTGTGACACAGCCCAATTATTCTACCTTTGTTAACAACGTATGTTATTGAGTTTATAAATTACTATATATTAATTTACAAACTGCTTTGAATAGTAGTTTGCAAATAAATAGTAATAATATTATTATTTTATTTATATTATTATTTTATTTCAAAACTTTATTATATTATATACTATTAATATATTATGTTATATACTATTAATATATTATATCGATTCCGACAATACCGATACCGAACGGTTCGGTACGGTACCGGTATGGTAAAATACCGATACCATACCGATTCCGTACCGATACTGATAATACCGAAACCATGGTTCGGTATCGGTACGGTACCGGTATGGTATCGGTATTTTACCTTAAAATACCGATACCATACTGATCCCGTACCGATACCGATAATACCAAAACCGAAAAACCATAAATATGGGTACCGATACCGATCCCGAAACCACTCGGTTCGGTATCGGTTCGGCACGGTATCGGGATCGGGACGGGATCAGTATTCGGCCTTGTATGCTCATCCCTAATTAATATATTATATACTATTATTTTATTCATATTATTTTATTAAAAAAATTATTATATTATATACTATTAATATAAATAACATAATCTTATGTAATTTCGTTACAAATTTCATGTATTACCTTATGTGTAGATTTCTTTATTTTTTTAACGTTTACAACCAAAATGGAATCTCGATTGTATAATTCATTGATTGATTAACACCTCATCTAAATCTCGATTGTAAACGCGCAACGCGCGTGATTTTATACAACTAGTTATAGATAAAAGTCACATTTCGTATACTATAAGTTAAATGACGAAAGATGCTCTTTTTGCTGTGTTTAATATACAAAATTTTGCTACAGTAGGTTCATTGAACCCGTACCAAAAATTCTTTTTAGTGTTATATACACGTGTATTCTGACATTGCATCTATAGAAATTTTGACAATTAACCCATAGAAACTTTGACACCGAACTCTTAAAAAAATTGACACCGAAACTTGAAAAATTTAACAACGAACCTTAACCTACATTTCAGTTAAAAAATAATATGTTAAGCCCGTATTCTAAAAAAAATAACTCATTGACTCATGTAGCCTACGTTCAACTAAAAAAACTAATTTATTGAGGCTTGGATCGAGCCCATCACATAAGCCTATAAATTATTTAATTTTATTCATTATTAATTAATAGCAATTAACATATTTTTATATTAGTTCTTTATATCTGATTTGAGTTTTGCTATTTTTACTATGCCACCCAAGCCGAACCACTTAACAAGACCGGAGAGAAAATATTGAAACTTGGTGTAGATGGTTTGTCTCTTGAAAATTAAGAACACGTACAAAAAAATTCCTACGCCACTGCTCTTGAGTAGCCATTAAATTTCATTTTGATGTATTAGCAAATTGGTTTTAAAAATAAATTATGTTAAACCCGTGGCGCAACGTGCGGCAATAAAACATATGTACCCGCGGCAACGCGCGAGCATAGCGATTAGTATACAAAATTTTTCTGTATTACATTTTAAAATTTTTATAACAATGGAAATTGATACTTGAGTTTGAAAGACATAGTGGTCCTGCCGTCCGGGATCCAGCTCCCCTAGTCCGAAGTTCACGGATTCAGTCAAGGGCGGATCTTCTTATGGGCCAGACCAGACACCGGCCCACCATCTTTTATCGCTTCGTAGTGCAAATTTTACTGAAAAATTTTATATGTGTTGAATCTGTCCATGATTCGTTAGGGGGCTCTTTTGGTTATTTTTTAGGTGGTGGCAGTGGCGAAGCTTGAAAATTTGAACCGGGGGGGTCGAAAGTCAGCGGTCACGGGATGAGACCTAATTTTTTTTTCTGTAGCTATGATTCGGGTGATATGTTTGGGTCGGTGATTCGATTCGGGTGAAGTCGAATCAAACATTAAATACAATAAATATCAAAGTCCTAAGCATTGTTTAACAAACAATTGAACAAATACACTAAAACATTAAAAATGAGACAAAGAGTTGGTACCCGGATGGAGAATTACAGCTCAGCCCGTCGACCTTTAAGATTTTTGAATTATTCAATTATGGATAGGGTGCAAACAAGCCGAGCTAAGCCCTAGCTCGACCAGGCTCGAGCTCGAAAACTTATGAGAGCTTGAGCTCGGCTCGTTTACTATCTATTAGTTAATATTTTAAATAAAAGTAATATAAATATTAGGTTTGGAGCTTGATAAATGAAGTTCGGCTCGGCTCGTTTGGTAAACAAGCTTAAATGAGGGGGTGAATATTATTAAATATTAATAAACCTAAGATTACACTAAGGCTCGACGAGCCTGACGAGCTTCAAATGCTAGGTTGAGCTCGGGCTCGATTAGTAAACAAGCTTTGTTTTAAGCTCAAGCTCAGGCTCGATAAGGCACGACTCGTTTCGAGCTTTTTACCAAGCCAAGCTCGAGTATTTAAGAGATAACAACTCTATCGCTTACTCATTGAATCTGCTATCCCGCTCATGTAGTTGTTGGGCTTAGGACTATAGGATTTGGGCTTTACATTTACTTTGTTTTGGGTTAAAGTTTTGGTTCACGTAACTATTTTTTTTAAACGGGGGGTCGAAACCGTATATACCAAAAAAAATTCATATGAAGACTATATACTCGAAACTTCTGAGCGAAAATTCGGGGGGGTCGGCCGCCCCTCCCCGCCCCTTGAATACTTCGCCACTGGGTGGTGGTACTATTAGTTTTGCTTGGTGTATTTTCATTGACGGTTTTTCTTTCTTTTTTAGTTGTCTTTTTTTTTTCTTCGTGGTTTTTCTAACTTCTTGCTAGATATGATACGAGACACAAAACCAATTTCGATTACTTGTTTTGGTTTAGGTTTGTTTAATCAGTTTTTTCTTCAAAATCTGTTAAATAAAACTAATCAATGAAATCACCTATAGACGTATAAGACGTTGGAAAAAGCAACTGTTCTTTTAGCCATAGGGAGAATCTTTTGGGTGTGGAATCATGTTACGTTTTTTAAATAGATTTGGGAGGGATTGGTGCATTGGATTTTATCCAATATTGTTTTTATGTACGGTCACTTTCATCTTTTTTATTTATTTGTTTGCAATACCACAAATAAAACAACTACAAGAATAAAAACAATTAGATTTTATCCAATGTCTCTATCATGTCATTTTTTAAATAGCTTGTTTTTTTTTTTTTTTTTTTTTTTTTTTTTTTCAAATTTTGAATCAACCATCTACGTGTTTAGATTTGCGTTTTGAATCTGATTATTTGATTATTAATTTTATTACAAGTTACACTTAACAATTAACATATGTGACATTACCTTAACTTGTCTAATGAGACGGGTATGACATCGATGGATTTATACATTTTACGTGTTAACAAAACAGACATGGAGGATAAAATACAAGCGCTAAACGGGGAACGCAAGCCAGACACATTTGGGGAGCGAGCAGACTTCTACTATCGAAAACGCCCTCAACTCCTGGCCTTACTTCAAGACCTTTACAATCGTTACCTTTATTTAGCTGATCGTTACACTCGTGCACTCTCCAAACAACAACCTCAACAATACAAACATGGACAAGAACAAATATGTCACATTAACAATTTAGATCATGCCGAAAATTCACCTTCTTGCCAATCTCCACATCATCCTCTAGAACCTGATACCACGGTGTTTGTAATATCAGAGCTTGTCATGAAGTTTGTCGACTACCATATCGTAGTGGATGAGCTACAATGTTTGGATATGATACAGGTAAACAATGCACAGTACTTATATATGGACGTTATTAATTGAATAATTTTTAGTCCCGTATAAATACATATAACCATTATTTTCACTTTAGGATATATAACACAATTATAGTCCCACTTACGGCTGTGCGCATATAATGTATATATGTGTGGCCATCGGGAGAAGTAAAGTTGTACTAATTTTAACGTTATTTTATTAATTTCGTGAAAAAAAAAACGTTAAAACGACGGATTGTTAATAATGCATCATGTGGTGGCGTTGATAGCCAAAAGACAAGGGATTACATGCACCAATCGGGCTTGTCCCGATTGCAAAGTGTTATGTGCCTTATATCCAAGGCTTGATATAAAACCACTATCGAGCCGAGGGTCTCACTGGAAGCAGCCTCTCTATTCCTACGGGGTAGAGGTAAGGCTGTCTACGTCTTACCCTCCTCATACCCTACCTTAGCTTTGCTATTGTTGGAATTAACTGAGTATGATGATGATGACGATGATGATGATATATAGCACAATTATGTAATCTAATATCAAACTCTCACTTGTTTTAAAGTATATGAACAACTATATAAAAGTAGAGAACTCATAGTGTCATTAAATGCGTAAAAGTAGAGAACTCTAAGAACCATTTAAATACTTGTACGTAATTCTTCAAACTTTAATACAAATAAAGATTATGTATATAAGATTTAACTCATGGAGTTAATCTTGATTTAGTTCACATGTGAAATGGGTTGGATAAAGATGATTGGAAGTATATCATGTCTATATGCTGTTATTATATAGTTTTGTATTATAACTTGTTTTGTTTTTGTAGGAAGAGTCAAAGAAGAAGATAGAGTTACAAAAAAGCTTGTTAGAGGTATTAGAATCTGAACGTGTGGTTTTAAGTAACGAAAACAATAGGCTAGAATCAGAGTCATTGTTCATGAAACGTAAGGTAGGCGAGCTCGCAAGATGTGTGTTACAAGAGCGAAAAGAAGAAGAGCGCGTGCTTGTCCTGAGTCATAAAATCGACGATCTTCAAGGACAAGTACACAAGTTGAAGAAACAGAACAAAGAGTATTATGACAAGTTGATGAAACAACAAATGCAAGTGAGCAAGAATGAAGGAAAGAAGAATAATATTATAAGTATTAACATAAAAAAGTTGATGGTGAAAAATAATGTAAGTAGTGGTAGTAGTGTTAGTTGGAGTGGTGAGGATGAAGCTAGTGGTTCTACGAGTAGTACAAGTAATAGCAGCACATGTACAAGTTTAGGTCAGGTGATGAAGGGTGGGAATAAGAAAAAGAAGGAATGTTATCCACGTGGCAGTGGTGGTGAGAAGGGGTATGGGTTGTGGGAGAGGGTGAAGAAGTTTGAAATGCTCATGTGTGGACATCATCTTGATGTTGCATGATGATATGTGTAGGTAAATTGTACTCATTGTTTATGAAGAATGTTTTTATCTTGTGTTCAGTTACCATCTTTAATGGGCTTGTTCAATTACTCTAGCCACTAAATGGTTTTAAAGCCCAAAGCGGTTGAGTTTTGGTCAACGAAAGTCAATACCAGTTTTCAAACTGGTTTCCAAGTGGTAAGGACCGGTTCGGTTTTAATCGATTCTGAACTTGTTCCGGTTTTTGTCCGGGCTGGTTTGGTTTTAACCAGTGATGGTTTTATACCGGTTTGGTTCAGTTTTAACATATTCCAAACCAGTTATTATGGAGGGGGTTCTCAAACCGGTGGTTCGGCTCCTAGTTGGTTCTTGCCAAACCGGTTTCAATCACATTAGTAGGTTACAAATTGATTCCAGTTTCCAAACCGGTTTTGTTTTCCACCTCCACATTCATTACACAACCATTTCTCTGAAGCCAACCATCAACCATCCTCTCACCTATAGCGGTATTTGGTCCGCCACCTTCCCTCGTCACGGTTTCCTTCCTCTTGCACACAAATACCAACAACGTCGGGTAAGCACCCCTAGGATTTAACCATTAAATACATAAACATCTCTTTTTACGCTACAAGTGGACTAAAAAAATATGCTAATTGTTAAATGATGATGTGAGTTTAGAATTGGGCTTAGTTTTTGATCTTGTGGGCCTTTTGAACTGGATATAGTCCATAATCCCCTTCAATTGGGCCATTGTAAACATGGTTCAAATGGGTCACCACCACCCATTACAATTGCTTGTCTTTACCACCTACTCGTTGTCGCCATCAACACCACCGTTGAAGCCCACCATTATACTATTGACGTTAGCCACCATCGCCACCAAGTCAACCACATTCACCTCCACCCTGCCATCGATGTGGCCACCTTCTCTATGAACATTCCAAGACGGCATCACCGACGTGCCCACCGTCGTCGCTATCACACCACTGCCACCTCTCCACCATCAACGTGCCCCTCTTCACTATCACATTAGCCAACAAAAAAAGCGGGTGAATCCATATAGTTTAAATCCGAATAGTAGTTTCAGGTCGATTTGAAATTAACAAATTTGAATTCCAATTTTGGTTCGGATAAGGATCAAATTAGAAATCCAAACCCCGAATTATAATTTGTTGTTCGAGATCGGTTTGAATTGAATTTGGGGGTTTTGTCGAGTTTGATTCAAAACAAACCTATCGTCAATAAATACGTAAACATATTTTACATTCTCATTTTATGTTGTCATATCATTAAAAATGTCTTGAAATAGATAAATTAAGATAAACTATAGGGGTGTCAGACTACCTGCGTGATGCGAAGAGGAACCCAAAAACTATTAATCACATAATATATAATTTTTTTGCTTGAAAAAAAACTAGGATAATATGATACTCAAATTAAAGATAACATAATGATTGTTTTTGTGGTGTATTTTTTTTTAGAAAATTATCAATTGTATGAAAAAGATATGATTGCTTAAAAATGGTGAAGTTAATTGGTTTATAAGTCAAAAGGTTGAGTAATACTATAGGCGCCCGTCTAGATTCTATTTTCATCCCTTTTAAAGCGCCTTGTTATGATCATAGCGAGGCGCTTTGGTCACATGAAAGTACGATGTCAGTACGAGGTTGCATGAAAGTCTGAAAAAGTAAACCCTAAGTGTCTGGCTATGGCCATAGCGAGACGTTTTGGGTCAAGGGGGATGAACTTGGACATCTGGGTGGGTAGGGTGTTGGGAGGGTTTTGGTTTGGGGGTTTTTTTTTTTTTTTTGGTGTTCTGAAGTGTTTTTTTTTTTTAAGTTTTTTTATTCAATTATTGTAAAAAAATAAAAAAATAAAATAAAAAACAAAGTAATAACCATAATCAAACTATCATTAATAACCCTAGAAGTGTTTTTTTATGGTTTTTATTTAATTATTAATTACCGGATAGTCTCAAATGAAAATTTGATCGGGTGAGAGTCTTCCTCTTAATCTTCAACCGGCTTCTCCTTACCACCGCCGTCTCCATGGTGCATATAGTCTTGTTCTATAAATGTGTCATCACCACCGTAAGCGTAGTAAGGATAACCGTAGTCGGGTTGACAGGGAGAGTCTTGAAATTCATACGGGTCCTCCAAGAGTGTAACTAAGTCTAGTTGTACCGTATTGTCACGGTAACGAATGCTAGACTGACCCTCCTCGACATTATCTGGTTTAGACTCGTTGTAAGAATTACCGAAAATGAAGTCGTAATACGACATGTTGCATATTGTGTATAAATTTTTTATGTATTGGGTAAGAATGTAAAATTTTAATTCTAAGACGAAAAGAAACGATATAATATCGAACAAATCGAATGAATTTATAGGCAAAATCTGATGGGGTATAGCATCTCGCTATGGCCATAGCGAGGCGCTTAGTGTAACTTTTTCAGGGCATCATCAGACTTTACGTCCAATCGTACTGCAAAGCGCCTCGCTTTGAGGGAAGGGGGTTTAAAATAGAAGCCAGGGGAGTTTAATTAGGAGGGCCCGTCCTTATTATAAAAAATACATATGAGGAGAACATTTTTTTAAACTAATTTTAAGAGTTTAAGTAATAATCTATAATCTATAATACATTATAAAGGAAGAGTGACGGCTAGAATAGTCATTTTCAATTCCGTACAACTTAAGAAGCAATATGCACAAGTTATTTATGCTTACATAGTAAGGGTATAATTGGAACTTTGTGGAACATTAAGACACTTAGAAGGGTATAATAGGAAATTTGTATTCACATTTTAGTTAAAAGTATAAAATTGTTTCTCCTAATGCCCTTTATTCCATTTTGCTCCTAAACTGATCTGCCATATTCTCATGAATGTGAGCCATAATTGAGGGCATTCACTCTCACCATCAATGTGACTCTTATGCTTCATCTTCTCATCGTTTTATGATAGACCCACGAGTCTTTGTGTTTATAAAACACCGGAAGCCTTATAACAGTCAATATAACCTCAGCCATTTACAGAATCTTAATCCTATCCAACTTTGACAACCGTTTATCCAAGATCACCGATTTAATTGACGGCGGAGAACCACATCCCGATTCTCAGGTAACTATCTCCACGCTGTTGTTGTTATTATTATTATGACTGAAAATTTAAATATTCAGTCCGATTGGGAGAGTAATATTATGGATCGAGCTGAAAACGCGTTACAGTTAGCTATGTTGAAACTCGATGATGAGTTTTTACATGTTTTGGTTCGTAATACGGTTCCGTTAGATGTTGATAGGCTGCACAGATCGATCCGTAAAGGTTCGGTTGGGTCGGGATTAGGTTCGGTTGGATCGGGATTAGGTTCGGTTGGATAGCGGTTAGTGAGGTTGAACCAAGCTCGGACATGGCATAGGGAAGACCAAAAACACCAGCTCCAACCATGGCAGTAACATTATGGAAGGCCGAGTACCACCATTTTGCATTCCGTGATGAGGTAACCGGAAGCCATTTCTCAATGGCTCTCTCCCTTTCCGTTCTATCATATGTATAACTCATCATCATAAAAAAAAAAATCAAAATTAAAAAACAAAGACAAAAGAAGTTAGAAAGATAAACACATATAGAGTCATGTTAAAGAGGATAAATCTTTGATTGTGAGGGTGTGGTTCTGTACATAATTGTTTGGAGTTGTTCGAGTGTCTTACTCTGCTTAAGTATTATATAGATAAAGTTGTAGAAATTTCAGCTCCTGAGCCTTTTGTTTATATTCTTTTAACTTGGAACAGGACAGAAGTGGGTGATATTCTATTGGAAAATTTAGCTAATAAAGTCAACCTTTGAATCAACGGGAGACCGTCATATTCGGTCAATGTTTTTAAACCTGGATTTGACCAACCAGCCAGGCCGGGAACTGTCCTGGCATCCACCACGCCAACGCCGGTTCGATTTGTGGAGCATGGACCGTCTTCGGCCAAACAAGTCAGGCTCTACTATTCTGCTGTTTAACCAAAAAAACTTGGTTGGAACAGTTTTAGCCTGTAAACAGGTTGGAACAGTTATATTAGTCAACATCAACCCAACCTGGCCTGTTTTGGCTTATTTTGACCCAACTTGTAAAAGAAACATAAAATTTACAATTCAGTCGGCGAGTGCAAAAGCTTGAGTATCATTGTTTCCCTTTTCTTATGAGTTTTATTATACTTTTTAGTTGCAGCACAAGACTATCAACATGTTATCTAACAATCCTAAACCTTTTTGGATTGTGTACAATTCATGTCTGGCTAGATCTGATGAATCCAGATGGGACTATTGACGATTCAGTAGCTGTTGGAATCTAACACGGGATAACTTGGAGACAACCCAGTCAAACTGGTCAACTCAGACATCAACTGGGTCGGGTAAAATGATGTTAGTGTCGGTCTGCAACAAAAATGAGCATAAGGGGACGTATACTCAAACACTGAATTAGCTTTTTTTATTTATCGTTAGTTAGACGTTATTTGTGTAACGGGTCATTTTTCTTATAGTATACAAGCTCTCCTATTATGATATTTTATTAGGTGAATATGATATGATATTATTCATGTTTCGTGTGATATCTGAAAAAATTATAAGTATGTTAAAAAAAATTAGTATGTTGTAAGAAACAAAAATATATTACATTTTGAATTTTGATTTGATATATTTATCATTCTCTTTGTTTTTTTTTTTTTGGTTCAACATTTGCTAGAAAACAATAACGACTAATTTCTCATTATTATTCTTCAATTCATGTAATCTGCTGACAGAAGTTGATTTCATGGGAAGGCTTTGTCACAAAAATCTTGTTAAACTTATTGGATACTGTCAAGAATACGAAAGCAGGCTGCTCGTATATGAATACATGCCAAAAGGCAGTTTAGAAAATCATCTGTTTAGAAGTAAGCTTCTGTTCATATGCTTCCATTGCTGCAATGATGAACCGCTGGCTTTAATCTTTCGTTTTAAGTTAAACATGATTATTTGGTTACTTGCAGAAGGTATTGAACCTATACCTTGGGCCACAAGAATGCGCATTGCCATTGATGTAGCTCATGGATTAGCTTTCTTGCACAGCAAGGAACCAAGTATTATTTATCGCGATTTTAAGGCGTCTAACATCCTCCAAAGTTCGGTATGCTGAAATGATTTATAACTTTTGGGAAATTTGAATAAAACTTTAAACTACTATGTTTGTTTGTTTGATTATTATTTATTTTATTTTTGTGAAAAAATGCAGGAATTTAATGCAAGACTTTCGGATTTCGGGTTGGCAAGAAACGAGCCTGTAGGTGATAACACACATGTTTCGACCCGGGTTGTGGGAACAAGTGATTATGCTGCTCCAGAGTATATAGCCACAGGTAAAAACCATGGTTTGACTTTTCAGGTCAAATCGGCTGCTTTTCAACTTCGAACTTAACACGTGTTTTTTTATAATTGCGTGTTCATAAATTCAGAGAACGAGTCATACACTTTTCGCTTTAAAGTTTGTCCTGATTTAGCAACATCATTGGTATAGTTAAGTACCAATTTAATGTTGAAGAGTTATTAGTTTGACCACAGAAAGTCCAAATCTTGATGATAAAGTATTGGCTTGCATAAGTCAAAAGATGATTGCATGAGTTGTTAGAGGTTAGTTTATTAACTAGGCATGTTTCTTGTGCTACCAAAGGTTTTGTAGTTTATTGGAGTTGATGCAAATTTGTATTTCAAAAATGAGATTTTCTTTAATTTCTTTTGATTATTGACAAACCAACCTTAGTGTTTTGAAATGTGAGTTAGAAAACAACAAACAAATTATCTTTAAACTTATCAATGTATAGATGCCCACTATGTGCTTGATCTTATATCATATTGAATATATTAGTTTAGTCAAGAAGAATGCTTGAAAAATTATTTATTAATATTATGGCTTCAACAATTTATTAAACTTCGGATGCTAAAAACTTAAATTAATTGAATTTTACCAAAAGGAATATGTCACTCTATTTTGCAGCCTGGTCATTTTAACACAAAAGCAAGCCTGGTCATTTTGCAGCCTATCAATTCGAATCTCATTGGTGGATTCATGATTGGTTTAACAACTTTATTAATGACTCTTTTCATTCGTCTACTAGCTGAAGGAATACATCGATGATACCGAACATTTCATCAATATTGAAACGGTATGTTTTTTTCATGTATTGCTAGAATTGTTTATAAAATCAATTATTTTTATCTGTTTTAAAGAATGCTCACTTTGACATTATATTATATAGTTATGGCGTTCTTGACAAAGCCATAGTAAGTTATAAAGGTGGTTGTTTATGGCCTGATTAGTTATTAATGGCTAATTAGATTTAGCTTGTGATTACAAGTCAAAACAAATAAAAATATCTAGAAATATCATGGGTTAAAAGGTTAAATAAGTCAAACGGGTTGAAAGTCACCCAAATTTGTTTTTAATGAACACACCCTCTTAAATCTTATTATTTGAATCTTTGGAATATTTTACACAATTAAATTTTATAGTCATAAAACATAGTAAACCTTATCAAAAACGGTACAAATGTTGGTTTAAAAAACCGTGATGCGAACAAAAGCGACGAGGCACAAAATGCATAACGGTGGGCTTTTCGTACCCGAGGCGCAAAATATATAAATTTTTTTATTATCCTATAGGTTTTCCCTTACCCAAAATATAGATATAAGTAAGGTTTTTATATGATTTTACCTACAGTACAAGCCCAAAAACCCAATGTACAACATGTTACTGCAAAAAAAAAAAATACCCTGCGTACAAGAGGTACGTGCCTCAAGCCAAAAACGCCCACAAAAAACCCAAAAAAGCGTGCCTTTTTTGCGCTTCTTGTGTTTTTCGTAAGCGCCAAGCGAAAAAGTCCCAAGCAAACCAAGGTACAAATAGTGTTTGTGTGTCACGCTGATTCGGCCTAACCCACGACTCGTAAGAAAAAGGAAACTAAAGTCAATGATGCTTAAGATGTACCTCATGTGAGTTCTAGAAAGAAGGGTGAGAAAAAATATGAAATAATTATTTACACATTTTGTTATAGATATTAGATAGTATGATTAATGCTATTTTATTGATGTTTAATCTATAGGCAATCTCACATTTTGTTTCAGCTGTTTATTCGCTAGGCAACAACAAAGATGAAATATTTTATATCATAATTTTCAGTTGCTATAGTTTTTTCTTGTGTTTTGGGTAAGAATTCACCCCAATTTGTTAAACTGTTGATATATGTTTATTGGTGTTTGTGTGGTAGATTGTTGCTGTAGAAAATCTGGTTTTAATGTCTGTTGCCAAACATATAATTGGTGTTGTGGGAAGATAACTGAGACCTGCCATACTGCCAAAAAAATATAGATACCCGCAGCAACGCGCGGGCATTCCCACTAGTATTCTTTAAATGTATTGTAGACTTTAAACTACTAGTGGTAATGCCCGTGCGTTGCCACGGGTATTCATGTTTTTTTGTCGCACAAAAACTATATCATTTTCTGTTCGATAACATCTATGTTTTATACTTCAATCACCTATACTTCACCACTCACAAACTAAGGAAATCTTCATACATTGTTGATTCGAAAATAAAAAGTAAATACAATCTATTTTTTTTATTACAAATTGATCATTAACCTATCATGTGTAAATTGATACTATCCTCCATTATACAAAGATCAATGCATCAATACAATGGTGTTGTAACTTGTAATTTGCTAGTTCTTCCAATGCTCGCTAAATCTGAAGAAAAAAATTGGTTATTTTTATTCTTTGGAAGGCCCGTCCAAATCACCATTCAACATTTTACTTAAACTTGCATATCAGTCTGAGAGGATGTCCAAGACTCACCAATATGTTTCACATTTGAGATCAAAATGAACATTTTTTAAATGCAGGTACTCCATGCCAATTGCACCATCTTGTGCAATAATGAGTATCAATCAATTGCTTTACACCAATTTCTTTGTTATTATAAGGTTACTTTAATAAGAAAAAAATTAAGGAACAGAGGATTTTGATAACATTCACCTACTAATTAAAAAAAACATGTTTCGGTGGCGACATGTATCATATCTTTGTTACTTAGAAGCACCGCGCACATGCCCATTCAATATGAAAAACAAACCAAGTGATGATTTCATACCTTTATGCGGCGGCATGTATCAAGAAAAGAATAGCCACCATGATTCATTAGTTTTTTTTTGTTGCTTACTATTTATTTGGACACGCCTGCGCTTTATGGTAGCATAGGAACTCGTTAGAAGAATGTTAAAAATATTAGAAATGGACACAGATTCTACCTTCTACCTAAACAATCTACAACCAAAATTTGTCCAAGCAACCCATTTTTTTCTCCAGAAAACTTATTTCAGTCCTTTAATCACCTAAAATGAATTAAATTTTACCTTGATGAAAGGGTTTGTAAATCACATGTTGTTTCCATCTTGTTCCTGTACAAGATATTTGTGGTAAATCTTCTCCGCATGTATTATTTGATATAATATAATATAGATTTATAGTGTGTTTTAATGAAATTGATGAAGAGGTTTTATTTCTCTTTTATTATTGTGAATTTAAGGAGGAGGTTACATATGGAAGGGGATAAAGATGTGTATTACTTATATATACAATAGGCTTTACATGTTGTACACAAGGGGTATAAATGAAAGAAAATGACCAAATGTTACTCATTTGTGAAGAGTCTTTCTAACTCCCATCTTAAAATTAGTGTAAAATTACGTTTGTAGCCATCTCTCCTCCTTAATAAGGTAACTAGCAGGAACCCGCGCGTTGCGGCGGGGCTGCATCCGTAAACTTTTATTACATATATAATAATAATTTTAAACTAAAAGTTATCATGTATTTTTGTGTGACAATTATTTTGGTAGAAGTCCTTTGATATTGAAAGCACAAATAAAAAATAAAAATTGATGTGGGAGAATACTGAAAACATGAATCAGAAGACAAGATTTCAGTCTCTGAAAAAAAAAAGTAGCTAAATACTCTAAATGAAGCCATAAAAAATAAAGAATGGCGTGTGGGATGGGTTTGCCATCCCGTAGTACTAACTGGTCGATTTTGTGGTATATTCCCGAATATGCTCCGAACGTATATATGTCATTTCTCATGTTAGCGATTGTTTCGTCTAATTAGACACCCATACCCTCATTATGAAGAATTCTAATTAACATAATATTCTATTCATTTAATCTAAATAAAAAAAACGCAATTCACTTTACATACATATTAAAAGGAATTATCTATCAAGTTACGCTAGTTACAAAATGTCAAACTATGTCTAAGTATAAACATCAATCAGTAGTATGTATGAAAATGTCAAGTTATATATATTTCAATAAATAAATATCACATAATGCGAAAAACATAACTATTTCTATATAATTAGAATAATGAATATGACAAAATGAATATAAAAGTGCGTGTAAAACTAAATAGTTAATTTGTAAATTAAATAACTATCAAAAGTCTACCCTATATATATATATATATATATATATATATATATATATATATATATATAGTTTAAGGATATATTGGAAATCCTTGTTATAGTGAAAACTCTGGAAACTTTAACTTCTCGAGCTTTTTTTATATGAAAATTTTAGGGTATGTAA
This sequence comes from Ambrosia trifida, assembly GCA_028751855.1. Taxonomy (NCBI): domain Eukaryota; kingdom Viridiplantae; phylum Streptophyta; class Magnoliopsida; order Asterales; family Asteraceae; genus Ambrosia; species Ambrosia trifida. The sequence continues at coordinate 18,550,812 of CM054123.1, read as the reverse complement.
TATACATGATTTTAAGCATTTTGAGCCAAAAAAATCAAAAAATCACCTAGCACTTTTTTTAAAAAAATAAATAAATAAGTTTTCGGGTAACACATTGTTAACACATGTTAATTTCGCTTAACATGTGTTACCCGAAAACTTTTTTTTTTTTTTAAAAAAAAGTGCTCTGCACTTTTTTTATTTTTTTTTTGGCTCAAAATGCTTAAAATCATGTATGTTACATGCCCTAAAATTTTCAGGCCCTAAAAAGCTCGGGAAGTCAGAGTTTCCACAGTTTTCACTATAACAAGGGTTTTCTCTGGATCCTTACCCTCTATATATATACTAGTGGGAATGCCCGCGCGTTGCTGCGGGTGCACTTGTTTTGTTGGGCCGTAGGTTTTGTTGGGGTTTGTGATGTGTATGTAAGCCATTTGTGGATGATTCGTCATGGTGACATGAAGCATATAGGAAGCAAAAATAGTAGGTGTAGCCGCGCTACGTGGTGGTGATAAAATGTTATATATACACAAACGTCGTCCCTTCCCATGTATAAAGTGTTGTCAATGTACAAATGCTTTATACATATGTAAGACTTAATTTAATTGGAGTTGAAAAAGTTTGCCGCTCCAAAATATCTGTACCAAAGGACTTGGCTTCTAATTAGCCAGGGGCGATTAGTGCTGCAATTGCAAGAATCCCTGAGCCTGTGCCATAATCCATAACTGTTTCACTACCTTTGATTAATCGGTGCAATAACAGCAGACATAACTTGGTTGTTGGGTGGTCGCCGATTCCAAAAGCGAGCCTTGGGTTTAGACTTATAATTGTTGCCTAGATGTCCTGTTACATTCCCATATACAATTCAATAAGAAAACATAAATGCTAGCAGTCTTTTAGTAACCAGACTGATTATCGAACCTTAAAACCGCATGCTGGATGCCATCATAAGTAATTTTAAAAACTTAAAAAATGTATATGTAACCAAATATGAAAGTACACTACATTTTGGTTTGCAGTGAATTCGCTATTGGAATGAAAAGTGTACCTTTTTTTTAAATCCAGCCCAACCACCGATCAAATTCGCTGGTTCAAAGGCCCATATCAGTTAACCAAAATGAGGATGATTCAAGAGTATTCAACTTAGACCAGTTGTGTAGCATGTCTCCATGGTCTGTTCCGAGTATGTCAGTTATTAGGCTAAATGTATAAAGGGTAAATAAATTTCCTCAAATTTTAGACGATTGGTGACAATATTTCATCTTAAGAGAATAGAAAGTACAAACTTTTATAAAGTTCCTATCTTAGTAACTATGAATTTGTTCTATTTTGGGTATTACAACTTCAGTGGCCACGAATGGCCACAGTCGAGGTCTGTGAAAGACACATAGTGAAGGAGGGACTGCGTCCATGCAATCTGTGTGGGTAGCTTTTACGTAGATCTATCGGTAAGAGCATCCATTGGAGATGCGTTAACCAAGAAAAGAAAAAAAGCTTACATAATTGTACATCTTGTGGGTGACTAAAGTTGGGTAAGCATTTTTGTTAACATAAGTGTCTAAAAAATGTGTAGCAAGAGTCTAAAAGATGATTTTGACTAAAGTTGGGTTATTCAACTTAATAATGATAAGAACACATGAAATCATACCGGTGGAGTTATCCACTCAGGCATAATCCAAAGCCCTTCTGTCTTCTGTTACTTCAATAGGATGGAAAGATTCCTGCAACATAAGTTTATACCAGATTAAGATCATAGAATATGATGATCATTGCAGGGTGAGCTAACAAGACAACCATCAGATCTTCAAAAAAATACAAACTTTATGAAGTTTAATCTAAATGCCGATCTCTTAAGATGTTCTATTGAGAAATTTGGTGTAAAACAAAGATAAGAGAGCAAAATAACCCGAGCATTTTCGATCCAATCAGAGTGGTAGCATGTAGTGACTTTGTAAACAGGTGTTTCTTTCAAGCCTATTGAATCAGCTGCAAGTGCAATACTTTGTAAACAGGTGTTTCTGCAAGTGTTTATATCAAATTCTGATAATTCAAAGTGATCAATAAATAATAATCAATCACTCTTGTGTACCTCATCGTTGGAGTCAAAACTATATGGTTCAATCACGTTTGTTGAAACAGCACCAAAACATAAAAGCGCCTCTGAAAGCATATCCTAACAAAACAAGATTGGAGCTTGCAGTTCCATGTAACTATTCAATTGGGCAAGCATCAAAAGGTATTAATGTTTTAGCCTAGGTGGTGTGGCTTAGCGCCACCCGCCACCCGCCACCTCAGTCAATAAAGTCCCTTACCACTGCCCCACCATAGTCAAATGGTGGTGTCATTGTTTCCTTCCCCATTTGAACAGCGAGCGTTAAACATGTGATGTGTGGGGACCACCATGCATGAGCTAATCAGTTTTTTTTTCTTTTTTAACCTTCGCTAATATCTCTTTGGACTTCTTTGTCCTCAAACCTGCAAAACAAATATAAACATGTTCAACAATGCATAAAACAAAATGAATACAATACATACACACAAATAGATTGTAACTTGTAAGTTCATACTTTCTCCCAATAAGCCTCTTGACATCAAATATGGTCCTTTCGGCATTAACAACCGCTTGTTTCTTCGCTGCCTCACCGATCAACTTCTCATTGTCCGTGAAAGCCACCCACAATTGAGTGATACGGTTTCCTTGATCATTTGCTATGATTTCGATGCTCCCATTCTTATAACACCAACACACGAATGCCTAGTCCCGAGATCAATCCCTATAGCAGTTTCTAACTTGTTGGTTCTTCTTTTCGCGATTGAAGTTGCAAATACGCAACCTGTAACACAATGACATAATAAGTACATGACCAAATACAACTATCAAATTTTAGGAGTAGTTGATGAAGCGTACATTGCTAGTTAATAAATCCCTTCTATCAACATTAAACTGTAAGATAATAACAAAACAAAACCTATGTAACCCTAATACCAAGCATTAATAAATTACCATGCGTACCCTAACATAATATTTACTCTTAACACCACACTAACAATTAAAAAGCAATCAAAGTATAACTAAGCCTGCATTAGTCTTTTTTTTTCTTTTTTTTTTATGGCTGCAATTCACATTCATACAAAAAAATAAATAAACAAAATATATATCTTACCGATTAAGATGACGATTGCTAGAACAATACCCGAACGACCCATGGCTCACCGCCCTGCTCCGATAAAACGATCTGGTAAAATAGTAAATTATCCCTTTGTAGTGCCAAGACTATCCTTGAATACAATATGTAATTGATTTTAGGCAGTTGTTTTTTTTCCTAAAATTCAATCCTTATTGTCTATAACGACCAAAACGGATACAGCAAAAAAAAAAATAATTCAAAAGGAAAGATGTCAAACGGGTCAAATGTCGCCCAAAGTGTATTGTAATGTGTGAGACCCCTACATCATTTTATTCAAAATATAGTTTATGTTGAATTGATATAACTGTCATTATGATAGTTAACTCATTATAAACAAATTGACCTTTGTAATGACAAATATCATTCCAACACAAACTGACCCATCCCGTTCAACGAAACCAAAACATTATCCATTACGAACTGATTCAATTTGACCCATTGCCCAACTCACCCTTTCACCATTGATAGAAGATGAATTGCCTCAAAATTTAGATCACTGTCGGACAAAACAAATGCTTTGCTGGTGCCGGTGATCCATACACGGGCTGTTGGGCGGCCCTATATGCTCCTTCATCATACGAACTGTTGAGTGAGAGCCAGTCCTATCCACCAGCCTACAAACACAACTTTATCAAACTAAAGAAAACAAAAATAAATATAAAATCTGAACTTCGTAGCAAGAGTTACATATCTCAGTTTCTATCAGTTTACTAACCAACTACAAGCAAGCCCGTTTCCGTTCGGTTTATTTCTAAAAATGAAAATCAAATTGCTCAATTTCATATATTGTTCTCTTTCAAAAATTTAATTTATTATGTTAATACTACTCTTGTAAGCCTAAATAAAAATTTAACTATTATAAAAGAAGCAAAGAACGAACATTAAGAAGTTTTGTACTAAAAGCTATTTCAACTGGAGGGTTTTTTCTTGTCGTTACCAAAGGCTTATATGGAGCATTGAGTAAAAGAAAAAAAAAGAAAAAAAAAACCTCAAAAGGGCCCAATGATGAACTCAATAATACCCTTTGTAAGAATAGTTTTGATATTTCAGAGTCATACCTGAAATATCAGCACATACAATCCCAAGGAAGTGATAAAGGTCCACCAAGCTGCATTCATGAGAATATACATATACATAACAATATTAATATACATTAATAATGTCTTTATCATTATCATAATATTCATGTATATACGATAATGATTTGTCAAAAAAACCCGAATTTTAACAATATAAAAGTGAAAAACGTTTGGAGGAATTAAAAGGTCGACATACCACTCCTAACCCAAGTAGTGAATAAGTGGTCAAACCAAATCCAACGAGTGCATCCTTCCCAAAAGCACCCTATTAGATTCATAACAATATTTTTAAGGTTATAGCTTATAGAAGTATATAAACTCCATTTGCTAATTCAGTCAGTTACAAAATTGGGTTTTAAACCAAAACCTGAACCACCTCATTGAAAAAACATGTTAACAAATTTAATATCAACCTTTCAAAATCTGCCAACAAAATTTACATACATTAGCGGTGGCAGTGGATCGGGCATGTTGGGCAATGGGACAGGAAGACTTAACCCACAAACATTAATACACCCTTGACTGTTTTATAATATAATCAATATCTTACTTATCAGACCCTTTCCTGTTTAGCTAAAAACCTAGATTCGACCCAAACCTATACAATAATAAATGGAATTTCTAACATAATCTTCAAAAGGAAGTTATATGATTTACATTTAATATGTAACTCTCTGTATTGTCATTACCTCAGTTGTATTGCCATCACTTCCTTCACTTGAACCTTCAATATCCTAGTGTTGCAAAAAAAAAGGTCATATGATTTTATATATCATAAGATCAACCTTGTGTAGCAGAAAAGGGGTTACTCGAATATATGATTAAATGTTAAAGAGGTAGCATTGCCAATGTATTACAAAAGCTTTAAGGCATGAGATTTGAGAATATTGATAGTGAGAAAAAAAGTTAACATAATGTTTTAGCCTAACCAAACCACGGATCGTAGACTCATATCAACCAAAACGATTAGGTTTTAAAGCTACAAGTATACATACCATGTTTTGGTCGTTTGACCCAGTCCCCTTGCAGCAAAGTAGTTTGAATTTAACCCATTGGAGATGAAACTATGTAAACAAGCCATTTTAAATACTTTATGGACGTTTTAGGCTAGTTCTCGTTATTTGATGTTTTAGACCATTTACCTGTTTCAGCCTGGGGTTTTTTTTTCTAGATTTTCGGTGCTTGTGTGCCTTCATGGATGCAAGGCATCGTTGCTGTGATGTGCCTGGACACAAGACGCCTTTGACTACATAGTTAAATGACTTTTTGAATGGTAAACCTTGGTCAAGTTATGCGTACTTCATTACAAAAACATGTGAAACTTAAATTCGTTCAAAAGGATTATTTGTGTAAAATATTAAAGAACAAAGACATGCATCTTATATAACAAACTAAAGTTAAGCTAACCAATCAACTTCTATAAGGACATATAAGGTACTGTAAGCTTTCTTTGCTTCAGAAACAATTTGATCAAAGTGATCATCATTTAAGCCGAGTTCACCATAGCAACCATTATAGTAGAAACCTGGTACAACAATAATTCCAAGGAAAAAAAAAACTCTGAAAATGCAAATTAAAAGAAATCACATATATGAAATACCTAGCCTGTTTGTCAAATCCAGAAGGTAATTGGTTGTATCAATTCCCTGTTCACAATAAGAAGAAACCATTGATAGGCATAAACAATTTACATATCAAGTTGGCCGTAAACAAAATTGCCGGAAAGAAACAACCGGGGAAAAAATAGAACGACCTGAAATTTGAGAAATGCACTGCAAAAACCACAATCTGCCCAAATAGGTTTCTTGAAATACAAAAGGGGGAGCAAAAAGAAAATAGAATTGTGGTAAAATTAGGTTTACCTTTGATTACTTTCCCAGTTCTCCAGATTACGGACGTCACGCTGGCGAATCAAGACAAACGATGACTCCCTCACATAGAATTAACACACCCCAGACCCGAACTAGATGTAACACGACACACGATAACCATGGACTTACCCTCCCAAGGCGTAGGCACAAAAGACAGTGACGGATAAAGCTTAACAGATATGAATCCCTTAACAGTACGAGAACAAAAAATAAAAGCGAAGCGTAGCGACAAATAAGAAGGCATACCGATAACCGTATCAGGATCACCCTGGTTTGCCTGTAGTGTAACCCTCTAGGAATCACAAGAAGTTGATCTAGGTCCAATTCGGGTCCATCCGTCCAAACACAAAGTCCACTAGGATTTTCATGCATTCCAGTTTATGATTTCGTGTGCACCCGACATGATAAACTGCTCTACATGATCCTCCAGATGCACTTCAAGTTTGAAGTTCAAGTCACCGAATACTAGACCCAGAATTAAACGGATGATGTGGTATAAGAGATGAGGACACCGACACACCGACATATGTTACCCGTATGCTAAGACTCAAACATATGTGACCGTCTAGTGTGTGTGTGAGAGACTCGGCTATAGACTAGACTCTACATGCAGTCCTAGTTCACTATAACCATTGGCTCTGATACCAATCTGTCACACCCTAAAATTTCCACGTGCAGGGTTTTACCGCGAGGCGTGTGACACACCAGGATCCAAGTCAACGGTCACAATAAACGACGCTATATGATTAGTTCAACACAGCGGAAGCATAATATGTATTACAACTCAAAATGAAATTTAAAGTTTGAAATGTTTAATCAAAACATGCTTATGATTCCTAGACGCCGTGAGACTCCGTGCGCCTATCGACAGCTGCTACCTTAGCGACCTGAGACAAACATGCTAAAAAACGTCAGCAAATAATGCCGGTGAGTTCACAGGTTTTTAATGAATACAGACTCCAAATGTATACCAACTCCAAGTGAAAATCGACCACAAATGAATACCCATGGTCAATCCAGACCACATGCATGCAAAACATATGAATACCTTACTACTGCGATTGGAAAACCATTACTGGACTCGAATACCGTGAATACTGAATACGTGCCCGAATGAATACTGAATACTGAATACTGCATACTGAATACTGAATACTGAATACCTAAGAGACAACATGCACCCGTCCGACCTCCAGTCGACGAGTGGGGCCGGTCAAGCCCAAATAGCGCTATCCACATTTCCCCCGTTGTGCATCCCCGCACATTCATGGTTCTCCTCGGGACTTCCAAAGATCGCATAGTAATATAATGAATACTCTAAAACATAATGAATACGTGAAAACATAATGAATACTCCAAAACCCAATGAATTCATGAATACCTAAACGTAGTTGACACACCTTTCATGAAAACTTAGTTGAAACGCCTTTTATGAAAACATAGTTAAAACACGTTTAAATAACACAGCATGTTTTCTCCCCCGAAAATGTAAAACCAGTAAAAGAGTGGGGCCGTGAAACTCACCTTAATTTCCATGCTAAGCTAGCAAACAAGCCTGAAACCTCGACCGACTTCCACGTGCCCTAATTACCAACAAAAGACACCTTAACAGTCTATCACACATAAGCCTAACTTATTAACCGCTCAAAAGATAGTCTATCCGATTGTCTAGACTCGTGTGTACCAACACGGGTCTTAATACGTTTCAACTCGACAAACCGATCGTGACTTATCTTAATTCTCGTATTACATAGCACCCTAAGTTGCACACTTGTTACTATTTGTGTATAACCCATGTTGGACTAGTACCCCAAAACGTATAATTATCCTGAATCGTAGCTCGTCTCGTAAATCATATAAGTACATTTATTTTGTGTAATTATAGAAGATACTCTTTTAAGGAAAAGTATAAGTTTAGTTATTAAAATCAATCAATAACATTGGTTGCTTTTTCCCAAATGTTGTTTGAAAATCATCTTTATCGTTACGAATGAACAGACCTTGAAAGCATTTCAATATGTTTGTCCAAAACACTTAGGGGAATTTATTTATAAAAATAGTAGTTCGTTATGCTTTGATTTTATAAAAATTTGGGCAGAGTTTCCTCTGTTTTTTGTACGAACCAGACAACGCCCGTTGTCTACAATTTTCCCCATGATCAACTTTCAAACACAATTCGTCAAGTCCTTTTATCAAGAATTCCGATTTACGAGACTATACGTTTCGTCACCTATGTATACTTATTTATATATAGGAATATATATATATATATAAAATATAGTCCGACAATATAGTCCAATGTTATTTAGTCCGGTGTTCAATATAAGTTACGTCCAATTAACCATTTACTAAATTGTTCGATATATAATTTAGTTACCGTTTATTATTATTATTATCCGGTCCGTTCGCGAGTTAAAACTATTCTATCCATATCAATATATTTATAAATATATAATATTCATAAATATATAATATTTACAAATATACCATATTTATAAATATATAACATCTACAATTAATAACGAACATGAACTCAAGTATACCGAATCGTATGCGCGCGTAACCCGAAATCTGACCCGCGAGACGGTTGAACAGATCTGACCCGAGCCAACCATAACCGCGCCTGAAACCCAAACTGAACATATCTAGACCTGAGAACCGAACCGGACCGAGACCAAAACGAACACGAATCTGACCCGGACCAATCAACCCGAACCAAAATGTAAATCGATCTGGACCACCCAACCTTATCTGAACGAAGACGTTAAAAACCAGAACCACGACCCGAGCTCTAAACCGAACCAGGCCTAAGCAGAAACTCGAGACCCTAGTTGAACCACCCATGAAACCACCACAATCCGCCGCTAACCACCGCCTAACAAGCCAAACTGTCACCAAAACCCACTAAACCGGTACCAATAAACCCAACATCAACTGAACGAAACCCACAAACCTGACCCGACTTGAATCGTGACCCGCAACAAAACCAGTGAAACAATGTTACCCCATCTTCAACATCCGGCCATCAACCACCCAGACCTGACTCACCTCCAAACCTGACCCGAAATATCCGCTATCAAACACCCGTGCCACCATTACCACGAACACATAACCGGAAGCCACTGAACCACCATAATCTGCCGGACCAAACCCAAACGAACCATCATTGGCCTGCACCTGACGAACCCCCATCGTCAGCTACTGCACCACATCCACTCCACCTCTGCAACCACCACGACCTTTGTCTTCCACCCCGAACCACCACTCCCCTGTCTCCTACTTTGCACGACAAAACCAGAAGACCACGGCTCATTTCAGGCCTCATAACCACGCGCCGCCGCCTCCATCTCGGACCAAACACCCACTACATCTCCCTTCAGGCCAGAAACTACCGCGCCACCACCACCAGGCTTGGTGGTGGCCGGCTGCTACAGAAAACGAAGGGGAGAGAGAGACGAGCGGGTGAGTGAGTGAGGGAGAGTAGGGTAGAGAGAGAGATCGATGAGAGGATTAGAGAGAGAGTGAGGCCTGATCTTAGAGAGAGAGAGAGAGAAAGAGAGAGAGAGTAGGATTTCTTGGTGGCTGCCAAGAATGAAGAAGAAGGTAAAGAATATTATGTTTTTATAGGTAGGGTTAGGTTAGGTAGGTAGACACCGCGTATCAAACCTGTTCTAAACGAAATGCGACTCGATTTATATTACGGTTCATAAAATAATAAATAAAGCATGTCGAAAATGTTCGATTTTAAAAACGTAACAAAACCGTGAATTTTTAAATATAATGTTTATTATCCCGCGCGTGCATTCGAAACACGCGTTTAAAACATGTTATAAGATTCGACCACGGTTTCTTTTGTTAAAACGATCTGTTAACATTCGAAACTTAATAATTAACAATATTTATAATAAAAAGTTATCAAAAATCACATCGGTATTAATCGGAAATTGCCGGTTGTCACATTCTCCCCATGTTACAGAAATTTTGTCCTCAAAATTTAAGGTAGGATATGTTCGAATAACCAATGGGAGCACAACAAAGGAGTTAACAGACGTGTTAATACAAATGGCGCGAGTTAAAGTTTCAGGATCAACTGAATGCAAAGTGTAGACAATAGCTTTTGTCAACAAATACTATTGGCGCACCTCAAACGAAGAAACTAATGCACCAACGTTTTCATTACACGTCACAAGGGGTGTTTGGATTTAAGGCAGAATCCAAACATACAACTGTTGACACGTGTACAAAATACGTGTCTGATTCTGTGAAAGAATAATGAATCAACAAAAATTAGATTCCTTTACGATTGAATGTTGAAGGTCACTAACACAAAAGGATAGGGATGTAAATCGTACTCAAAAGATATAACTAGGTTCTAAAACAGGATCCTTAGAAGCTCGAGGTACAAGATCATTAAGATCTTAAACTTGTTTAAGAAAGGCAAAGTCACAAATGACACGAACAAAGGATGATCGGCAATCACGTCTGTCGCAGCAACTCAGCTTCAACAGTAACGAGTGTCAACCTAAGTACACGAGAACCCCGATCCATAAGAACTCCGGTCCACAACGTGAATCATAATGAATCCAGACCATACAAGAGATGACTCAAACACGCATGCAACTGAGCACCCAATGCCCAAAGCAACGCTCCCCAAAACACGAAAAGATACAAGGATCACAATTAAAGGTAATAGGAACAAGTACCCCAAGCCGAGGAACTGATTCCTCAAGGTGAATACAAGATAATTGCTATAGACTGTCACATAATCACCCAGCCTGAACCAGGATATGCTGAAGACTCTTGTGATCGGTATAAACGAAGCACTAGGTACCGCCCAAGCAGTGTATCCAGATTACGGACGTCACGCTGGCGAATCAAGACAAACGATGACTCCCTCACATAGAATTAACACACCCCAGACCCGAACTAGATGTAACACGACACACGATAACCATGGACTTACCCTCCCAAGGCGTAGGCACAAAAGACAGTGATGGATAAAGCTTAACAGATATGAATCGCTTAACAGTACGAGAATAAAAAATAAAAGCGAAGCGTAGCGACAAATAAGAAGGCATACCGATAACCGTATCAGGATCACCTTGGTTTGCCAGTAGTGTAACCCTCTAGGAATCACAAGAAGTTGATCTAGGTCCAATTCGGGTCCATCCGTCCAAACACAAAGTCCACTAGGATTTTCATGCATTCCAGTTTATGATTTCGTGTGCACCCGACATGATAAACTGCTCTACATGATCCTCCAGATGCACTTCAAGTTTGAAGTTCAAGTCACCGAATACTAGACCCAGAATTAAACGGATGATGTGGTATAAGAGATGAGGACACCGACACACCGACATATGTTACCCGTATGCTAAGACTCAAACATATGTGACCGTCTAGTGTGTGTGAGAGAGACTCGGCTATAGACTAGACTCTACATGCAGTCCTAGTTCACTATAACCATTGGCTCTGATACCAATCTGTCACACCCTAAAATTTCCACGTGCGGGGTTTTACCGCGAGGCGTGTGACACACCAGGATCCAAGTCAACGGTCACAATAAACGACGCTATATGATTAGTTCAACACAGCGGAAGCATAATATGTATTACAACTCAAAATGAAATTTAAAGTTTGAAATGTTTAATCAAAACATGCTTATGATTCCTAGACGCCGTGAGACTCCGTGCGCCTATCGACAGCTGCTACCTTAGCGACCTGAGACAAACATGCTAAAAAACGTCAGCAAATAATGCCGGTGAGTTCACAGGTTTTTAATGAATACAGACTCCAAATGTATACCAACTCCAAGTGAAAATCGACCACAAATGAATACCCATGGTCAATCCAGACCACATGCATGCAAAACATATGAATACCTTACTACTGCGATTGGAAAACCATTACTGGACTCGAATACCGTGAATACTGAATACGTGCCCGAATGAATACTGAATACTGAATACTGAATACCTAAGAGACAACATGCACCCGTCCGACCTCCAGTCGACGAGTGGGGCCGGTCAAGCCCAAATAGCGCTATCCACATTTCCCCCGTTGTGCATCCCCGCACATTCATGGTTCTCCCCGGGACTTCCAAAGATCGCATAGTAATATAATGAATACTCTAAAACATAATGAATACGTGAAAACATAATGAATACTCCAAAACCCAATGAATTCATGAATACCTAAACGTAGTTGACACACCTTTCATGAAAACTTAGTTGAAACGCCTTTTATGAAAACATAGTTAAAACACGTTTAAAGAACACAGCATGTTTTCTCCCCCGAAAATGTAAAACCAGTAAAAGAGTGGGGCCGTGAAACTCACCTTAATTTCCATGCTAAGCTAGCAAACAAGCCTGAAACCTCGACCGACTTCCTCGTGCCCTAATTACCAACAAAAGACACCTTAACAGTCTATCACACATAAGCCTAACTTATTAACCGCTCAAAAGATAGTCTATCCGACTGTCTAGACTCGTGTGTACCAACACGGGTCTTAATACGTTTCAACTCGACGAACCGATCGTGACTTATCTTAATTCTCGTATTACATAGCACCCTAAGTTGCACACTTGTTACTATTTGTGTATAACCCATGTTGGACTAGTACCCCAAAACGTATAATTATCATGAATCGTAGCTCGTCTCGTAAATCATATAAGTACATTTATTTTGTGTAATTATAGAAGATACTCTTTTAAGGAAAAGTATAAGTTTAGTTATTAAAATCAATCAATAACATTGGTTGCTTTTTCCCAAATGTTGTTTGAAAATCATCTTTATCGTTATGAATGAACAGACCTTGAAAGCATTTCAATATGTTTGTCCAAAACACTTAGGGGAATTTATTTATAAAAATAGTAGTTCGTTATGCTTTGATTTTATAAAAATTTGGGCAGAGTTTCCTCTGTTTTTTGTACGAACCAGACAACGCCCGTTGTCTACAATTTTCCCCATGATCAACTTTCTAACACAATTCGTCAAGTCCTTTTATCAAGAATTCCGATTTACGAGACTATACGTTTCGTCACCTATGTATACTTATTTTTATATATAGGAATATATATATATATATATATATATATATATATATATATATATATATAAAATATAGTCCGACAATATAGTCCAATGTTATTTAGTCCGGTGTTCAATATAAGTTACGTCCAATTAACCATTTACTAAATTGTTCGATATAAAATTTAGTTACCGTTTATTATTATTATTATTATCCGGTCCGTTCGCGAGTCAAAACTATTCTATCCATATCAATATATTTATAAATATATAATATTCATAAATATATAATATTTACAAATATACCATATTTATAAATATATAACATCTACAATTAATAACGAACATGAACTCAAGTATACCGAATCGTATGCGCGCGTAACCCGAAATCTGACCCGCGAGACGGTTGAACAGATCTGACCCGAGCCAACCATAACCGCGCCTGAAACCCGAACTGAACATATTGTAACACCCCAACCGATGGCGGAATCATCGAGGTGCCACGTAGTGACGATTGTTCAAAAGCTCATGGTACTAAAATGTAAATATTATTGAATAAACCAATAACTGTCTTACATTGAAATAGAAATACAAAGTCTTAAATGAAATGTAACTGTTGGAATAACTGAATTAAAACAAAGCACTAAATGTCTCTTGCTAAAGCACTAGATCAAACTGCACCTGAAACATGTACAAAAATAGGTTTGGTCAACATATGAAATGTTGGTGAGCATTCCTAGATTTGATATATATAGTAGGTTAAAAAGTTATACAATTCAAGTGCAAGCTACAGTGCAAATATGTAAACCATGTATCAAACAAATGAGCGAAATCAACCCTGTGACTGTATAATGTACTGTATGAACTGTAGTGTACTCAACCAATAATTGGATGATAACTTAACAATGGCCACGGATTCTCCGATGAAAAAGGGGGAGAATCAATCTAGGCGGGTTGTCAATCCAAATAGCGCTATCCAATGTTAAGGTCGGCTTGTACAATGTTAATGATTTCACTAAGTACAAATGTATTCTACATGAAATGTCTAAGCATAAAGCACGTTGTAAGCAAATGCACATAGTACTAGAATTGTATTGTAAAAATGTAAACTTGTATTTTTAATTTGTAATAGTGTACATGTAACACCCCAAAAAAGAATAAAAGCAAAAAGGGGATAGGAAATACTCACAGTTCACGTAATAACTTTGAAATTGGACTTGGACAACGAAATATGTGTTGGAACTATCTCAAAGTATCAACCTAAAGAATTTGATAATGTGTAAGGGAAATAACTCTAAGATATATGTATTTCTAGGGCTTCGAATTTGGGGATAAATGCTTATTTGATTAATTAATGAATTGTTTATTAAATATATGAAATTTAATAAATAAATAAATAAAAGTCTCTTTGTAAAATCTTAAGTTGAATATAATCATAACATAAGGTTTTGAGTAGGAAAATAATTTTTATAAAATTATTTTCTTGAAAATAGAATAATTAATCTATTTATTTCAAGTTGTCAAAATATGACTTTAATATCTAAAAATATTAAAATCAAAGAATTTCTGAATTAAAAATTGTATTTCAGTTCCAGATAGATAGAAATAATTTATGTAAAATTTTGGTGCAAAAATATTGTAAAATGAATTTATTATGAATTATTTATGATTAAAACTAACAAAAATTGATTAAAAATATTAAATAAATGATTTTTCTGAAATAAAAATCATTTCTGAAAAGCTTAATGTTATAAAAGCTTAGGATAATTTTTGTGGAAATTTATAAGATTGTTTTGATATATAAATGGATTTTTACAAATATAATAGTATAAAAATGATTTAATTATTATAAATATTAAATAAATGAATTTCAGAAAAATAAAAATTGTAGATAAAGCTTTTAACTCAGATTTTATAAATATAATTTTTTTAGAATTTATAAAATAGTTTTAATATTTATAAATGAATTTATAAGTTTAAAATGTAAAATATATATATGTTGGTTTGCTTGTTTATAAAAATAAAAAGAAACAGAAAAGAATGGCAGTAGCCGGACTCGAACCCGGGTACTCAGGGTTATAGCCTATGGTCACAACCACTTGGCCTAGGCCTGTGGTTGTGATAATCCCGTCTAATAATAATTATATACACAACATGAAATTGAGTTTATCCCCAAATTGTAAAGAACGAACCCTAGATATTTCAATCAAACAAACCACACACTTTGAACCCGATTATTGTTAGGGCTTTTGTTGTATGGTTGCCGACTATCAAAACCCACAAAGAAGATTAGACTTACAGTGTGGAATCGTGTACGATTGTCTGGTCAAAAACAAAAGTCAACTGATGATCGTATGAAGATGCACAGATTGAATTGAAGAAAATTGAGGTTTGAGAAGAGATTATGAGCGAGTTGTTATGCCTTGGGGACGATCAATTTATAGTGTGGGCGTCTCAATGATCAAATTGGTATGTTTGACTAAGCATTGAAGTCATACGCGTATAATTATTAATTGGTCAAAGATAATTGGTAATTAGCGTGTAATTGAGGTTGGATGAGGCCGACAATCGTGTATTCTTACCATATGTGAAACAATTACGAGCAATTTGTGATGATTAGGCTTGGTAAAAAAAAAAAGAAAAAGAAAAAAAAAATAAAACAGCCTGCTACTGCTGCTGCACATCGAAGGGGAGAGGGATGGAAAGGTGAAGGTTGCCTTTATATAAAATTCGTGCTGGGTTAATAACAGATAGGAAGTGTAGCCCGGGTGGTTGTGCAAGTGTGTTGGTGTGTGAAGGGTCCCCGGTTCGAATCCCAGCCGAGGCACCCTTTTTGTTTCTTTTTAAAACAGAGATGGGAGGGGGTGAGGGGCTTTGGGCCGGATATCTGGTGGGCCGAGGTATAATTGGGCTGGGCATATGTGTTGGGTTTAAAATGATTTAGTTTGTGGGTTTTGTTAATCCAAAACTTTTTCTACACACTAAGCTTATTATTGTTGTTATTATTATTATTATTATTATTATTATTATTATTATTATTATTATTATTATTATTATAAACCTATATATATATATATGTATGAATAATTATTATTGTTAAATATATATATATATATATATATATATATATATAATGAAAAAGTGACGGGTGTCACAGCATCCCCTACTTTTAGAAACTTCGTCCCGAAGTTATCAGAAACATAGGGTTATGGATGCTTGGATAAGAATTTAAAATAACAGTGGTTTGGAAAATTTGGGTTAAGGCACGACGTAAATTTATAGGTAACAAAGTAAACTGTTTCAAATGATTTGGATTGTAGGTTTGATAGGTGTGGGTTAAGGATTTGGATTAGGTTTGTCTCGAATAATAAGGAAAATAAGGATCTAGTAATTCACTAAGTTTCAAGTTTTAGGAATCCTATGATAAATATACGAGTTGACTGACTATAGAAACACTAAATGAACTACAAGCAAACAGAGTTTGTTCCTGGTCCGACTTCCAGTCTCACTTTCAACGCATCATTAGTGTTTGTATACAGGGTGTACCGCAGCTAACCCACCACACCTTTGATACCTTGAAAACGTACTGAACGCCTACCCAAGAACTCCAATAGAATTTCACACTACCTTAACGCACCTGTAAATTCATGATTACGTTCCGGACCGGAATCATCAATTTACCTTACATTAGGGTTTTGTGTCCTTCTATGATCCCACCGATCGTTGAGCAGGTTTGATAGCCTCCACCAGCCGTGGAGTAGGTTGTAGGGCCTCTCCCGACTGTTTGAAAAGGCATAGTGACCTCTACCAATCGTTGAGTATGCTTGATAGCCTCCACCAGTCGTGGAGCAGGTTGTAGGGCCTCTCCCGACTGTTGAAAAAGGCATGATGACCTCTATTAAGTGCAGCGATTATTATTCACATAGATTGCAAATTGATAGCATGTTTATGCAAGCAAGTTTGTAAGTACTACAACCATTAAGTGTAAGTGTTATCATGAATAATTAAATGTTTACGAGTATCATGAATTATTAGATGTTCAATGTGTAGTCAAATTAAGGGAAAAATCTAGTTTCATGTAATAACCAATGATGTTTTCTTGGAAAAGCATCTGTAAGGTCAAGTATCAAGTCCAAACGTTTCAAATAAATGTAAGGTAGAGTCTTGTATGATTAAAAATAAACGTAATCAATATAATAAATTTCCAATCTGTGTTAATACACAATAATACGCAAGGAAATTTCTAGATGTTGTATGCTAACGAGTGCGACAAAGTTGGGTACAAAATGATAATAGGATCAAGAAAATGGAAACACGGGTATTGGATTTCTCGAGTCTTGGGAAGATTTCATCCATGGCTTAACCAGTGGGATTAACGTCATCCTGATCAGTTGTTTCGTTGGTATTGATATTGAAAGCTTGTCCATGTGCCACCAGGTTTACATTGTTCAATTTGGGACATTGAGGTAGCATGTGATTAGGGTCTCTACAATGATAACATGCCCGACCGTTAGCAATCTGTAGTGGTCCCTGGGCAGCTGTTTGATGATTACTCTGTGTCCCAACCATTACTCGGCAAGTGGTAACAAAGTGTCCAAACTTTCCACATCTAGTGCATTGACGGCATGGAATATTCGCAGGGTGATGATATTTGCAGGTGTTGCATTGAGGATGAATTCCCGTGTAGGCTTTCTTGATAGGAGGCTGAGCCACCGGATCAACAACAGCATGGTTCTGATTATCGCTCATTCGTTTCTTAGCGTTCGAAGCAGTAGTGGCGGCATTTGCTAAAATAGTCTTAGATTGTTCAACAACATTGGTGGTTTTCGCAGTAGGTGTCTTGGTGCCCTTCCTAACCAAGTTTCCTTTCCTTACGTGTTTGTCTGTTAATGTGGCTGCAAGTTGGATGGCTTCTTCTACCGTAGTTGCTTTGCCTCCAGTGACAACGTCTTGAATCAGGTCAGGTAATCCCTCGATATATTTTTCGATTGCTCGAGAGACTGGGGTGACCATGTGTGGAACCAGTATGCTAAGTTCGTGATATCGGGTATTATACGCAAGATTCTCACCACTGTCTTGTTTCAGTCCATGGAACTCTTCCTCCAGTTTCCTGATTTCGTTCCTAGGGCAAAATTTGGCGATCATGAGTTCCTTAACTTCAGCCCAAGATAAAGATAAAGCAACATCAGCTCCTCGATTGCGTTTTTCGCCATTCCACCAGGTTAACGCTCCCTTTTGAAGGACACTGGTAGCATAGCGAACGCGGAGTTCATCAGGACATTCACTGTTCACAAAAGTACTCTCCATGCTTTCAAACCATTGGAGGAGACCAGTAGCACCCTCCTCACCAGTGAATTTTGTGGGGTTGCAGGAGTTAAAGTGTTTGAAAGTGCACCGAAATTGAGTCGTACTCCCTGTGTTGGCACTGTTACTATTCTGGGTTATCTCACTGACAAGGTTTGGGATCACTGCAGCAATTTGTTCGGCGACTAAAGATGCGAGGCGACGATCAGAACGTCGTCCCGAAGCACGAACAGGGCGTTGGCTGGCATCACGGAGCATGCGGCGAGCAGACATCTATGAGGTAATCAAGTAATAATCATGAGGTTAGAAAATGTAAGTGTATAATCGTACAGCTGATTATGAAGATGTGATCTTGTAAGCAATCATGATATGCAAAGTATTGTATATGAAACGAGAGGGTACTATTGAAAAAGCTTGCATAAAATGCTTGGAGTGCCCTTGTCTAGCTGTAAAGCCCAACAAGAACGTTGACTTTTCAAAGGAATTGAACCCAATGGTGATCAAAGAAGACGTGCTTTAGCCTATAAGTGGACACTCACTCCAGGAATCCCCAGGTAAGCATAACAGGTCCGTAAATGGATTTATGCGCTATGCTTGCCTATGCCAGAAAACCCAGTGTACAGGCGTCCACCCTTCCAGATTGCACGTGTCCTTATCAGACTCATTAAAGTTCAATAACTTCGAAGGAGTAAAATAAGAGTAGGTATTATGTCTAAGAATGTCTTCATGAAAGGTATTGCTCCTGTTCCATGGTGATGTAGGCTTTCCACTCTTTGTAGGACACCATCTCTATGCACCATGATGAAAGATAAGAAGAATAGAGAGAGGGAAGAAGGGAAAGATAGGAGGAGGAAAGTAGGGAGAAATGAGGGGTAGGGTAATTCAGGAAATATAATGCATGAAAGTTGAAATTCGGTTATAGTCTAGGCCTTTTTATCTAATAACCTAGTTCCCTATAACCATGGCTCTGATACCAATCTGTAACACCCCAACCGATGGCGGAATCATCGAGGTGCCACGTAGTGACGATTGTTCAAAAGCTCATGGTACTAAAATGTAAATATTATTGAATAAACCAATAACTGTCTTACATTGAAATAGAAATACAAAGTCTTAAATGAAATGTAACTGTTGGAATAACTGAATTAAAACAAAGCACTAAATGTCTCTTGCTAAAGCACTAGATCAAACTGCACCTGAAACATGTACAAAAATAGGTTTGGTCAACATATGAAATGTTGGTGAGCATTCCTAGATTTGATATATATAGTAGGTTAAAAAGTTATACAATTCAAGTGCAAGCTACAGTGCAAATATGTAAACCATGTATCAAACAAATGAGCGAAATCAACCCTGTGACTGTATAATGTACTGTATGAACTGTAGTGTACTCAACCAATAATTGGATGATAACTTAACAATGGCCACGGATTCTCCGATGAAAAAGGGGGAGAATCAATCTAGGCGGGTTGTCAATCCAAATAGCGCTATCCAATGTTAAGGTCGGCTTGTACAATGTTAATGATTTCACTAAGTACAAATGTATTCTACATGAAATGTCTAAGCATAAAGCACGTTGTAAGCAAATGCACATAGTACTAGAATTGTATTGTAAAAATGTAAACTTGTATTTTTAATTTGTAATAGTGTACATGTAACACCCCAAAAAAGAATAAAAGCAAAAAGGGGATAGGAAATACTCACAGTTCACGTAATAACTTTGAAATTGGACTTGGACAACGAAATATGTGTTGGAACTATCTCAAAGTATCAACCTAAAGAATTTGATAATGTGTAAGGGAAATAACTCTAAGATATATGTATTTCTAGGGCTTCGAATTTGGGGATAAATGCTTATTTGATTAATTAATGAATTGTTTATTAAATATATGAAATTTAATAAATAAATAAATAAAAGTCTCTTTGTAAAATCTTAAGTTGAATATAATCATAACATAAGGTTTTGAGTAGGAAAATAATTTTTATAAAATTATTTTCTTGAAAATAGAATAATTAATCTATTTATTTCAAGTTGTCAAAATATGACTTTAATATCTAAAAATATTAAAATCAAAGAATTTCTGAATTAAAAATTGTATTTCAGTTCCAGATAGATAGAAATAATTTATGTAAAATTTTGGTGCAAAAATATTGTAAAATGAATTTATTATGAATTATTTATGATTAAAACTAACAAAAATTGATTAAAAATATTAAATAAATGATTTTTCTGAAATAAAAATCATTTCTGAAAAGCTTAATGTTATAAAAGCTTAGGATAATTTTTGTGGAAATTTATAAGATTGTTTTGATATATAAATGGATTTTTACAAATATAATAGTATAAAAATGATTTAATTATTATAAATATTAAATAAATGAATTTCAGAAAAATAAAAATTGTAGATAAAGCTTTTAACTCAGATTTTATAAATATAATTTTTTTAGAATTTATAAAATAGTTTTAATATTTATAAATGAATTTATAAGTTTAAAATGTAAAATATATATATGTTGGTTTGTTTGTTTATAAAAATAAAAAGAAACAGAAAAGAATGGCAGTAGCCGGACTCGAACCCGGGTACTCAGGGTTATAGCCTATGGTCACAACCACTTGGCCTAGGCCTGTGGTTGTGATAATCCCGTCTAATAATAATTATATACACAACATGAAATTGAGTTTATCCCCAAATTGTAAAGAACGAACCCTAGATATTTCAATCAAACAAACCACACACTTTGAACCCGATTATTGTTAGGGCTTTTGTTGTATGGTTGCCGACTATCAAAACCCACAAAGAAGATTAGACTTACAGTGTGGAATCGTGTACGATTGTCTGGTCAAAGACAAAAGTCAACTGATGATCGTATGAAGATGCACAGATTGAATTGAAGAAAATTGAGGTTTGAGAAGAGATTATGAGCGAGTTGTTATGCCTTGGGGACGATCAATTTATAGTGTGGGCGTCTCAATGATCAAATTGGTATGTTTGACTAAGCATTGAAGTCATACGCGTATAATTATTAATTGGTCAAAGATAATTGGTAATTAGCGTGTAATTGAGGTTGGATGAGGCCGACAATCGTGTATTCTTACCATATGTGAAACAATTACGAGCAATTTGTGATGATTAGGCTTGGTAAAAAAAAAAGAAAAAGAAAAAAAAAATAAAACAGCCTGCTACTGCTGCTGCACATCGAAGGGGAGAGGGAAGGAAAGGTGAAGGTTGCCTTTATATAAAATTCGTGCTGGGTTAATAACAGATAGGAAGTGTAGCCCGGGTGGTTGTGCAAGTGTGTTGGTGTGTGAAGGGTCCCCGGTTCGAATCCCAGCCGAGGCACCCTTTTTGTTTCTTTTTAAAACAGAGATGGGAGGGGGTGAGGGGCTTTGGGCCGGATATCTGGTGGGCCGAGGT
The DNA here is from genome assembly GCA_028751855.1 of Ambrosia trifida. NCBI lineage: Eukaryota > Viridiplantae > Streptophyta > Magnoliopsida > Asterales > Asteraceae > Ambrosia > Ambrosia trifida. The sequence continues at coordinate 18,528,946 of CM054123.1, read as the reverse complement.
ATAATTGGGCTGGGCATATGTGTTGGGTTTAAAATGATTTAGTTTGTGGGTTTTGTTAATCCAAAACTTTTTCTACACACTAAGCTTATTATTGTTATTATTATTATTATTATTATTATTATTATTATTATTATTATTATTATAAACCTATATATATATATATATGTATGAATAATTATTATTGTTAAATATATATATATATATATATATATATATATATAATGAAAAAGTGACGGGTGTCACACATATCTAGACCTGAGAACCGAACCAGACCGAGACCAAAACGAACACGAATCTGACCCGGACCAATCAACCCGAACCAAAATGTAAATCGATCTGGACCACCCAACCTTATCTGAACGAAGACGTTAAGAACCAGAACCACGACCCGAGCTCTAAACCGAACCAGGCCTAAGCAGAAACTCGAGACCCTAGTTGAACCACCCATGAAACCACCACAATCCGCCGCTAACCACCGCCTAACAAGCCAAACTGTCACCAAAACCCACTAAACCGGTACCAATAAACCCAACATCAACTGAACGAAACCCACAAACCTGACCCGACTTGAATCGTGACCCGCAACAAAACCAGTGAAACAATGTTACCCCATCTTCAACATCCGGCCATCAACCACCCAGACCTGACTCACCTCCAAACCTGACCCGAAATATCCGCTATCAAACACCCGTGCCACCATAACCACGAACACATAACCGGAAGCCACTGAACCACCATAATCTGCCGGACCAAACCCAAACTAACCATCATTGGCCTGCACCTGACGAACCCCCATCGTCACCTACTGCACCACATCCACTCCACCTCTGCAACCACCACGACCTTTGTCTTCCACCCCGAACCACCACTCCCCTGTCTCCTCCTTTGCACGACAAAACCAGAAGACCATGGCTCATTTCAGGCCTCATAACCACGCGCCGCCGCCTCCATCTCGGACCAAACACCCACTACATCTCCCTTCAGGCCAGAAACTACCGCGCCGCCACCACCAGGCTTGGTGGTGGCCGGCTGCTACAGAAAACGAAGGGGAGAGAGAGACGAGCGGGTGAGTGAGTGAGGGAGAGTAGGGTAGAGAGAGAGATCGATGAGAGGATTAGAGAGAGAGTGAGGCCTGATCTTAGAGAGAGAGAGAGAGAGAGAGAGAGAGAGAGAGAGAGAGAGAGTAGGATTTCTTGGTGGCTGCCAAGAATGAAGAAGAAGGTAAAGAATATTATGTTTTTATAGGTAGGGTTAGGTTAGGTAGGTAGACACCGCGTATCGAACCTGTTCTAAACGAAATGCGACTCGATTTATATTACGGTTCATAAAATAATAAATAAAGCATGTCGAAAATGTTCGATTTTAAAAACGTAACAAAACCGTGAATTTTTAAATATAATGTTTATTATCCCGCGCGTGCATTCGAAACACGCGTTTAAAACATGTTATAAGATTCGACCACGGTTTCTTTTGTTAAAATGATCTGTTAACATTCGAAACTTAATAATTAACAATATTTATAATAAAAAGTTATCAAAAATCACATCGGTATTAATCGAAAATTGCCGGTTGTCACAATATTAGAATATGATTATTAGAAAAAGAGGGTACCAAATAAAATTAAAGGCAATTAATAATTTTTAAAACATATTCGAGTCATAAAAATCCTTAAAAAGTCTATGGATTTAAATATATAAATTAAGTAGTCCAAAATATATATTTAATTGAAAAATATCATAAAATTATCAAATAATCACAAAAGGTCGAGACTAAATATCTAGACCAAAAAATACATAATTGAATTCTATGAGAAATAATAATATGTCTAAAAGCGCCTACAATATTTCTATATATTAATAAAATATTGATTTAGAGTTAGAATTCTAATTAATATAATCTATAATCTATAATCTATAACATACATTATAAAGGAGGAGTGATGTACAACATAGTCATTTTCACCTCCGTACAACTTAAGAAGCAACATGTACAACATATTTAAGCAAAACAATTAAGGGTATTATTGGCATAGTTGTGACAATTAAGACACTTAGGAGGGTAGATTAGTAAATTTAACATAATCCTACTTCACATCCTAAAATCTTATCCCAATTATGCCCATATGTCCAACTTTTAAAACACAAAATACAACTTAACTTATGATGCATCTTAAATATGAGACTTTTCAACCCCCATTTATATTATTATATATACTTCATTATAATCAATTTCTTGAATGCTAATAGTCTTTTCATAACCCCAAACAAAATCTTAGCGCTAATTTCATGCTTTGAAACATTGTTTTGTCCAAAAATTTTATGTCTTCATTAGATGAGAAGAGAAAAAAATCAATGAGAAGTTAAGACGCGCTTGCAAGATATGGTTCCCGGATGCTACAAGGTATCTTTATATACATATATATATTTTTTTCCACTTGTTCATATTTTCTTTGACAATTACAAAAATTTATCTTCATAATATATCATTTTTTGCTCCATCTAAATTTAGTTATTTGCTATATACAATGGGAATGCCATTGATGTTGGATGTAATAATCAACTATGTTGGATCGTTGCAGAATCAAATTGAGGTAATTTAATTGTGCAGCTAACAATTAAAACAATAAACAAACAATATTCAAAATTATTGATGAGAAAATATTTTTGAAAATTAATTAGTACAGTTTTTCTCTTCTTTGTGCATTTTTAGTTTCTCTTCATGAAGCTTTCATAAGCCAGGATGTTCTATGACCTATTGACCTCAATTCTACTGAATTGGGTGATATGGCCCTATGAAGGTGAAAGGTGGCTTTCTTAACTATCCTTGTTAAGAAGTTGTTTATCTTAAATCATATATATTGTTAACTAAATACAATGGACAAAATTATAAATATAACATTCCAAATTTGCTGATACGTTTCTAATATATTATAAATATTACTTCCATTTACTGCATGGGATGAAACCTGATGTTGCAGAGAATAAATGGACATGAAGGACAGATGATGGAGAGGATGGTTGGAGAAGGGTATGGAGACATTCCTCAATTTCAATCAACATGGTCTCATTGAACGCCATGAAATAGTTAACTCTATAAATCTATATATGCATGCTCAAATATAACTTTATACGTAAACTATATTTGTTCTAAGACTTTTAAGGTATTTGTTTATCTATTAAATGTTCTTGTTAAACGTTGTATGAAGTGTGGTTCACAATATTATTTTGCTTTCGGCAATTGTATATTGTTTAAGTTCTAATTCTAATTAATAAAATAAATTAAACACTAGCATAAAAAGAAAACAAAAACTTAACTATGTGTTAGTTACTTATGTTATTTGTGTTAAGAAATAAGAAATCAAAACGCCATAAATTCACACTCAAGCTAATGAATCAACCCGAATCATTATTTTCTATACTATATATTATAAAGCATCAGTGAAGGATACCCGCAAAATTTAAGTAAATACAACCTTTATTGCTTATAGTACAATGCTTATTGAAGTCATTTAGAGCATAAAATTGTCTTTCTACCTAAATATTAAATTGTTGAAGAAATTAATTTAAACATAATTATAAAATTGATGAGGAAATTAACAATAATGTGGTGACTCTTTACATTCATAACCTCCATGTCTTTATTATGTTTGTATCAATGTTAAAGTCTTATAAATAGTTGTAATGTATTTAGTACATAAATAATGCGGTGACTTTTCACATACATAACTTACATATCTTTCAATGTTTATAGTAAATAAATTACATCATCTATCTATATAATAAATGAAAACACTAGGGTTGAATTCTAGATTTTGAGAGGGTCTTCAAGGATCCAAATCCTAAATGGGGCTCCATGAAAAAGTATTATATAAACCTCTTTTTTTTTTATTTGTCAACATCCATTTGTATGTTACAACATGTTCCTCCTTCCTATCCTAATAATTCCTTTCTCATTCCTCATTCCTCTCTCATTATTCTTTTTGCAAGGTATGTTGTTCATCAATCTTACATGAATCTCGAAATGTTTTTGATAATTTTTCTGCACTTTGATTAGATTGATACATAATGTTTGCAATCATCTTACATAAAAGATAAACACAATCGGTTTCTATCATTATTTTTCTACAAAGATAAATCACAATCGTATAGCTATCAACCTTCTACAAAATATGTAATTATCAACACGTTTTCTTATTAAAATAACTATCTAATCTGTTTTCGATTATGTTTCTGACACTGTATGAAATCCATACATAGCGGTTTACTAACATATTAAACCAAACTAAAATACAATCGTTTTATTTCGGATTTATTTGTAATGATCAGAATCTTTTTTTTTTATTAACACCATTTGATAATCTGTTTGGGATCAAGTCTCTGCTTTGGATGAAATCGACACACAAGTAATTCTGATCAGGTTTAATCATTGATGATATGATTGTGGTTTTAATAATAGATTGCAATTGAAATCAGTTTCGAGTATGTGTGAATATAAAAAAAAAGATTATAAAAAAAACAAAATACAGGATTTCATAAAAAGAGATAATTGAAATCAGTTTCGAGTAGTAATGACTTTATGGATACTTTAACAAAAGTTTGTTTTGCAGACGAAGAACAGGATTTCATTAGGACAACTAACTTCATTATGGCTTATCACAAGGGTGACAAATTCTTCAAGGTTATTCATGACCCTTCCGCACGAGTTTTGGTATGACGTTTCTAATTTTTTTTAAGTAAAAAAAGCTTATTCGTTATTATAATGTTGTTTTTTACGTGTTTGTCCAGACATTGCCAAAATCCATGAACAGGTTTTTGTTATCTAAAAACTTACGAAACAACAACATTAAAGTTTCGACATACCATGGTCAATCTTGGTTTGTTTTGTTAGAATTTATAGATGATGAATTCTGTTTAACAAATGGATAGTCAAAAGTTGTACATGATTTATGCTTCTCTATGTTTTACGTCATATTCGACTTTATTCTCCGAATACTTTCATGATGGAGCATTACAATCATTCTCCATCCATGCAATTGGATGTGTCATTCTGCAAAATGATTGAACATGAATTGACGACACCTATGGTAAGTGCCATTAAGTTCGATACTTTATATTACATGTTTTTAGTATCTTAATTTGTCCATATTATTTGATCACAAATTTTGCTTTCAGGTTATACCTTACTCCTTTATTAATAAGCATTATCCCGATGGTGTCCCTAATGTTCCAATCACTATGTATGTAGATGATTTACATCAATGGAACGTTGCAATAGAAAGGATTGGTCGTGATTATTGTTTTTGTAATGGTTGGCTGAATTTCATAAGTGATCTTCGTCTCCAGGTTGGTGAACTACTTTGTTTAGAAAAAAAAGAAATTGGCGTGTTTAATGTTACAACTTTCAACAAGAATGGTCGCCAAATGAAATTATTCAAAGTTTTGACTAGGTATAATGCTTGACATGCGGCATTTATGGTTTCAATGCTTGACTTTGACTAAATTCAATCAATACATAATGTTATAACAATAATAACAATGCTAATTCGGATGCTAATTAACCTCCACTATTTCATCCATTTCTTATTATTGAATTGATTGAATACCTATATAATGCTTGACATAACATATAAAGAACATTTAGTTAAATAACATTGAATAGATCAAAAAAAAATCACAACTAACTATAATGCTTGACATGCGGCAGTTATGGTTTGAATGCTTGACTTTGACTAAATTCAATCAATACATAATGTTATAACTATAATAACAATGCTAATTCGGATGCTAATTACCCTCCACTCTTTCATCCATTTGTTATTATTGAATTGATTGAATACCTATATGAATATATGAATACCTATATAATGCTTGACATACGCCAGTTAATCAAGGAATGCTTGACGTTGACTAAATTCAATCAATACATAATGTTATAACAATAATAACAATGCTAATTCGAATGCTAATTAACCTCCACTATTTCATCCATTTCTTATTATTGAATTGATTGAATACCTATATAATGCTTGACATAACATATAAAGAACATTTAGTTAAATAACGTTGAATAGATCAAAAAAAATCACAACTAACTATAATGCTTGACATGCGGCAGTTGTGGTTTGAATGCTTGACTTTGACTAAATTCAATCAATACATAATGTTATAACAATAATAACAATGCTAATTCGGATGCTAATTACCCTCCACTCTTTCATCCATTTGTTATTATTGAATTGATTGAATACCTATATCAATATATGAATGCCTATATAATGCTTGACATACGCCAGTTAATCAAGGAATGCTTGACGTTGACTAAATTCAATCAATACATAATGTTATAACAATAATAACAATGCTAATTCGAATGCTAATTAACCTCCATTATTTCATCCATTTCTTATTATTGAATTGATTGAATAACTATATAAACAAGTCAAACCAATTCACATACGATTGTAATAAGACACGTTGAATGCACTTTGAGTAATCGCAAAGATATATTATTAGGTTAATTTCTATTTCTCATCTTTAAATACATAAACATTATTTAGTCAAATTTTGATTTGTTGTGTTATTGAAGTCATCTATTGGTTTTTACATTATTTTTTCCAGTTAACAAGATCAATGACTGCTGTAGATGCAAATGAGTTTACAATGGTTAACCAAATTCATGTAAACCGAAACGGTGTGGCGTTAAAGCTAAAGATTATTCGGGTTTGACGTCTACCCGATCGTCGCAATCCTAATGATGTGTAATCAATTGAAATGATCCTATGTGATGAAAATGTAAATCTCAACAACACGTTTTTTTTATATCCTATTATTTTTAAATTTCATAACTTTTTTTTTAGTTGTGATGTTTTAATGTTAATCTATATGAATTTTCTTATTTGCGTACGTTAAAATACTTCAATTACGTAGATACATATTTATAGTGTTTTCTTATTTTTTTTTATAATTAACAGGGTGACAGGATTCAAGCGAATGTATTTAAGCGGTTGTTTTTTAGATTTGAGAGGTTTCTGACTGAAAATTCTTCTCTTATTATAAGAAATCCAGGAGTTGGGGTCAATTCCTCTAAATACAAGTATGCTCCAAACCCAAACAAACTCTGCTTGAATATGAATACTCAAGTTTCCGAATATGATGGTTTCCAAAGTCCAGATTTTGGTTTCTCTTTTGTGCCCTTTCAAAGAATTCTGGATAGGGAAGTTGATGAATATGTTACAATAGGTATATTTCGTTCTAATAGTCTTTTTTTCATCACAACCAAACCATAATAATAGTTTTATAAGTTATGTTTCATTAATGTTTATTTTATACTTGATCTTAGATGTTATAGGACATGTTAACAAGTTCTTCAGCAATGATGATAAAGATAAAAAGGTTGTCGCTGATAAAAAGAGGTTAACAATGGAAATTCAAGATATCGAGTATGTATTCTTTATTTATTTATTTTTTTGTTTGCATTTTATATACAAAAAAAATTACGTAGCTTTATAAATTGTGTATTTATTTTTTACTAAAATAATTTGTACTTTTTTGAAGGGGCTTGCGCATCTATTTAACGTTGTGGGATAGTTATGCCATGGAGATGTCTAAATATGTTGCAACTCATCAAACAGAGAAAGAATTTATAATAATAATGCAGTTTGGCCGTTTGAAGTTTTATAATGGTTGTATAATGTTAATAAATATATATAGTTATATATATATTTATAGCTACATTATATTTTGCATTATAAATTAAGTTCTAACTTCTAAATTTTCTTATTATTAAATATTTCAAACTCGGAATTATAAATTGAATCATTAAAACACAAGCCTACTAACTTCTCTGTATGCTATGTATCTATTTATAAAACATGTTGCTAACTTGCAGCTCAAAAAGCAACATATGTGCCATGAAAAGTATTTTCAAATCTCAAAATTTAAATCTACAAATTAGAAAAACAGAGATTATACTCAAGACAACATAGATTTCAATTAGACATTTAGGTATTTAGAATAATGCAGAATTAGTTATTTTCAATACTTATAAAACAGCAACCAAAGTCTGTATTTGTGCAAAATGATTCGGATTTGTCGCTAACAAAGTTATAAAATCCAACACGATTTCAAACATAAACACAACATCGAAGTTTCTGTTATTTAATGGAAATAATAACAATCGAACGGTTTAATAATTACCTAACAGAGTCGTTGTCGTCCGATCCTTCATGCTCGTGTCATTATTTCTGTTCCTCTCTCAGTCTCTTTCATGTTTACAATTTGGTGCGGCTGGTTTTCTTAATATAACTAACCCTAGATCTGAAAAGAAAATAAGAAGCAACTTTGTTATCTGTTTTTCAGGTGGATCCATAATTAGAATCGGTGTATGTTAATACAAACCATAAGTCCATCAACATTCAGCCCAATTCCATATGCAATAACTGAAAAAATGCAGGCCCTATAAAACTTACGGCCCAAAACTCTAACACATATTATAAACATACAAAATCCTAACAAACCAATAGTTTCTTAATGTTTAAATAAAAGTTGTTAAAAGGCCATTTGCACACAAAGTATATCTTCCGTTAGTAACATTTTTTTTAGTTTAACATCCATCATTTAAACGGATGACTGTAAGAGCCCGTCGGTTGATTATATTAAAATTTCTAAAAAAAAACCCAAATCACAAATTGAAAGCACATTTCTTTTATAAACCAGGGGCAATAGAAAGTTTCCTTATTTTTCAATAATTTTTAGTATATTTTTCTTTAATTTTTCAGGTATATACTTATTGTATTCAAGAAAAACATATATTTTACAATGTCCGATCCCCCAAAGTATGATTTTTGTTTACCGAAATCTAAAGTTGGTGACCTGAGGCGTAAATCTAACGGTAATGATTAATCTTTGTTTTTTTCTTTTACGTTTGGTTACATTGTTAGCTTTTTTTTTTTATTTTTTTACACTAACAAATATTATAAACATGTTTGGAGATATCAATACCGCAACACCGTTATCCGACATATCAAATGGTACGTAATTTATTATGTTTCATCTTATACCTTTAATTCTTAATTTTTGATTAAGAAATAATAGTTTTTATTGTAATTTATTGTTTAGTGAGTCTTAATATCTCTGAAAGACGTAAACGGATGAATGCATATTTGGATAGTATAAGTTCAAATGTCGGTTGTTCACTTTCTAATGTTGAAAACATAGAAACCTCTACAAACTCTTTCACACCGCCATTAGTAACAATACAAGGTAAATGTTTTTTCTACATTTCAAATATGTGTTATGCTTACTACTTTCCATTGTCTTTTTTTTTGTTAACTTATTTGTCTTTATTTTATAGATAACACGCAGAGAACGCCTTTGTCAGGCATCTCTAATGAACGTTGTGAATCTACAAAGAGAAAAAAATCTAATTTTTCTTCGACACAAACAAATAATCCTTTAGGAATCGAAGGTAAAATTTATTTTACACATTGCCCAAATATCCTATTTCTTACTGATTTCCATTGTTGTTTTTTTACTTATTTCTTTTTATTTTATAGTTAACACGCAGAGAACACCTTTGTCAGACATCTCTAATGGTATTATTTATTTTATTTTTATGTCATCATTTGTTAGCGTATCTATTTATGTTAGTATATTATAGAATTGTGTTGTCCCGTTTTGTGTTTGTCTTCTTTTTCAAAGCATTCCATTTATTTATTTAATTTTTACGCAGTTTGTCACGAATCGCAACATAGCAATCTATCTGAGTTTTATAAACAAAGGTGTACAGAAAGAAAGCGTATCTTGGATTCTAAGCGGACTAACAAAGGAAAACTAAATATAACACCTAACACTCAAACACACCCAGTTGACATTGTTGGTATGTTTAGTTTAGTCATGTTTACAAAGTATATTATAATAAATCAACATTTATTAAACTTATATTATTTTAATTTGTTAGGATCTTCAGGTGTAAGTTGGCCGCTTTCTAACGTATGCAACACGCAGTCAACATCGAATTTAAAACGAAAACGCCCCAGTATTACTCCCATACCGATGGCTGACTTGGAAGAATGCTTAGAAAACCCGCATGGAGTAACGACAAACAATGTAATACAAGGCATATCTCCAGGTAGTCTTTTTCGCTAATAACTACTAATAAAAAATATTTTTAATATTAATTCAACATTAGTTTAGAAATATGGTACATTTAATAAATTTGAATATCTTTTTTTTAGCTTACTTGGACCATGGTGATCAGAATGTTACTTGTGAAGATTGTAATGCTAGACTGTGGAGATGTGAATCTACTAGAGGGCTTAATAGAAGTAATACTAAAAAAAATTTCGCTCTGTGTTGTGGTTATGGAAAAGTTATGCTTCCTCCTTTTAAGGAGGCCCCACACAGTTATAAAGAGTATTTTAATAGAGTTGATTCTAAAAGCAAATTCTTTTTAAAGAACATAAGACGATTCAACTCTATGTTTGCATTTACGTCCATGGGTGGAAAAATTGATAGGTCTATAAATCATGGTAATGCTCCATTCATCTATCGTATAAGTGGTGAGAACTACCATGCTTTGGAAAATCTTTTACCATCACGTGGACAAAATCCAGTATTCTCTCAGCTATACATATATGATACTGAAAATGAAGTTTCGAATAGAATCAATGTCGTTGGGTATGTTATTTTTTTATTGTCTTTTGTAGAAAACTTTAAGGATTTTTAAGTACTTTCAATTCTAATATATTCATTTTATTTATAGTGATGCAGATGAGGAATACTCATCAGAAAAGGCGCTTGAATTTCAAATTGTAAAGGAATTGAAAAAAATGTTGGATGCCACAAACTCCTTGGTGAAATCTTATAGAATGGCGAGAGATTGTTTTCAGAAGAATCCTGATGCACAAGTCAAGCTTCGATTAAACGGAATGAGGAAAGAAGATGGTAGAACCTACAACCTACCCACGGTTTCTGAAGTTGCTGGATTGATAATTGGTGACCTTAATGAAGAAACAGATAAACGTGATATTATTGTGCAGACCATTGATGGAAAGCTAAAAAGAGTTAGTGAGTTACATCCTTCGTATCTTGCTCTTCAGTATCCATTGTTGCTTCCTTATGGTGACGATGGATATAGAATTGACATCCTTTACAAAGATGTTCCCTTACCAAATGAAAGCTCGTCTTCAAGTTCAAAAAACAAAAAAGATGACCGTCAAAAAAATGTTTCCTTACCAGATGGGGGCTCATCTTCAAACACAAAAAACAAAAAACGTGAAAGTGTAACAATGAGGGAGTTTTTTGCTTATAGACTTCAAGATAGGAGTAATGAATACTCGCTAATTCTTAATGCACGAAGGCTTTTGCAGCAATTTATAGTTGATTCGTATACAATGATTGAGATGGAAAGACTAAATTACATTAGGGGTAAGCAAATCGTTCTTAGGAGTGAGAAGCATAATGTCCTAAGCAAACAAAGAGAAGAAGGACAAACAGAAACATCAACCATGGGTCACCGAGTTATTATTCCATCTTCCTTCACAGGTGGCGCTAGATATATGATGCAAAATTATCTAGACGCAATGGCAATATGTAAGTGGTACGGATACCCTGACTATTTTATTACAATCACTTGTAATCCAAAATGGCCAGAGATGAGAAGATATCTTCAAGATACCACTCTTAGACCCGAAGATAGGCCAGACATTTTATGCAGGTTGTTTAAGATTAAACTTGATTCCATCATTAAAGACCTGAAAGATAAACACTTATTTGGGACTGTTGAAGCTGGTGCGAACACATGAAGTTAATTTTTATTACAACAATATCTATTTATTTTTATAACATTTCTAACTTATTTTCTTTTGGTTGGTCTCAATACTGTGCAGCTGTATATACCGTTGAGTTTCAAAAACGTGGATTACCACAGGCACACATTTGTTTGTTTATGGCTGCTGGTTATAAGCTTCCTACAGTTGACCATATTGACAAGTTCATTTCAGCAGAGATACCGAATAAAGATGAAGAGCCAGAATTGTATGAACTTGTACGTGAATTTATGATTCACGGTCCTTGTGGTCCTTTGAACATGAGTTGTCCGTGTATGGTCAATGACAAATGTTCAAAAAACTTCCCAAAAAATTTCCAGAATGAGACTTCGATTGATACTGAAGGTTATGCAGTGTATAGACGCAGAGATAATGGTTCGTTTGTAGAAAAGTCTGGTGAGCAATTAGATAACAGATATGTTGTTCCATATAACAAGACACTTCTTAAAAGATACCAGGCTCATATCAACGTTGAATGGTGTAACCAAGCTGGATCCATTAAGTATTTATTTAAATACATTAACAAGGGTCCAGATAGAGTTACTCTTAATTTTGTGGAAAGCAAGAAAGTACCCGGTGAAGACAAAGTTGTTGATGAAGTCAAAGGATTTTATGATTGTCGTTATATTTCCGCGTGTGAGGCTTCATGGAGAATATTCTCATATGATATTCATTACAGGTCACCTCCTGTAATGAAACTACCTTTTCATCTACCTGGTGAACAAAGAATTGTTTTCGATCCTACGCAGGACATTGACGACGTTCTCAATAAACCCTCTTGTGCTTCCTCTATGTTTTTGGGTTGGATGGAACGCAACAAAATTGATGCCAATGCAAGGCAACTAACTTACATCCAATTCCCTTCACAATATGTTTGGAAAGCACAAGAACGAAAATGGGAGGTTAGGCAAAGAATAAAGTCAATTGGTCGAATTCATTCAGTTCCTGCTTCTGTTGGCGAAGCTTATTTTTTGAGAATGCTTTTGAATAAGGTTAAAGGACCAACATCATTTCAAGATATTCTTAAAGTTGATGGGAAAGTACAATCATCTTTTAGGGATGCATGCTACGCAATGGGACTCCTGGATGATGATACAGAATATGTTGAAGCAATAAAGGAAGCGGCTTTTGCAGGTTCTGGCCCTTATCTAAGAAACTTATTTGCAACTCTTTTAGCGTCCAACAGTTTGTCAAGACCTGACATTGTGCGGGAGGAAACATGGAATTATTTGTCTGATGACATTTTACGCAAGAGAAGAATAGATTCAAACTGTCCAGGTTTTTAACTTTTTTTAATATATTATTACTTTAAAATAGATTTTCTAGAATTTTTTGGACATATACTAAATTGTAATGATTCATAATTATTAGGAATGTAAATTATTCTATTTTTAATGGTTCCACATATTCAATTATTCATTTTATATGTTAATTTTATTCTATATATTCCATTCTAACACATTTTTTTCCTAGATTTGATCCTTTCAGACGACGAACTTAAGAATTTAGCTTTGCTTGATATTGAGAAGTTCTTATTGCGTAATAGTTGCAGTCTACGACATTTCGTAGGTATGCCATATCCTGAGAATGAGTTTCTATCATTATTAGACAATCGTCTTATTTGTGAGGAGTTGGGCTATGACTCAAACAGTTTGGTTAAAGAATTTGATTCTCAGTTCTCTTCTTTAACAAATGAACAAAAAAATATTTATAATTGTGTAATTAAATCTGTTGAGGAAAAAAAAGGAGGGGTTTTTTTTGTTTATGGTGGTACGGGTAAAACATTCCTATGGAAGACTCTATCTTCATCCATAAGATGTAAAAGAAAGATTGTTTTGAATGTTGCTTCGAGTGGTATCGCTTCTTTGCTATTGGCCGGTGGTAGGACAGCACATTCCAGGTTTCGTATTCCTATAAACCTAACTGAAGATTCTATGTGCTACATACCACCTAATAGTGATGTTGCACAGCTGGTTAAACAAACTGACTTGATTATATGGGATGAAGCACCCATGACTCATAAACATGCTTTTGAAGCACTAGATCGAAGTTTAAAAGATGTATTTGGTGTACATGCTGATGAGTCGTCTGATTTGTTATTTGGTGGAAAGGTTGTTGTGTTTGGGGGTGACTTTAGGCAAATTCTACCAGTTGTACCAAATGGAACTAGGCATGACATTGTTAATGCCTCTTTAAGTTCATCATACATTTGGCACAAATGCACTGTTTTAGAGTTAACAAAAAATATGAGGTTGCTTTCTGGAAGCTGCAGTTCTGATATTGAGGAAACTAAAAAGTTTGCATCTTGGCTTCTGGACATAGGAGAAGGAAAGGTTGATACAATAAGCGATGATCAGGATGTTATTTTGATACCTGATGACTTACTTATTTCTCAATCTTCGGATCCTGTTTCTGATTTGATAGCCTTTGTTTATCCTTCACTTTTGGATAACATCCACATTCCGACTTATTTTCAAGCTCGAGCTATATTGGCACCGAAGAATGAAGTTGTTCATGAAATTAATGATATATTACTTTCAATGTTTCCCGGTGACGAAGTTGAGTATCTAAGTTCGGATAGTGTTTGCCAGTCTGAAGATGTTAACAAACAGGTTGATGAAAGATTAGTTTCTCCTGATGTCCTGAATGGTCTTAAGTTTTCTGGAATACCAAACCATCGTTTGGTTTTGAAAGTTGGCGTTCCCGTAATGTTACTCAGAAACATTGATCAGAAAAGCGGTTTGTGCAATGGGACAAGGTTACAAGTTGTTAAAATGAGAAAACGTGTCATTGAAGCGAAAATCATATCAGGAAGTAACATTGGAATGCGAACTTTTATTCCAAGAATTACTTTATCCCCCTCAGATAAGAAAATTCCTTTTAAATTTAACAGAAGGCAATTTCCACTTGTTGTTTCTTTCGCAATGACAATAAACAAAAGTCAAGGACAATCCTTATCCAGAGTTGGATTGTATTTGAAGGATCAAGTTTTTTCACACGGGCAGTTGTATGTTGCGCTTTCAAGAGTCAGAAGTCGAGATGGACTGAAGATAGTTATAGTAGATGAAAATGGTGAATTGACGAACAAAACATCAAACGTTGTGTACAAAGAAGTCTTTCAGGATTTATGAATAATGTGAGTAATTTTGATGCAATTTTTTACTTATCTTTATTGACGTTATATATATACAACTTCAATAATAAAGTATTATTTTAAACTTTTTTTGTGTGCTTTGAACAGTGCGTTGCCATTTGTCAATAAAACAAGTTATGTACTAATTACAATTACCTTAAAAATAAAAATATGATAAAAAGTCATTTATAAAAACACAATGTATTCATACCTTTTGTTATTTTTTGTTAAAGTTTATACTTTGGTTGTGTACTGATCATAATAGGTAATCGGTTTTCATTACTAACGTTACTTATAGCTTACAAAAAATATCCACTTTGACATGAAAATCATAGTTATATATTAGCTTTAATTTTAATACCCATTTCATATCAACGCATGACGTTTATATAAGAAAAAAATATCAGGCTAACCATTATTCTTAACACTTTACGTTGTAGCCACTAAACTTGAATAATACAACTCTTAGTTTAATATATTTTTTTTATTTACTATGGTTTGCACCGTGGGTCCCCACGGGTCTCAAACCTAGTATATTATGTATTTATATCTTCTTTTTAAATTTATGTGGCTGCAGGATGGTATGATGTGACACTTCTGCACACAAACGAATATGCAGGCTTGAAGTTTGCCAACACACCCAACCCATGACACGTTTCAACCCATTAAAGTGAGCGATATATGTAGGCTTGACTTTTATACAAGCAAATATGGTAGAGATACTTCATGAGCAACGTCATCATCTTCCTCGATGGTTTTTTGTTTTCTTCGCTACTATAAGCTTCTAGGAATATAATTTAAGTTTCTGATCTCACGAAGTCACCAATTGTTTACATATCCAAAAAAAAAAAGACAAGTTCTTATTAGTCGATTTGGTAGTTTTAACTATATTAATTACTAATTTGTTTGGTCCAATATATTTGTTACCACGCTTGTCAAACTAACATAAAACGAGAGTATCTATGTAAATCATTGACTCCGCTGCATCTCACGGGTGCCCTAAAATAATAGAAATATGTTGCACACTACAAACTGCATTTTAGTAATTACATCACTTCCATTACAATCTTATGGTCATTAAGAGATACAAAGCCACTTCACTACGCTAAGTACCGCTCTACGATGGCATACTTATCTGCCTTCGAGATACATAAAAGGGTCCCACCGAAGGACGTGGGCCAATCTAAGGGTGTTGTAAGGAATAGTACGACCTATTGTGATGTACCCATTTAAAATATTCAGAAGATATACTTATGAGTTTCAGTTTTTGATAACATATATTTTATACATCGTTGTTTTCTACTTTAACATAACGAATAACCAACAAACACAATGCACAAAGGGCAAAACAGATGCACCCGCCGCAACGCGCGGGCATTCCTACTAGTATTTGAATATGATTATTAGAAAAAGAGGTTACTAAACAAAATTAAAGGCAATTAAATTAATAATTTTCTAAACATATAGGTATATGTTCGAGTCATAGAAATCATTAAAAAGTCTATGGATTTAAAATATATAAATTTGAGTAGTCCAAAATATATATTTAATTGAAAAACATCATAAAATTATCAAATAATCACTAAAGATCGAGACTAAATATCTAGACCTAAAAATACATAATTGAATTCTAAGAGAAATAATAATATGTTTAAAAGCGTTTACAATGTTCCTATATATTAATAAAATATTGATTTAGAGTTATATGTACAAATTATATAATGTGTATTGTGTGTGTATATATAAGTATGATATAGAATATATATATATATATATATATATATATATATATATATATATAAAGTGCTCCAATAATAACTTCAGATATCTAAAATAGTTCTGAATATTAAGTAACATTTATAGAATTTTAGAATATATAAGGTATAACCGTACCTTGATTGAAATAGAGAAATAACCAGTATATTGACGATCTTGAGATCCTTATGTTCAAAGTGGGTGTTAATCAGAGCTTGGCAATGGCTGCATTCTTGTGATCAAAATGCTGATTGAGAGGATGCTTTGTGTGTGAATGACAACATAATGACATATGAGGTCATGCCAATGGTTATATAAATGCATTTTTAACAAGTTCTTGTTTATTGCCATGACTTTTCATTGGCAAATTAATCATAATCTTCAATTCTATTTAATTTAGTCCAATTCATAACATCATATATGTTTTAATGTATAAAGGGGGTTACATTGTGGAGAAGATATTAACCGTGTATTAGTCACATGTACCATAGGCATGATATGTTGTATAAAGGGGCATAATGGGAAGAAAGAGGCTAAAATATAGAGATGTATGCTTATGCCTCTTCATATGCCATCTTAAAATGGTAGTGGAATTATCTTGATGCCCATCTAGGATGCATTATATAATTATTATAATTATAATAATAATAATAATAATAATAATAATAATAATAATAATAATAATAATAATAATAATAATAATAAGTATAAGTATAGATAAGGTACTAGAGATTATTGTTTTTTTTTAATAGCCAACTAACATTTCTGTCCGACTATCCAGGGGAGTCCTCACACTATGGACAGACCCCCACGACCAACCCAATGGAGGGCCGATAAGTACCTCGGGCGGCTGGCGTAGTCAGGCCCGCCCATGTAGTTCTCGAAACCGGAGAAAACCCAATCCCTCACCCGCCCGAAGGCACGACGGTGAAGGATTGTTAAAACCCGTGCGAGATCAGGACTCGAACTCGTGACCATAGGCCAGAAGTCATCCTTCATTTCTCATTATGTCCCTCGTGGGAATCGAACCCGGAACACCCAAGAGGGATCCCCGGCCCATAGCTGAAGAAAGACCAAAATAGCCTTAAAAACATTGGAATTACTGAACTGCCGTATTACTGCTCAAATTGCTCAGCTATAAATATATTGTAGCTAGGTTAGATCCTGTGTACTACACGGGTGCAAATACATTTGATACAAATCAAAATTATTAAAGGATATGAACAAAATGATTTGTGTTGTTAATTGATTTTTAACATATACGTTCTAGTTAAAATATCGGTTACAGAGGTTAAAATGCATTCCATCTAGGTTTCTAGTTTCTACTGATGTTAAGTTACATATAGGCTTTTAACATATACGTGAATGGATCAAAGAAAATGAAAGACATCATTTATGCGATCGTATTGTTGACGTTATGGAAGATTTGGCTGTGCCTTCTTAAAAGAAAACCCTGGAGCATCCTCAACATCATAAATCTCTTCCAAGTTTCACGTAAGATCTGCGGGTGCATATTTATCAACAACTTCTGTAGAATGAGACATTGGGGTGATGTTTTCGGATGTAGAGGACACCGCATCCTACAAAATAGGTATGAAATTAAATACATGTTCTCAACCAATTTAAAAGAATTTAGAAAAATGATAAATTAAATGATACCTTCAAACCAAAATCATTATTTGATTGTATTTCAGATATATAAGTGCCAATTGACTAAGAATCATCATTCTGTATAAGAAAAAAAATAATCGGTTTATTGTAGTGAATTGATAAAAAGACATATATAGAAATCTAATAATGTTCTAAAAGGAAAAGATAATTGGTATATTATGGTTTACGTTCTTACCTTATCAATTCCCTATTTCTTCTTTAGATGGGAAAGTATAGCAACATCATTGGTCATCTTGTTTTTTTCGAACTCAGGACCTTATGGTCCCTAAGTCTTAACTCACCCCCAAAATGTCGCTGAGCTATAATCACTACAAGAAATTTGGGTATTTACCCACACATAGTATGTGTAGGAAAAACCATATAATGTGTTAGTAGTTACATTTACCTACACATAAATTAAGTGTTATCATGTGTAGACTCGGCACTGTAGATATAGATTATTACCTACACATTTATTATGTGTAGGTATATAGCAAGATATACCTACACATATATGTGTGGCTAAAAGTAATATATATGTGTTGGTAGAAATATAGCAACTTGTTAGATTGGTGTATGACGTGGCAGCTAATTATGTGTAGGTAAATGTAAAAGATGTGTAGGTGTTTATCTTAACATGTGTAAGCATTGATCTTAACATGTGTAGGCATTGATCTTAATTGATGTGTTGGTAAAAATATTTAAATGTGTAGATAATAACCACAATTTATTTAAATAATAATTTTTAAATGTATACAAACAAATACAAAAATAGTTATAGAAACATACATGACCAAATTAACATTCTTAATCAAAACATAAGTGTTCAAACAACTAAACAAACAAAGCAGATATTGACCATAAGTTACTAACAGGTTATATAAAATTACTAAACGACATCACTCATTGATCCTTTCATCACCCTCTAGAGTATCATATTGAGATTGTTCAGATGTGCTTGATGGAGGAGGCATGATATTATTCTCAATCAGTGCTTGTTCGATAATTGCACATTTACTTGTCACTATTTGAAATGCATGGACCAGCTCATCATAAGTAGGCAGCTTTGCCTTTTTAGTTGTAACCATTGTGTTATCAATGGTAACTTGATCACGTCCCTACCCATGCAAACGAATAAAGCTTCGTCCAAGTATATTCACAATAGTTGACTTGTCGCTCATTGATTCCACGGTATGCTGGTTTCTCAACTTCATCATTTCTTCCTTTTAGGAAAAGAAAGAAAACAAATACAATAAATTAACTGTTTAACAAATAATGAATACTTGGCGGTAGAAAAGAAAAAGTAAACTTACATATATTGCAACCGTGTTTTTAGATATTCATACATTCTTGTTCTTCATCTTAGAAGGTGGCCAATGACCCTGCAAACAACAGCCCATCTTTCCGTAACTAGACCTGCCCGTTCACCATTCAATAACAGTAGCATTTTTATCAATCTCCGACCGTTTGAGCCTAGTTATCCAATTTGAGCTCAAAACTCAAACAGGCGATAGGCATGATATGGATCTGCAACAGACATTCAACCCATCAAATCTCAAAACTCTATACAATTTTTATACCAAAAAACCAAATGAAGCTACTTATTTATGTAGAAAACAAGATCTTACAACAGAACTAGAGGATTTCCTGTGTGTTTGGTAAGAACTGAAGAATAATCATCATCATCATCTGCTTAAATCGTTCACAATATAAACTTTTTTCATCTGTAGATGTTGTCAATACCATCTTTGAAAAAAAAAATAGTCTAATAAATTTAAGATTCATTAATCATTACTAAAGAAAACAAACC
Source organism: Ambrosia trifida (assembly GCA_028751855.1). Classification (NCBI taxonomy): domain Eukaryota; kingdom Viridiplantae; phylum Streptophyta; class Magnoliopsida; order Asterales; family Asteraceae; genus Ambrosia; species Ambrosia trifida. Next base: position 18,508,771 of record CM054123.1, on the reverse strand, counting down.
GTTGGAAACTATATAAAATGACATTTCCTCTCCATGACGCAATATTCGTGTTCCGTCCCGAGCACTTGATCTTCAAGTCCAAAACCATCCGATACCTATCCGAGGCATTACCTAAGACGATACATCATAAGTTAGTAGTATAACACATAGGCATTACCTAAGGTGATCCACCCTCTTGACACGTTACAATTTAGTTAGTCATGTATACATTTTTGACCCATTACAGTATTATTAATATAACTAGTGGTTTTGGCTAGCGCACGCTGCGCGCCTTATCATTTGGACACCTCTACTCATTATTTCCAACAACTGTTTTCAATAAAAAAAAATAACCAACTTGCATTCAAACAACACTTAAAAAAAGTTTAAAAAAATAAGTCATCAAATAGGTGAGCCTTTATCTATTTGACATTTATTTATGCCAGATGGAATATCAATAAGGTTCAGTTTTTATGCTATCGTGAGAACCGCGGTTTTGCTGATATGGGTTCGTCTCTTGTTGGTGAAGCTCTAATACAACCTTCAACTATAATATGCAAGTTTCTATGATGTTATCCCAACTTAAACAATACACACAAAAAAAACCCAGATATTTTCCTATTCAAAAGTTTAATTTATGGCCTGCAACCTTTTCTTTTAACATGTAAATTTATTTATTTATTTTTTAATAAATCTAAATCAGTATGGCAAGATGAAGAGCATGTGCCTCAAGTTATTGGATAGGAAGTCAATAGTAAAAAGAAGGTATCTGGGAATCATACCTGAGAGTAAGTTCATGTAACGCGCTTTCCTCTTAAACTATCTTCTCTTTTGCAGCATGCCCTCTTCACCTTATCAAGAAAATAAAACCAATTGACATAAACCAAGAACTAACATTCCAACTATAATATGCAAGTTTCTATGATGTTATCCCAACTTAAACAATACACACAAAAAAAAAACAGAGATCCTTACAAAAACTACTAAATCTTTTGTTAATTCCTTTCTTCAGTTAATCAACCACTAATTGGACTTTAGTTTTATAAATTCCCGTTTTTTTTCTGTTACTTTGCAGGAACCAATCGGGCTTCAAAAATTTTGCGTGCAAACGGGTTTACACTTGGAAAAGTGCGCCAAGAGGCCATCAAATTGAATGGAAAACCCAACTATTTCTTTCAGTCCTAAGCACCTTCCTCTAACTGAATCGGCTCAAAAAGCCCTTGATGGGGCTGTCGATGAGAAACTCAAATCAGCTCAAAAAGCCCGGGATTTGTTGAAGAATAACAGCTTCACCAGCATGCATTTTTATCGCTCGTCAACTCTTTTTATTCCAAGCCTTTAAAATCCGGTAAATGTTGTGATAATTTGATTTGTGTCGATTTTATACCATTCTTGAATAACTAAAATCATGTTCTTGTTTCTTTGTTCAAATTAGTCATTTTGACATTTAAGGGTCCAACTCGCATACTACTCGTGATTTGTGGTGAAAAAAAAAAACAAGTTTGGGAATCAGAACCGATATTGAACTGGTTTGGAACCAACCTGAATCAGCGGGTTGTAACTGGGCTGAGAGCCGATACTTTGAAACTCGTTTGAACTTATTAAACTTGACACGACTTAAGCCATAACTGTACCAACCAAAAAACCTGATCCATGATAGTAGATGCCAAAATAGGCTGGATCTTCTTGTTCCATGATAACAATGATATTTCTCCATGCGCCAAAGATTCACTGCGCTACAGAAACATGTTCGCTAATGTCAACAAGAAATGGAGAATGCCCAAGTAAAGTAACACAAGTAGCATAGTAATAAATTACTGGATCAACATGCAAATGCACACAACTCTGATTTGAATTTATCGAACTGGCAATGTAAACAAACAAGAAGCAAGATAAGCACTATTGAACTTTGTACTCTGTTCATAGCACAATGCAGTGTGCTGCATACTTGTTCTCACATTAAAAGTGCATCTCTTGTAATCATTAGAAAAATTATAAACATATGACTTCAATACTAACTAGTAACTATAAATAATCATATGTTCGTAATCTAACCTTCCTTGTGTCTAGGAGATCCAAAACAAAGATAAAATTATAAAAATATAGCAGAAGTTTTTTGTACATACATAGTCGCTCCATGGATCAACCGTCCTTTATTGCAAATACAATTAACACTGAACAAAAGGTCGATACATGGGGATGAGCGCAATATATTTCAACTATCTATTACTACGATCAATTCACGGGCTCACAGCTCAACTGCAGATCGATCGCACCCAATGCTGAACAAATATCGATTTCAAAGGTTGAAGAACCACAATCGACACTAGACATATTTTTCAAAGAACAAATTCATCAATTCAAAATAACATCAAACTGTCTCCAACATACACACTCAAATGCATCCAAGAATATATGATTTAAAATAAGGTTACATAAAGTTTGATGACAAAAAGAAATGATCAAACCCTAAATACACAGTTGCCCTTCTATCTCTCAAGTTCATAAATATAAAAAACCTCACAAACTCCTTTATTTACAGCAATGCATTAAGCAATACATCAGAGCAACAAACAAAGCAACACAAACAACTTGAATATCATTCAACCACAAAAAAAAAAAAAAAAACACACACACACACACACACACTTACGGGGAAAACGTACAAAAAAAATGTACAAAATAATTAAATGAGTTAGCTAAATTATATGTTGTAACCATCAACCTACCAACGTCAAGTAAAAATGTAAAAAAATAAAAAAAAATAAAAGCTTCTACTTACAACCAGAGCGGGGTGTGAGTTGGGGTGGGGGGAACGAGATTAATTAGGCTTTGTTTCCGGTCATCTCAGAGTGCATCCTAGTAGATTGATTCATCATCGTATTCTTCCCCATATGTATAAGTGACTCGCCTGTAAGTCTCTAACGAATGTTGTTGAACTGGTTCGAACCAACATTATCGACGGCCGCCACATTAATACAAAGAGGGAGGGAGAAGACTTGAGAAGAAGAACCAATAGATTTGCGGTGGGGACTTGAAGGGAGGGAAAACACGGTTAGGGTTTGAAATCAAAGGAGGGAAAAGAATTTTAGGGTTGAAATAATTTGACGGTGTGGGAGGGAAACCAAAAAGTCTTGAAGGTTTCAAGGATGGAAATTTTTAATTTTTCATTATATATATATATATATATATATATATATATATAGGGGATGGATAAAAAGGAAACCCCATCTTCATGAAAAACCTTGTAAACTCTATGGTGACCATTGATCAAACTTGATCAATGGTCCTTAATTAATTGTTTATAATAATATAAAGCCACTTGCATTTGTGTGGTTGTAATGAGATCAAGGGCAAATGAGTCATTTAAGCAAGTGGGCCAATTTATTTTTCTGAATCCTAGGTTTAAAAAGGTTGATTTGACATTTGTCAAGTCACATCTCTCCTACTTTATGACACTTTCTCTAGCACGAAAAATTAACATACGTTAGTGTTGTGATGCAAAATTCTGACCTCGTGTGAGACATCGCTAACATGTGTTACCAGGCATATACTAAAAGAACATAATAAAAGATCACATAAATTGTGTATTTATTTAATAAATGATAAAAATGATCATTACAATCAATACTAAAAATGTGTCAAAAAAGTTTTCATACATACATAATTATTTGTGAATGATAAAAAACTATCATAACAACATAAAAAAGATCTAGCTATGCTTCGTTCTTGATACCCATCTTTATCTTTAACACAAAACATCTCTTCACCTGCAAAAAAAAGATAACACATGTTAGTTGGGCTCTCCGAAACATATAATAAGACATCACTAACATGTGTAGTGTATTCTAAAAACATATGTTTTACTGAAATAACGTATGTCATATGAACCCTAACACATGTTAGTTAGGCATATACTACGTATGTCATATGAACCCTAACACCTGTTAGTTAGGTATATACATGTGTTAGCATCACTAACATGTGTATAAACAAATACCAAATCTGCAATTTCATGTGTATCGTACTCAATTTGAAGTGCCAAGTGTATAATACTCAAACATGTGTATGAACAACACTAAACGCGATTTTTACAAATATGTTAAATACAACTACTCAAATACGATTAATATGGTTTGAAATCCAACAATACATCAGTAGCATGTGTTAGCATATTTTAAAACATATGTTTTATTGAAACTAATGTATGTTACTCAATTTGAAGTGCCAAGTGTATAATACTCAAACATGTGTATAAACAACACTAAACGCGATTTTTACAACTATGTTAAATACAACTACTCGAATACAATTAATATGGTTTGAAATCCAACAATACATCAGTAGCATGTGTTAGCATATTCTAAAACATATGTTTTACTGAAACTAATGTATGTCATCCGGACCCTAACACCTGTTAGTTGGGCATATACTAGCATGTGTTAGCATCACTATCGTGTGTGAGCATACAAGACTCGGACTGCAAAAAATAGACACAATTCTAAGTGGTTATAAAAAAACATCACTTACCACAGCCACATCACCAACGCCGCCTTCTTCCAATAGCCTACTCGTGAAAACCAACACTGGAACAGATACACATGAAAAACATCAATACCTTAACAACCTTCTTCAAGCTCTATGAAGCACACATAAGCCCTCTGTTTTCGAGGCAAGCTTCTTCATTACCACAGCCACGTCAGCAACGCCACCTTGTTCCATAGCCTACTCGTGAAAATCAACACCGGAACAGATAACATGTGTTAGCATATACTAACATAAAAATACAACAAATTTATTTATCAATCACATGTGATCTATCAACCTAATGTCCCCAATCCAATAAAAATCTAACATAAACAAAATAATAATTATAAAAAATAAATAAAAAAGGTTAACATATGTTTTTTTTTTTCATTCAAGCATTTGATCGAACACTTGGTATGCGAACAAAAACTATCCCCAAAACTATTATTATTATTATTCTAACAAAACCCAAAACCTAATAAAATACACATATTGTATATTATCATTTATCAAACAATAAGATATAGTGGTTTTATAATATTTTTTGGATCTAAACAAGTAATAAAAAGAGGAAATATAAAGGGTTTACCATGGAAGAAGGTGGGTGGTGTTGATGTAGAAATTTTTTCTGCTCATAGGCCATCATCGACCCCATCATCCAAAAACACCACCCGACACCATCATCGGCCGTTATCCAAACCTGCAACCCACCAAATCGACCCCATCACTTCCACTGTCACCATCACCACCTTTAAAAACCAGCAAAGACTCAGATCTGTTCAGATCTATTCATTGAAAACCACCACCGCCCCTTCGAAACCCACCAACGAAACCTACCATCACCTCCACTGTCACCATCAACCACCTTCAAAACCCCCCGCCACCGTCAGCCACCACCACAACCACTGTCGTGTATGTGTTTTTAAAAGAGGGAATCTTGATTGTTAGTTCTTGATTGGTGTTCTTCGTTCTTCCTATTTTTAGAGAGAGAGAGGACGAGTGAGAAGAACAGAGAGAGAAGAAGAGAGAGAGAGATAGTCAGGGTAGTTCTTGTGGTGGGGGTGGTGGTTCTAGAGAGAGACAGAGAGAGAGGGGATAGAGAGAGGAGGGTATATCAGATTTGAATTTGAACCAAAAATTGGAGAGAGAGAATATGGAAAACAATATTTATAGGTAGAGAGAAAAGCGGGATAGAGGAATTGTCTATATTGCCCCTTTAAATATTATAGAATATTATAATGTAATAGGTGATGTGACACAACATGGACCAAGAGTTGGGTTTATTTGAGTTTTTCATCTAAAGTGGGTTTTTTCCATATACTTCCCCTATATATATATATATATATATATATATATATATATATATATATATATATATATATATATAGGGGGTGGATATTTTGAAAACCCGCTCGAGTTAAGAAAACTCCGAAAACCTGTCAAAAAGCCATCTAAAAAAGTTTTTTTTTTTTTTTTGAAAAAAATACACAAGGTAACATACATGTTTTTAAGCGTTTTGGGCCAAAAAAATAAAAAAACCCGCCGAACGAATATTTAAAAAAAAAATAAACAACGCAAACTTTGTAACAGCGCTGTTAACATATGTTTTCTGCTTTTTAACATATGTTACAGCGCTGTTAACATATGTTTTCTGCCTTTTAACATATGTTAACATCGCTGTTACAAAGTTTGCGTTGTTTATTTTTTTTAAAAATATTCGTTCGGCGCTTTTTTTATTTTTTTGGCCCAAAACGCTTAAAAACATGTATGTTACCTAGTGTATTTTTTCAAAAAAAAAAAAAAAAACTTTTTTAGATGGTTTTTTGACGGGTTTTCAAAGTTTTCTTAACTCGAGTGGGTTTTCAATTTATACTTTCCCTATATATATATATATAGGGTTAGGATAATATGGAAACTCTATCTATTGGAAAAACCTTGTAAACCCTATGGTGACCATTGATCAAGTTTGATCAATGGTCCTTAATTAATTTGTATTTAATAATGAAAAGCAAGTGGGCCACTCTATTAAAATATTGGATTAAGGGCATTAAGGTAATCTTGTGTTTTCTGAATCCTAGGTTTAAAAAGGTTGATTTGACACTTGTCAAGTCACCTCTCTCCTACTTTATGGCACTTTTTCCAGCACAAATATTAACGTACGTTAGTGTTGTGATACAAAATTCTGACCTCGTATGAGACATCGCTAACATGTGTTAACAGGCATATACTAAAAGAACATAATAAACTAACACATTAAATGTGTATTTATTTAAGAATTGATAAAAATAATCATTACAACCAACACTAAAACATACCAAAAATGGTTCATACAAACATAATTATTTGTGAATTTTCAAAAAAACTATCATAACAACATAAAAAAGATCTAGCTATGCTTCGTTCTTGATACCCATCTTCATCTTTAACATAAAAACATCTCTTCACCTACAAAAAAGATAACACATGTTAGTTGGCTTCTCCAAAACACATAATGAGACATCACTGACACGTGTAGTGTATTCTAAAAACATATGTTTTACTTAAATAACGTATGTCATGTGAACGCTAACACATGTTAGTTGGGCACATACTAACGTATGTCATATGAACCCTAACACCTGTTAGTTAGGCATATACTAGCATGTGTTAGCATCACTAACATGTGTACAAACAACACCAAAAATCTGCAATTAGTTGGGGACATACTAACGTATGTCATGTGAACGCTAACACATGTTAGTTGGGCATATACTAGCATGTGTTAGCATCACTAACATGTGTATAAACAAACACCAAAAATCTGCAATTAGTTGGGCACGTACTAACGTATGTCATGTGAACGCTAACACATGTTAGTTGGGCACATACTAACGTATGTCATATGAACCCTAACACCTGTTAGTTAGGCATATACTAGCATGTGTTAGCATCACTAACGTGTGTGAGCATACAAGACCCGGACCGCAAAAAAATAGACATATACCCTATACGAGTTCATAACAATTTCACTTGCCAAAAATTTATTAAATAGAATACAAAAATTATTTAAACACCCTATTCACCAAAAAGATTAAAAAATCTATAATCTTTATAAAAAAACATCACTTACCACAGCCACATCATCAACGCCGCCTTCTTCCAATAGCCTACTCATGTAAACCATCACTGAAACAGATGCACATGTTAGTTTGGGATCCTCAAACACATAATGGGGCATCACTAACATGTGTTAGCATATACTAACATAAAAAGACTATAAATTTATTCTTCAATCACATGTGATCCATCAACCTCATGTCCACAATCAAATAAAAATCTAACATAAACAAAATAATAATAATAAAAAAAATAAAAAAGGATAACATAAGTGTTTTTTTTTTCATTCAAGCATTTGATCGAACACTTGGTGTGCGACCAAAAACTATCCCCAAAACTGTTATTATTATTTTTCTAACAAAACCCAAAACCTAACAAAATCAAAACGTAACAATAATAACAACATTCACGAACAACCGCACGAACCAAACTAGTCTAATTCAATAATTATAAAAATAATAAAATACTAAAATTAAATAACAGCCTTTGGGAAAGTGAAATGAAAAAGATGAGACAAAAAAAACTGTATTTTTATTCAATAATTATAAAATAATAACCAAATCACCAATTAAGCACTAACCTGAGTAGTTTTACCACTACCAGTCTCACCAACCAAGATTAGGGTTTGGTTATCTCTCAAGGCCTTTTAAAACTCCTCTTTCTGATGCCATACAGGTAAGGTTTTCCTCTTCTCCAATATATCATAATATCGTTGGGAATAAGGGCGTAGATTCCATCTGTTGACCACCGTCGACATATTATCGACGCCGTTGGATTTGTTTAATTTGGCCGTTGATGTGTCTTCGACGACGTCGAATAGACTGACCTTCCTCTTACGTTCTGTACCCATCAGAGATTGTTATTATTATTATTATTATTGTTGGAGAAGCAGAGGCTGTTAGAAATAGGGGTGTTCAACGAATCGAATAACGAATTTTTGAATTATTCGAATTTTTAATATTTTTACCTGAATTCGTATTCGATTCGTATTCGTTTAAAATTCAATTTATTCGATTCGTATTCGATTCGTATTCGATTCGAATAAGAAACTCGAATTCGAATCGAATTCGAATAAATTCGATTTAGTTCAAATTCACCTTAAATAACAAATTGTTTTACTTTTAGTTTTAAAACTAATACAAACTCATTATTTTTAACATATAAAATACAAATCTACAAAATTGATAAACAATAATATGTCAAATACGAGAATAGTAAAAATAGTAGAGAGTATAGTTTTATAGAGTTTTGTGATATATAAGGTAAATATATAAAACATGGTTATGCTAAAAGTTATAGACACTATGGGTTCTTAGAGTTTGACCAAAATTTAGAAGTTTTTTTTTCCAATGTGTATACTTGTGTATATAATAATGTGTATATGTGTATATATATTTAAAAAAATATACATGTACAATTTTTTATTCGAATTTCGAATCGAATCGAATTTAAAATCATAAATTCGTATTCGATTTACTGGACTCGAATTCGAATCGAATCGAATTCGAGTTCTTAATAATCGAATCGAATTCTTGGTAATCGAATCGAACTAAATCGAATTTCGAATTTTTCGAATTCGAATCGAATTCTGAACACCCCTAGTTAGAAACCCTAACCCTAATTTGAAGGGGAAGGGGGAACTATATATATATATATATATATATTTTACTTAAAATACGTCATTAACAAAAGGAAATTTTAAAGGGTAAAAATAAGAAGGGAATCTCACTCAATCTTCACATGAACGAAGACATGAAGAAACGGGAAGGTGTCTACTTTTTCTGGCCTCAAGAAAGTCCAAACCATCAATATATACATATGTATATGTATCTGACATGTGTGGTGGCAGTGATGGTGGTGGTGGTAGTGGTGGTTGTTGTTATAGAGAGAGACTTAGAGAGAGGGTATAGAGCACAGATCTGAAATTTGAATTTGAAAAGAAAAATGAAATGAAGAGAGAGAAAGGGGGGAAATAATATATATAGGGAGAGAGAGAAGGGGGGAGTGTAAATGTCTAAATTACCCTTTATAATATAATATGATAAGAAATTGGTTTGGATGAGGTGGCAAAATGTGGACCAAGAGATGGGTTTCTTAGGGTTTTTCCTTTTGAGAGAGTTTCTTGTCTATACTTCCCCTATATATATATATATATATATATATATATATATATATATATATAAGGTTGAGTTATTCTACAAAGGCTACAAAAAATAAGAAGGGTGAGAAGGATACAAAAAAACACAATAGATCATGAAATATGACACAATGAGCCACAAAATATAACACAAATGCCAAAAAAAAATATAACACAATACTGAAGAAAAAAGACACAATGAATTGAAAAAATGACACAATGATGAAAATAAGAAAAAGACACAATGGTACATAAAAGGCACAATGATATAGCGCATATTCTAAAAACTACAAGCTAAAACCCCAAAAAAACAAAGACCTAAAAACTAACGTCGTAGGATTCGACAAGACGATTCCAATGCCGCTTGAATGAATTCAATCGGAGTCCGTTTGATACCCTTCCTACGACTTCATATTTTTCTTTTACTGTGTATTTAATCCTAACCCTATATACAGTGGCGAAGCTTGGTTTCGGAATCGGTGGGGGCCGGACTCAAATTTTTTTGATCGGTAGTAACAAATCGGTGGGGGCCGGACTCAACCCGGACTCAATTTACCTATAAAAATCGCAAATTTATACCACTGCGTCAGAAAACGGGGGGGCCAGGGCCACCCCTGGCCCTTCTTATCCTTCGTCCTTGCCTATATATATATATATATATATATCAGTTAATATCATGCGGCACTTCTCATATTTTTATAATAATATTATTAATTAATATTTAATATTTAATAATATCATTAAGCTAATATAATTCGTGTAATACACGGGGTTTCAACTTAATATTTAAAAGCATGTTTTGACTTGTGATTCAACCCTAACTCGTTTATTCTCAACTCAATGATTATATTAAACATTTTACTAAGAAGCTAGAAGGAGCAAATGTACATTACAACGACACCAAATTATAACCAGAAATTAACTTTGTTTAGAAGCCATTTTAATGGCATAGAAAAAGTGCTACTAAAAGTTTATATTAGTGCTATAAAAAGCTAAATGTCATTGAAGGTATGCTAAGAAAATATGACATATGCAACCATTAAAACATATAATTAGTGGCACAAAAACTTAGAAACATGCGCCACTAAATGATATTTTTTTGTAGTGTATTTATTTGGCACGTCATTTAAAAAACTATTATTTTTTATATGTAACCAATATCTACACATGTTGTATATTTTAAGCATATGTAGGTATTTATTTTGCCACGTCATTATCAAAAACTAAAATAAAAATTATCTACATATTTGTTTAAATATATTATGTGTTGATATACATAATCATTTACCTACACATATATTAGTTGTTTACATATTTGTTGATAATTAACCTACACATAACAAAATTTTACCATATGTGTAGGTAGTTAAACGTTTAATTGATGTCAATTTTGGGAGGAAATTTTCCCACCAACTCAATGTGTAGGTAAAACGTATTACCAACATTTATTAAGTGTTAGTTGTTATTTGACATAAATCGTCAACAATTACCCACACATGTACAAAAATGTGTAGATATTTACCCACACGTTTACATGTGTAGGTAAGTTATGTGTGGGTAAACACCCCAATTTCTTGTAGTGAATGCCTTTGGCCATTGGTCATCTTGTTAATGGGAAAAAACTCAACGTTGTGGTTATGTTATACTTTGCAACTTTAATTTGAAAGGCAAACCTTTTTGCTATATAACCATCAAATTCAGTTGGGAATTCTTCAAAATCAATAGGTTGTATAGTAATAACATTACATCTTGCATGCAAGTTAGATACAACTTAAGTTAAAAGAAAATTAAAAAAAAAAATAGGCCATTTATAATCAAAACCTTTTCTTTTCCTACAACCATTATAAATTTATAATCAAACCTTTTCTTGTCTTAAAACCAGATCCTCAGCAGATTTGTTTCAAATTGAAAGCTTCTTTATTGAAAAGGGTGAGGGAAACACTACCGTGGCGTCTTGAACAATTATAGGTATTTTGAACCTTATCACAATTTACATTAGAATTAATATATTCTTAACAATAACGATAAATAACTATAAACAAAAAATATATGCAAACTACACCTGTAAATTGGATTTATATCTTAAGCATAGCACTTTTCATTATTTGAACAACTTATTTGCAACATTACATGATCCAAACTAAGTTGCATCTACTTTAAATATAACATCTATACAACTAATATATGAAACTCAATGTGGACACATGGCACTCCCATGTTGATCCTCCAATTATATAGCCTATCAATTTGTGCCAAGTGTCCAAGTGTGAGAATTTATAAAAAAAAAAAATTTCTAAAAATAAAAAATCATTCAATTAATTTTGGTCAATTAATTAAATGAGGTCAAAATTTGAGCTTTAAATAATTAAATGTGGTCAAATTTGAGCTTCAATCACTCTATTCTTCTCATTTCTCTCTCTCTCTCTCTCTCTCTCTCTCTCTCTCTCTCTCTCTCTCTTTCATCCATCCAATTTCAAAAAACTAGACAATTATCACATATCAATGTCTCAATTCCAAGAATGGTGATGAATATGATTACCGCCTTACCGGAGACGTTAGCGAATTGGAGCGTTAAGAAGCTTCATCTTTTCATCATCCTGTCACTTCCGTCGGCATTAGTGGGTCATCACTTCACCTCATATTGTCAGTTGTATAGATATAACTTCACACACTCACACAAACTGGGAGGAGATGATGAAACGGTAAAAACTTATTTCTCATAATTTTCAATTTTGAGACTTTGATTACTAAGTGGTAGTTTGATTCTTTATTTCTTTTATTGGCTTTATATATAAATATATAGAACAGGTTTATTACTTGCATGAGTTATTTTTAAAATAGGTTGATGATTAAATTTTTGGTTTACTTTCATGCCCACAAGTTGTTTGTTGTTTTGCTTAACCCACACTTTTTACAAAACCAATGTTTGATACAAACTATTTTTTTACATTTATTGTGGAAGGCGTTCTTAAGGATCATTAGAAACATTTTGTGATTGACTGGAACATTGTTGTTTTGAGCGTCTCAAATCCCGAGTCAAGATGATGCCGAGTTTGTGGAAACTGAGCTTATGCATTTGATATTGTCACCGGCGTATGGGATAGCAAGGCGTGCTTACTTTTTTTTTCCTATTTTAAATTTGTGTTTTAGTTGGGCAGGCTATGTGTTAACAATTATAAAGTATAACTCTGTGGTTTTGCAGCCAAAATTGTTTTATGAAAAGATACCAATATTTATAACGAGTAGTTGATGATGTAAATGATTGAATACCATCAAAGCTTACTATTCGACAAGCATTATGACCCAAGACATTTTGGTAATACTCTTCTTTTTTGTCCATTTTTTAAATATATACCTATGAAAAATAAGTTCTTATATGCTGCTATCAGTAGATTAGTTCTTTAATTTGACATTGGTTTATAGTTTAAAAGTTTGATGAAATATCAAACCATGTGGTGGTTGTAATCCTGACAATGGTTACAGTAGGTATCTGGGATGCATGGGTACCTCCTAAAATCCGGAGTGCTTTCACTGTCATGTCATGCGAATGGTCACCGGATCATTGAACTTGAGGTAAATATCCTAAATGTGAAGTTTGCTTTCAGGTAATCCGTGCTTCAAAATAGTTTACATAACTGAGTTTATTTTTCTGTGTTTTGTAATAATTCACGATATAAGCCAGTTTATATTTGGAATACGAAATTGAAGAAGAATCTTCAGTGGGTTGGATATGAATCAGTAAGTTCATATGATTTTCATTCATTTTTTATGTTTTTTAAGGTTTGTAGGTTTGTTCATTAGTAAGCTACAATATCAGTTTTGTTTGCTTTTTTTTAAGCTGGAATCTGGATTGGTAAATTGAATAATTGATGAAGATTCGTATGGTGAGATGGTTCACCTCACGGTAATAGTTTCTAATCTTTTTTATTTAGTTGCTCATCAATATTTCCCATGCTCATGTTATGAATTATATTCAATATACCTCTAAAACTATTATTAGGTTCAGTTATAGATAACTAATTTCAATTTATATCACCTAAAGTGATTTCAGAAACTAACAATTCAATTTTTGCTAGGCTTTATTTAAGTTTAATTTTTGAATCAATAATAATGTAATTTTTGGATTTATGCGTAACTTTATAAAGAAAAAATGGTTTGGGAAAACAAAGTCTTCAATTTGGGTCGTTTTTAAAAGGTGTTGTTTGTTCCAACTATGTTTTTTATGTTCATGCTTTGCATGATGGAGATATTGGTTAATTGAAGATATCTCGCTTTTTCACGTTTTAGTCTTTTTACTTTTCTTAAAAAACAAAAAACAATAAATGAGAATGAGAAAAAAAACTGACGTAAATTAGAAACTCATTAAATTTCCTTATTACATTCAAATTACTCATTTGATAAATTTAATGTAATTTATATTGGTAATAAGTTAAATTTCAAATTTTGAATTTCAAAATTCAAATTAAAATTCAAAATATTTAAATTCGAATTATACAAAATTTCAAATTTTGAGTTTTGGTTAATAATGGTAAGAAATTACACACACTAATTATTCTTTTAATTACACATTTAATAAGATTCAAAATCTTTACATAAGTAGTGTCAACTCTCCAATTAATACATTAATTGATCATATTAGTTGTGCTATATTATTCATATTGGTAATCAATTAAATATCGAATTTTGAATTTCAAAATTTCAAATTAAAGTTCGAAATGTTTAAATTCTAATTTGACAAATTTTAAAATTTTGAATTTTGGTTAATAATTACACTAACTAATTATCCTTTTATTTACACAGTTATTATGATTCAAAGTCCCTACATAAGTTGTGTCAACTCTTATTAATACATTAATTGATCATATTAATTGCCCTGTATTATCCTAAAATTATTTTAGCTTATATTGGTAATCAATTAAATAACGAATTATCAATTTCAAATTTCAAATTTTGTTTAATAATGGTAACAAATTACACATACTAATTATGCTTTTAATTACACATTTTGAATGACTTAATCTTTTAAAAACATAAATATTTGAATTAAAGTTAATAATGGCAACCATTACAACTATTTTTATCTTTAAATTATGATTTCCTAATATATTTAAAATATAAAAATTAATAATTTTGGTTGTAACTTTCTCAAATTAATTACAAGTAAAAACTAAAATTTTAAATAGTAGAATTTGAAATTATAGATTTTTGTTAAACTTTAAAAATATTTGAATACTAAATGTTTTATTTAAATATTTAATCTCAAAAATTTGAATTTAAGATTTATGATAACATTTAGATTTAATTAACAAATTAAAAATATTTAATTCAAATTTTTGAATTAATGTATCTTTCAAATTTTGATTTCTAAAAATTGAATTGATAGATTTCAATTAAACTTTATAAATATTCAAATATTAAATGTTCTATTTAAGTATATAATTTCATATTTTGATATCTAGAGTTTTAATTTTTAAATTTTTTTAACCTTATAAAAATTTAAATTTTTTATAATAATGGTAACAATAAGACTTAATTATATCATTTAATTCAAATTTTGAATTATTTGAATATTTTAAAAAAATTTAAACTTTGAATTTAAATTAATAATTGTAACAATTAATCCAACTATGACCATTAAAATAGAGATATTATAATTAGAGATTTCCTAATATATTTAAAAGTTAACATTATCTATAATATAAATTTTAAAAATTTGTTAACATTATAAAATTCTAAATTTTGAATTATAGATAATAATAGTAACAATTAGACTTAATTATAGTATTTAATTCGAATTTTGAATGATTTGAATATTTAAAAAAATTTCAAACTTTTGAAGTTAAGTTAATAATTGTAACAAACAATCCTACAATTAACTTTAAAATAGAGATATACTAATTAGATATTTCCTAATATATTTAAATTTTAACAAATAATAGTTTTAGTTATAAATTCTCAAATTAGTTATAAGTTAAAATTCAAATTTTGAATACAAGAATTTGAATTGATAGATTTCAGTTAAACTTTATTAATATTCAAATATTAAATGTTCTATTTAAGTATATAATTTCATATTTTAATATCTATAATGGTAACAATTAAACTTAATTATAACATTTAATTTGAATTTTGAATGATCTGACTCAAACGGTGTCTTACTTTTAACATTTTACCAGAAATATTTTTCACTACTATTTATTTTTTACTAGATAATACTCCTCAAATACCATCTGATAACAAGATTCCAGTGAAGTTCCAAAAGCGTCAATTCCCAATATCCGTATGTTTCGCAATGACCGTCAATAAAAACCAAGGATAGTCTCTATCGAAGGTTGGATTGTATTTAAGAGACCACGTATTCTCACATGGCCAACTTTATGTCGCATTGTCAAGAGTTAAAAGCAGAGCAGGGGTTAAATTACTTATACTAGATAGTGATGGGAATGTCATAACTCAAATAAAAAATGTGGTGTATAAGGAAATATTTAGTGTTATTTGAATAACATGTGTATTCCTTACTTTTAAATTTTAATAAAATATTTCAACTATATTTTTTATAGGTTTTACCGCTCCAAATAATTGTTAATTGTTTAACCGCGTGTACACGCGGGCAATAATCTAGTAGCTAATATAACTAATTATAATAGTAAAACTGGTGTGAAGGTCATTGACTTTCATTGTTCAAGCATAAATCTTTAAAATAAAGGTTTTCATGAATAACACGGTAATTCTCATGCAAATCTACTTTGTTAGAAACGATATATAGCATTACATTAACAATATAATATTATATATTTAAAAAATAAGAATGTATAGTTTCAGTAATTACCATATAGTTTTAGAATTCCAGCTTTAAAAGTCACCCTTTTAACTTGTCATCATAGCTTTCATCTAGTGTAATTGTTCCCATTTTTGTGTCTGTTGTTTCATGGGATTACAAATTTTACATAAGCCTACTGAAAACAACTATTTTCACCGATGCATGTAAAGCTTGAGATGTTGAATTAAAAAAAAACAATTGAGTTTGGAGTAAGCAATTTCAATCTGCTTATGAACACAAAAATGTAAGCTACCATCTCAAATAGTGGCAGTTAGTAGTTGAAAGAGGATTAAAAGTAGCAGCTGCTATTGATGAAACCCTATTGTGAGAACTGAATTAAAAGGAATTGTTTTTTTTAGGTTTGTGAGGGAAAAAAATTAGGAAAAGAAATAGGAAACTTGTAGAGGAAGTTTCTTGAAAAAATGGGAAGGAAAAACATAAGGAGATGGCCTAAGAATGTGTCAAGTGTTCCACAATAGGTTTTATTTATATATTAGAGTAGATTGTAATTTTACATGAATATTATTATAAAACCAATATTTTTTTCTTGTGATTTTTCGAAACATACAAAAGAACCAATAAAAAATAAATAAATAATCATCCCTGGACCGGGTTCCATTGTCCACAAGTTAAGTTTTTGAAGCCCATTTTAGTTCAAAAATATTAAGATTACAGAATAGAGCCATGTCGTTACACTTCCAAACTGCATCTAATGGGTTGTTTTTCATGTGCAATTGGATTAAGCGACAACTGTTGGCCCAATATTTAAGCCCAACCATTTGACTTGATATTTGATACACAAAGCCTTGGATATTATCTTAAGGTTGTTTACCAGGCCTTTTCAGTTTAATGGGCCATATGATAAAATACCCAATTCAGGTTCTTCAAAAACTATTTTATTGATTCACAACAATATTTTTATTGAACCTTTTTGTTGAGCGATGGCCCTTCCACTCGGCACCGTCGGATCACTAAGGCCGACTTTCGTCCATGCTCGACGGATGGGTCTTGCAGTCAAGCTCCCTTCTGCCTTTGCACTCGAGTGCCAATCTCCGTCCGGCCCGAGGAAACCTTTGCACACCTCCGTTACCTTTTGGGAGGCCTACGCCCCATAGAAACTGTCTACCTGAGACTGTCCCTTGGCCCGTACGTCCTGACACAAGGTTAGAAATTAAACATGATACGAGACTAACTAAAGGCATCGTTTAGGCATAATTCATAGAGGATTAAACATGATACTCATATGTAATGTTAATGGATCTATTAACTTGTAAACTAAAGATAAGTATAATAAGTCTTTTATATATAAAGATAGTAGCCTCTCGGAACTATATTTTTCACAAACCAACCAAAATTTGATTTTTGTCACATATCCCTAACAATATGTTACTTGTGAGTTTAACTTGGTATGGTTGGTGGATTATGTTAAATTTGTCCTGTTTCACATTATGCTAGGTTTTGTTTATTTATTTATTTATTTATTTTTTTTGAGTTCATTGTTTGATGAACAATGGATGTAATTGTAGTTTTAAGAACGAAAAAAATCTTGATCGTGTTCGATATTTGATACACTATGAATATGATATGATGGTTATTTTTGAGTACGGAAAACATTTGTTTTTGATTTGGATTGCCGTATGGTGCACAAGACTAGAAGTTGATAAACTATATCATAATGCATGAATTATCAGAGTTGGACTATATCATAATGCTCTACTTTGGTTGTTTTTGAAACAAAAATAGAACAGTTTTAATGAGTTGAAATAAGGTTTTAAAGTTGTTGCGTGTCAAACCTTCTGTAGAAGTATTAGTATCAATATGTGTTTTGTATAATGTTACATCAACTTTACAAAGATATAAAAACAACTCTATATATAAACGGTTAGAAGAATATGAATATGAATGGAAATAATATCTTCAAATCTTTGATTGTGTTTTGTATGGGCAAAACTAGAAGTTGCATTTCTATTTTTAAAAATGAACATTTAATTTGAGACAACAAAAAATAGAAAGATGGACATTTAAATTGGGACGGGGGGAGTAGTAAATATGGAAGATGAAAGTGACGAGTCCAACTCTGATAAGTCGAATATTGGACATTATTTATTTCTAGAATATGTTAATGCCGCATACAAGCCAGTACATCAAAGAACGAATATCTTATCGGTCTAAATGGCACACATACTAGCAATGTATGCAATAGCCTAAGGAACCCATATTATATCGCATCGTACAAATTTAATACGTCGGTAAGTGAAACCCTTAATCATGGTACATTTTCCTATGGAAACAAGCCTTAACGTTTAAAGAGCGTTTTAGGATTTAAAAGAAATTATCACAATATAAATACTAATGCATTTTTTTATAAAACAATTTGTAAAGAGTTAATTGGATTCATTGACTTTTAAACGGCTTGACTATTTATTTTGTACTATAGTTTTACCAATTTAATATCTTAACAACAATATATAATCCAAATTTACATGATTGGGTTGAATTTAATATCCCGTATGGGAGAGCATACAAATAAGAGCATCATCCACCAACCTCAAGAACAATCCTAACTCCTACTTAATTTTAAGTTACAGTTTATATCTTTTCAATCTAAAAACACTTAAAATAATCTTTTGTTTTATTTTTTGTTTCGAGGGTAAACCTCTTGCACAAACTCAAACGATATAGCGACAGAAAACGGTGACAAAATCTTATTATTACCAACCCAAAAGATTTACCCAACCAAACCCTAGATCTCTACAATCGTAGAGATCTTAATACAATACAAGGTTAGAGATCTTCTGATTGTTAAGATCAGAAGATCAACTAACTAAGGAAACAATACAATGAAACTGAGAAGTACATATCACAAACCCTAATCTATACAGAGGATACAAGACGAAGACGAATACAAGAAAAATCTGAGCTAAAAGAGCTCGTGTAACAATGACAAAGGTATTTATAGCTGGAACTCATCGAAGCCAGAGAAAGCACAACGAGAGCAATCCTCCACCGTTGGATGAACATCACACGGATCGTTTATAAATAAACGATCAGGATGAAAGCCTTATAAAGACAAACCATTTACCAGGCTTTTAAGCCCACTACCACATTCAGACATAGGCCCAACTCCTTATCCTTTAACGAAGCCCATATTCCATAACCTACAAAGTTTAGCCCAAACATTTGAAACACATTATAGTGTCACAATTCGTGACATATTTTAACACGCCCCCTTGGTTCAAATGCCAAACATATCAAACAACCCAAGTTTATCACATAAAATTTTATGTTGGGACACATTTAACCCTTTCGTAAATATATCAGCAATCTGATTCTCAGAGCTGATTTTTAAGGCTTGAATAACTCCATTTGAAATCTTTTCTCTAATGAAATGAAGGTCTACTTCAAAGTGTTTAGTTTTCTCATGGAAAATTGGATTAGAGGCTATAGAAAGAGCAGCTTTACTATCACTATAAACTTTGACAGGCAATTTAACATCAACATTCAGTTCTTTCAACATATTAATCAACCAGATGACTTCACATGAAGCTGAGCACAAGGCTCTATACTCAGCCTCGGCACTAGACCTGGAGATTGTATTTTGTTTCTTTGATTTCCAGGAAATCAAAGATCCACCTAAGAACACACAAAATCTAGTGACTGACTTCCTGGAAATAAGGCACTTAGCCCAATCAGAATCAACATATGTACATAGGTTGAACTGATCAGACTGTTTAAACAATATACCCTTTCCAGGAGATAACTTTAAATATCTTAGTAACCTATGTGCAACTTTTAAATGATACTTTGATGGCTTGTGCATAAACTGACTTAAGAACTGGACTGTGTAGCTAATATCAGGCCTTGTCAAAGACAAGTATATAAGCTTACCAACAAGCTTTTGATAACCAGTTACATTCTTTAAAAGATCAGTTTCTTTGGAATGTTTAGCACTCACAATGAAACTCTGTTCAATTGGAGTGTTAATTGGTTTACATCCCAAATAACCAAATTCACTAAGTAACTCAAGACAATATTTCCTTTGGGATAGACATATACTTTTCTGAGAATAAAGTACTTCTATACCTAGGAAATATTTTAATTTCCCTAAATCCTTAATCTGAAAATTGGATTTAAGAAATTGTTTTACACTAACTATATCACTTTCATTATTACCTGTGATGACAATGTCATCAACATATACTAATAGAACAGTAAACTTATCATCACAATTTTTCACAAACAGAGAATAATCACATAGACTTTGAACAAAACCTATTTTAACAAAGACATCAACTAACTTCTCATTCCACTTTCTAGGAGCTTGTTTAAGCCCATAGAGTGATTTGACAAGTTTACAAACTTTAAACTCATTCTTATTTGAATAACCTTCTGGTAATGTCATATAGACATCTTCAGAAATAGAACCATATAAGAAAGCATTGTTTACATCTAACTGATACAATGGCCAAGAATTTTGAACAACAAGACTCACAATACACCTAACAGTAACCATTTTCACAACTGGAGAAAAGGTTTCTCCAAAGTCAAGGCCCTCTCTTTGGTTGTAGCCTTTGGCTACTAACCTGGCCTTATATCTTTCAACCTCGCCATTTGATTTATATTTTATCTTATAAATCCACTTACATCCTATTGGTTTTCTTCCAATAGGCAAATCAGTAACAACCCATGTGTTATTCCTATATAAGGCTTCCATTTCTGAGTTCATTGCCTCAATCCACTTGGGATCTTTGGCAGCCTCATTATAGGAACTAGGTTCTACTGACTTGTTTAAAACAGAAACTAAAGACAAATGTTCACTAGATAGACATGAATAATTTACAACTTTTTCCAGACCATACTTAACTTTTCCTTCAATGATATAATCATTGAAGTGTCTTGGAACACTAGAGACCCTATCAGATCTTCTAAGACTTCCCTCAGACTGGGTTTGCTCACCATTTTCTGGACCCTCATCATTGTTTGCCCTACTAGAGTCCATGCAACCTGAGCTGCCAGGCTGCTGACTACTGTCTACCCCCCCCCCCTAGCAGCCCTGGGAGGTGACCCTAGTTGCAAACTAGTGGGACCAGAATGAGACATATTTGGGTCCCCTTCATCATTGGGAAGATCAGGACTCTCAACCACAATAGACTCTTGACTGTTAGTTTCAACACAATCAAAGAAATTTATATGATTTATTGTTTTATCAAAGACATTTAACTCTTTATCAACAACAAAAGATTGTTTGAAAGGAAATATTTCTTCATAACATCTAACTTCTCTAGAAAAAATAACTTGTTTCGACTCTAAACACCAGAGTTTATAGCCCTTTTTGAAATTGGAATGCCCAATTAAGACACATTTTTCAGACTTAAAAGACAATTTATCAGTATTATTTAAGACTGTGTTGAAACATAGACACCCAAAATTCTTAATGTGATCAAGAATAGGGGGAACCCATACACTAACTCATAGGGACTCTTACCTAATAGGACAGAAGAAGGAATCCTGTTAATCAAATAAGTTGCAGTCAGAACACAATCATCCCAAAATCTAAGAGGCAACCCACTCTGAAACAACAGAGCTCTGGCTGTGTTCAACAAGTGCCTATGCTTCCTTTCAGCAATTCCATTTTGCTGTGGAGTATAGGCACATGATGTTTGGTGTATGATACCTTTTGAATTACAGAATTGTTCCATTTGTTTGTTTAAAAATTCTGTGCCATTATCACTCCTAAGCATTTTTATCTTATACTTAAACTGAGTTAATATTAACTCATAGAATACATTTAAGTTTTCAAACACTTCAGTTTTATTCTTTAACATGTAACACCAAACAGACCTAAAATAGTCATCCACAACTGTAAGGAAGTACTTAAACCCTTCCCTACTAGTGACCTTATAAGGACCCCAAACATCAAGGTGAACAAGGTCCCCAATGTGTTTGGACTTATGGTCACTAATGGGAAATGGAACTCTGACTTGCTTAGCCTTGTGACATATCTCACAAGGCTGAGAGTTCCTATGACCAAGATTTAAGTCCTTTCTTAACACAGACAGAACTTGGTCAGAGGGATGCCCCAACCTACTATGCCACAAATTGGCATCATTAATACTATTAAAACAAGAACTATTGACACTTACACTTGTGCCAACAAAATAGAGACCATCACTTTGATTACCAGTCACCAGGACTCTCTTGGATTTGGAATCCTGGATATAACAATGCTCTTCATCAAATAATACACTAAGCTTGTTGTCTCTAGACAACTTATGAACAGATAACAGATTTACACAATAATCAGGTACTAAGAAGACATCATACAAGACAACACCATCAGCTAACTTAATATCTCCTATTTTAGTTACCTTGGCACTTGTCCCATTAGGATGTTTAACCTGAATATTGTACTCAGAAACATCAACACAATTGACCATCTCTTTTTCATTGCTGGTCATATGTTGATTTGCTCCTGAGTCTGTTATCCATCCTTTACTAAGAGCATACTTGACAAAAGTTGAACAACTACTAAAGTTTTCTAAAACTTTTGCCAAGTTTGATATCTTAGTAAGGCATGAAAAACCATTAATGAAAACACTTTTACCTCCTGTATTGGAGTTTTGTGCTTCATTTCCTCCTTTATCACTGATCAGACTCATGAGCTTTGATATCTGTTCAGGTGAAAAGGGAAAGACAGAAGAAGAGCTACCAGACAAAGCAGTAGAAGTACTGCCCTGCTTGGTGTTAGACACATTGCAAGACATGTTAGACCTAGACATCTGTCCTCCTGGTTTCTTTTTGAACCCAGGAGAATAACCAACCAACTCATAACATCTGTCAATGGTATGACCCAACATATTACAGTGACTACATTTTAGATTAAGGTTTGGACCTCTGTTAGTAACTTTCTTTCTTTCTAAAGTTTGATTAGTTTTAGACATGAAAGCAACATTTTGTCCTTTTGCTGTTGATCCTGAACCTCTATGAGATTCTTCTCTGGAAACAATAGCAAAAGCATTTTTAATAGATGGTAAAGGGTCCTGCATTAACAGATTAGTTCTGACTGGTTGGTATACATCATCCAAACCCATGAGGAATTGCATTAACTTTATTAGACTGTTGAAGTCATTAAAGTCTTTTGATGCTTGACATGTACAGGAAGGCAACTGCACAGTAGCATCAAACTGCTTCCACATGGTGTTTAGTTTATGGTAGTATTCAGCAACTGAGCTACCATTTTGACTTACAGAGTTAATCTTTTGATAAAGATTAAATACAACAGACCCATCTACTTTGTCATAAGTCTCTTTTATGTCTGTCCACACCTCTGTGGCAAGCTTAGAAAAGACCTGACCTAGGTATATTTCCTCACTAACAGAATTTAACAACCAGTTTAAGACCACAGAGTTACACCTATCCCATTGTTTACTTAACACTTCATCATCAACAGGTTTTATACATGTTCCATCTATGAAACCAGCTTTATTTTTTTGTTTCTAATGCAAGTTTCATTGAACTAGACCAGACAGAGTAATTTTCAGTGCCTTTTAACTTCATACTAATAATAGACAAACTACAGGTGTCACTTGGATGTAAGTATAAGGGATCACTTATATCCAGTTTGCTGATTAGGGTACCAGCATCAGCACCACCACCTGGTGGTGCTCCACCTCCAGCAACCACATCACCCATAGAGGATACACACAAACAAGACAATTACCAGAGAAACAGATAGACAGAATACATACACAAAGGCAAGACAGATTAGCAGATGGCTAACCAAGACAGAATAATCAACAAACAACCCTAAGAGGTCGAAACTGTGTCAGGGGTCAGATAGTGGGTTCATCACTCATAGGTGCCCACCCAGATCTTAACACAGGAGACCTTTATTACCTATATATATAGTACAACTATGAATGAGAAGACAACAGATTAACATACAATACAAACAGCAGACAACACAGAGATCAACCAGACAAGACACCAGTTAGTTGGCACAATACCGGTCCACCTAACCCGGTCAGTTGCCCTAGACACAAAGAACAAACAAGAACAATACAAGATAAGAACGATCTCACAGTGGGGTGGAACCCAAGTTAGGGTTTCGCCAATCTCACAACCTATACCTTCACTTAGGGTATAGAGTTGTGAGCGCAATTGAAGCTAATACTCCAATCCAACACAAGTAATCCAAGAACCAAGCCAACAATGGTTGACCACTCACAGATCCTGCACAATAGAAAAACACCAAGACAACAATACAAGATAATAGACCAGATCTATCAAGAAGATCAAATCTATTATATACAATACCCAAGAAGAACCAGATCTATTAATCATATCAGATTCTTCACACAGACTCTTTGAATGTGAGATCTAGACGACAGCTCAGATTTGCAGCGGAAGACACAAGAACCAACACAAGACAATGATAACAGAGCCTATAGCTCTGATACCATGTAAAAATATACGAATCTATACTAATATAAACCAAACAAACACAACATTGAAATCAAGAACACAACAACGATATAGCGACAGAAAACAGTGACAAAATCTTATTATTACCAACCCAAAAGATTTACCCAACCAAACCCTAGATCTCTACAATCGTAGAGATCTTAATGCGATACAAGGTTAGAGATCTTCTGATTGTTAAGATCAGAAGATCAACTAACTAAGGAAACAATACAATGAATCTGAGAAGTGCAGATCACAAACCCTAATCTATACAGATTATACAAGACGAAGACGAATACAAGAAAAATCTGAGCTAAAAGAGCTCGTGTAACAATGACAAAGGTATTTATAGCTGGAACTCATCGAAGCCAGAGAAAGCACAACGAGAGCAATCCTCCACCGTTGGATGAACATCACACGGATCGTTTATAAATAAACGATCAGGATGAAAGCCTTATAAAGACAAACCATTTACCAGGCTTTTAAGCCCACTACCACATTCAGACATAGGCCCAACTCCTTATCCTTTAACGAAGCCCATATTCCATAACCTGCAAAGTTTAGCCCAAACATTTGAAACACATTATAATGTCATAATTCGTGACATATTTTAACACATCTCAGGCTAGTTTGGTTTTTTTCCATCCCAATTTAATTTTGTATTTTTTATGTTGTAACTATTAATTATTTAAAAAAGATGAAAATTACAAGCCATAATTAAAAAAAATCCCGCCAATTCAATAAAAATTTATGGTAGTCGTTTGACTTTCCGACTGACACCATAGTCTTCGGCCAAAAACATCATGTGGGCAAATAATAACGGCAAATATTTGTAGAGCGAACTTTTCCGCCCGAGATTACTTATTTACGTTAACCCAGTAATGGATTGCTATAGCGAAAAAAAGTTACCATATTACATCAATGGCTTCAAGATCTATTAAAAATTTGGATCATTTTAGTATTTAGTGGTAAATGGGTCTGTTTGTAACATGGTTGGTGACCCAAATTAGTAATTATTATTAAAATTTTATTGACGTCAACAATTTAAAATTTCGATTATTGGATTTTGAAGATTTTAACCGAAGGTCATCTAGTTGTTATGAGATTCCAGTGATTGGGCGATGGATTTTACGACGCTGGCGTAGGGTTGCCGAATGTTGTTCCGGTGCAGTACGCCCGAACTTTGTTCTTCAAACGGCGATTGTTCTTGTCTGGCATGATAGGGTGTTGTAGTTGGTTGAAGTTTGTTTAAATAAAAGACAAAATTAAATGACGATGGAAAGACTAAAATACCCTCACATGTGAGGTTACTTAACAGAAAAAACAATCTATGTTTATGAAAAAGGTTGATTCTTACAACAAAAAATAAAGTAAAATGTTGATTCGGGTACTTTTTAAATTGAAATGTATAAGCTGCAACATTAAACATACATAAAGGTTGACATATGTAGTTTTTTTTATAAAAGTTTTTAGATTGTTTATCTATGCAAAGTGAATGAATGGTATACATATAATTTTCTATGGGATATTAGGGATCCCTTAATTGATGCCCTAGGAAAGGAACCATTACCTTAAAGCTTATATGTGTGTTTACTTAATGTTGCAGACACTAATCATCTGTGGCTTGTTTTTTTGGTTGTTGGTTTGTGTTAGCTTTTCGTTTGTATTTGAAAAGCTGCTTGCTGAGCCTATATATTTATATATATAGTTTTTGCCCGTTAAAAAAAAAAAAAAAAAAAAAAATACTTCTAGTCCTCTTGACTCCAAATATCATTTCAACAACTTGCTTTCAACCCCTAATGGATCACAACCTAAGGTTTGTTATGCTTAGGCCTAATAACCATGGGTGAAACTTAGTTGGGCCTATGGGTTGTTCTCGCCTCCCTATTTTTTGCTCTATAATGTATTTTTATGCGTTTTTGACTGAATGGCTATAACACCAAAAGGAATCAACTGAAACCTTATCTTGTCATCACATGTATTTGACTTAAACATAGTTTTACTAGAAAAAAAAAATAACTATAACACCAAAAAGGAATAAACTGAAACCTTCGATCTAAATTAAAATGTGAATTATTCATTCCACCTATGATTATGTCATGTCTGCTTAAGGTATGGGGTTCCTTTCAAGAACACAACTGATTTGTAGACAATAATCCCACTGAAAACGACATAATGTTAGGAAAATAAAATCAAGATGGAGGATCAATGGAATAAGATTTGAGTTTGAAGAATGATAATCCTCCCATGTGCGTGATTATTATTATTATTATTATTATTATTATTATTATTATTATTATTATTATTATTATTATTATTATTATTATTATTATTATTATTATTATTATTATTATTATTATTATTATTATTACCAAAACCGTCCCCTGTGGTTCGGCCAAATTTACCACTCCAGCCCAATCTTTTAAAAATTGCTTGAAAAGTCCCCGACTTTTGAAAAAATAAGGCAAAACAGTCCAATGACTTAACCCAGTTAAGTTTTTGACGTTAAGTTAGGGGCATTTTCGTCAACTCACGTATAAATTCATCTTCTTCCCCATTGTCTTCTTCCCTAATCAGACCCACCACCCACCACCAATCTTCACCTTTCACCACCACCACCACTACCCCCCATCTCCTCCACCTTTCACCACCATCCACCCCACCAACCTAAAAAAATAATAATGATGTTAATTTGCTTACTAGTTACTAACTTTTTTATTTTTGAACGGCCAACGAATCAATTTCTGAGCACTTTCGGGCACCCTTTTGGCGAATCAGGTACCCGAGAGTACTCGGGCCACCAATTCCCGGGAAAACTCGACCACTCACCCGCCCGAAGGCACGACAGTGAAATAATCGGTAAAACCGGTCGGGATCAGGACTCGAACCCAAGCCAATGGCTGGGTCATCCCCCATTTCCCCTCCACCAATGTCCACCAAATGTAGCTAGTGGGAATTGAACCCAAGTCTCCCATAGGAAACTTTAGGCCCTCAACCAACTAGGCTACAAGTGTTGGACTACTAGTTACTAACTACATCATCATCTTCCTCATCTCATTTGCACACTTCACCCTCGCACTCCAAACAAAAACAAAATCCTTAATAAGTGAAGAGGACTGCAATCTCTAACCGGTAATCGTACTTAATCGACAAGAAAGTTGATTCTAGTAATCAATCCGTCTAAATCGTCGGGCGTTTCCTTTGATGTTGGATCTGCAACCTAAAACAACTTGCAGATAACATTCCTGAAACTGGAAATCCTTCCATAGAAGATGGAATTACAAATGAGCATGAGCTTGTCGAGGGCTCGGATTTTCAGTCTGAACCCTCTAGTGAAGTTTCAGATGCTTCAGCAATCGAGCAACGTCGAGCTTACAAACTCGAACTTCAAGTAAGTATTTCACATTTTGTTATTCGTTTATTGATTTGATAGCTCCCTAATTTAGAATTAATAGCAGGAAGGTATATCACTTTTTAACCGGAAGCCTAAAATGGGAATTGAATTCTTGATCAGTGTGAATAAGGTGGGAAGTTCACCTGAAGAAATTGCAGAGTTTTTGAAAAATGCATCTGGTTTAAACAAGACTTTAAAAGGAGGAGATGGTGGTGATGAGCAGGTTGTTGTAGGTTGGTGGGTGGATGGTGGTGGTGGTGAAAGGTGGAGGAGATGGTGGGTAGTGGTGGTGGTGGTGAAAGGTGAAGATGGTGGTGGGTCTGATTAAGGAAGAAGACAATGGGGAAGTCATTGGACTGTTTTGGCCTGTTTTCTCAATAGTCAGGGACTGTTTAAGCAATTTTTTAAACATTGGGCTGGAGTAGCAAATTTGGCCAAACCACGGGGAATGTTTTGGTAATTTACTCTTTATTATAGGGGTGAGCATTTCGTGATTCGAACCCACAGGAACCTTGGACCCGAACCATTTTAAATATATGGGTCGGTTTTGGTTCTAGATTTATATGAATTATCGGTTCTGGGTCGGTTCGGTTCCAAACACACGGTTCTAATATAAGAACCACAAGAACCGTTTATATTTTAATTAAAAATAGAAAATATTCTTTTTGTCTTTTCACTATTCGTTTTTACGTCTTATTGTAATCGATTTCATGTAATGTTAATACAATATTAAAAATATTATTTATAATAATAACAATGTTTTTTCTTGAAATATTTTTGGCTTGATGGATATGCATAGATGTGATATATCATATAATATATATTATATCCAAATTTGAAGTAAATATTTATATATGTCGCTTTGTTGTGTGTGTGTGTTTTTATTATGTATACATAACAGATTCACATAATGTTTCTAGTGATAAGAATGACAAAATTTTTACGAATACATAAGTCGAGAAACGAAAAGTGACTTAAAAAAGAAACTCATGGGCTATTGTTAGAACCATATGGATGAATTATTTTAAGAACATGGTAAAAAAAAGTTAACTCACGTTATTTGATAATTTTCATTGTTTTGCTTCGATCGTCTTTCACTTATGCAATTCGATTAGGTTCATTTCATAGAAGTTTGTTTTCAATTACAGTACACAAAAGGATATATTAGATCTTATAATCGTCTAAACAGTACCTGAAAATCATCTTCGTTGCCAAAAGCAGTATCTCTGTTTTTCACTACAATCACCGTTATTAAAATTCTCTTTAATTTCAAAACCCTAGTCAGTGTCAGTTAATGAGACGCGAATTATATTTTCGTTAATGTGGACGGTTTTAATTTTGAATTTATTATCATAATTGACTAATTTACACTTCCCAGGATTTTTGACAAATTTAATGACACAACAAAATTACAATCTTGCCCTGCTTAATTAGGCTAATCTAATGGCTGAGATTAGGTTAAAATTAAGGCTCAAAGTTGGGCAAATTACGACATGTGGCATCTTAGTCAGCATGGGGCTTTAAAAGAAAATGAGGTGTAGTGGTTTAAGGCCCCGTAATGCCCCTCCTCAGTGATTAGTGATTACCCAATAATTATTTTATTTCTTTAAATTAAAACAAATAAAAACAAAACCCCCACCTATCCTTTTCTCCTTATTCTACACTTTCTCTCTCTCTCTCTCTCTCTCTCTCTCTCTCTCTCTCTCTCTCTCTCTCTCTCTCTCTCTCTCTCTCTCTCTCTCTCTTTCTCTCTCTCTCTCTCTCACACACACACACACACACACAACCCCTTGGCCCCCCACCCGCGTCAGCCATCACCGATCACCACAACCACCACCGGCCGGGGGGGGGGGGGGGGGTGGTTGGGTTTTAACGCCTGGGGGCGGTGTGTAATATGCTAATCAGCCCATTATGGGTGATCTTACGTTATCTTCACCCTGCATATCTGTATCTATACTACATTATAAAGGGGGAGCCATGAGTAAAAAGGTCCAAAATGTCAAAGTTAAGATGGCAACTTAAAAGTCACAAGTGTAATTCTCTAAACTTTACCACTTTTCTTCCTTTTATGTCCCTTGTGTACAACCTTTTATGGCAATAGTACAAAATAATAATCCAATGCATCCCAACTTGTGTTTTTGAAACCATCTCCTTCCTTTAAGTTACTATTGAATGTTGTAACCGTCATACATGAGAAAGGTTTCATTACATTGTTATTTATTTTATTCTTTTTTATATTTACATGACAAATAAAATTAGTCTTCAAGAGTTGCATATTATTATTTTAGATTAGGTACTTTCACAAATTAGAAGTTCTCATATTATAATACTAAATATAATATTGGGATACAAAGAATTTTACAGATTTTAAAATTTATAAATGAATAATCAAATATTCACAATAGATAATTTGATAATGTAAAAGTTTAACTAATCGTATAGAAACCATGGTTTTACATTCAAAGACAATTTCATATACATCGTTTTGCATTCAAAGACAATGAAATGAAGACAATATATTTTTACACTTTTCCCACAACTTGGTGGGCTAACACGGCTACGCTTGTGCATTGTTCAAAAAAATACACGTATCTTAATCGTCCCGCAGCAACGCGCGGGTTTTCCACTAGAATATTCAATGTGGCATTATCAATCTATAAAATTATTTTTTATTAGCGAACCACCAATGAAGATACGAATATTGTTCTCTTAATCCCACAATAAACATTATTTTCAAACAAAGTTATTATTTATAATCTATGTAAAATGTAAAATTTTAAAATGGCGTTCACTTTAACCTACTTATAGATTTAATAATTTAAAATTGCAAATAAATGATTGACAATGATTAATGATTTGAATGATATAAAGAACTCAATTAAAAAATCACTAACGTCCGTTGAATCCTACCCACCCTCTTTTTCGTTCGTTAAATGCATATAATTATTAAAATCAAAAGGGGTACGCTTACAAAAAAAAAGTACAATTAAACCACAAAAATACCTATCAAAGTAATGTTTTCATATGTCTTTTACAAACCTATATACATGTGGGTTATTTAATCTACATATATGTAGGTTACATAAAAAATGACTTTTTGTTATATTATTTTTTGAATTCCGATGTAAGAATCAATAAGATTACGTTGGTAACATTTGTTTTTTACTTTTTAGTTGTTTATGATTGAAAAAAATGAATTATTCATTTTGTTCTGCATGTATTGTTTTCCCATTAAAGGTCGGTTTGCAATCCAGAAATTTGTCAGTTAGGCTTTAGATAAATGGTTTGGGTCGTTTTCGAGCGAACCCACAAACATGCGTAGCTAAACTGATTGCATACATGTTGGCCTCTTTATACTATACTTGTTGTATGTCATAATTTAATCTGAATGGATATTTATTAGACATAGGGGCTGTTTGGTTGATTAAGTGCTGAATCATTAAGTTAGACCTCTTAAGGGTTAGTTTTCTTGTCCCACATTAGTAGGAGAGTCTCACTAAGGTTCAGCCTAGTTCAATGCTTAAAAGTTCAGTGCTTAATGGTTCAGCAACATCCCAAATCTTAATGGTTCAGCCTTAACCATTCCATTCAGGAGCTGAAACAAACGCGTTGAATGCTGAATCATTCAGTGCTGAATGGTTCAGAGCCTCATTAAGAGGCTTACCAAACAGCCCCTTAAGAAGACAAAATAGAAACATGAATTAACTTTTTTTAATTTACTAGCAGCGGAGTCGACAATACAAAGTGGAAACGTAATTCAAACCTTACACAATATGTAAGATGTGTGTGTAAGCACTTGTGCTTTGCAGTGGAGTAATTTTTTAAAGGCAACAAGGAGTTATGATAGCATGCTACGTTATATATACCATATCCAATTTGACTTACACGCCGGTAAAAAAAATGAAGTAGCGGTTTGACTCATTAACAATTATTATTATACTAATAGTCCTACTTAATATGTTAAAAGTGTCAAATCTAGAGATATTGCCTAGGAGAAGAAACCATAGGGACCTTTATAAGATCCACATTAAGAGGAGGTTGGAACGGCTCATATATAATCAACCTGCAAAGAAGAATACCTATAACTTTTTCCATATGATAAAAACAATGCAATACAATTGCTAATCAAGTGCACCATAAATTCTATCAGTGGGATCGGAAAGTAAAATTGGAAGTTAGGTTAGTTGAAAATATTCCAAACAAGACATCCGAACCTGAGAACTTTATAGACGTGCACAGGTCGGTTTTTTCTAGGAACCTATCCGGTTCTTGTTTGGTGTCGGTTCGTGTCCAAACTGGTTTTGCTTCGGTTTGGCCCCGGTTTCGCTGGTTTGAAAGACTGGTATCGGAGACTGGTTACGGTTCGGTTCTGTTTTGGTTCGTGAGCCAATTCATGCGCACACTTTTTTTAAAGAAAAGGCATCACAATTTTTTTTTTTTTTACGTAATCTTTGACTGTTATTGATTCTTACAATCTTTTTAAGGTGTCTAGGTATATATTTGTATGTGTAGAAACCTTTTTGCATAATTTTGTTATATAATTTTTTTTTATATAAAATTGCATTTTTTTTAATAAAATCTAGGTTTTGCATAAAGTGTAGAAAGAGAAAAAACTACATGATATTTGGGTTTAAGCATGAGACTTTTCCTATATCATCTTAAAATTTATGTAAAATAACATTTGCAGACATATTTTCTCCTTTATAATGTAGTATAGATATTATATATACATTTACATCTTTTATGCTAAGTTTTATATTTAGAGTATTAGTAGGCCCTCTTTTTTAATACTTTATATGTCATAATTGTTTACATTAGAGTTTTCATGAATAGTGCTACTACCAATTTGTACTAATTGTTTATAAGTTATTTATCGTAAAGTAATCGTTTATTTAAATTAAATGGACATTTTATCAAAATTTAAAAGACGAAATTTGAAACGTGAATTGGGTCTTATAGTTTATACATGAGTATTTTATAGACACGTATATTTTTTTTTTTGTTGTAACTTATATATTTAGAGCATTATTAAGAAAAAAAATATAAAAAAGGGTCTTGTTTGTGTCATGTCACGAATTCATGCTCATCGTTATGTGACAGAACGATATTGGATACGCAAGAACTATTTAGGTTCAATTCACCAACCTTACAAATACAACCCATTAATACCCCCAAATCGAAGACCGACTCATGGATGGACAACCATGTCAAATCGCTTAAGTTGACCCGTTTATTTAATTTTAGTTAAAACCGTATACGGTCACCTACATTTTAACTTGTTGAATCGGACAAAATAATATATTGTTGTGTAAGAAAGCCAGAATATACGGAAATTAGCCACCACATTTGAGTTGTAGCATTGAAAATAAAATAAGTATTGACGATAAAGATTCGGTAGGTATTTGCCAGTTGGGATACTAAAGGAGAAAAGTTGAAAGGAATATTTATTTTATATAAATTTTATATTAAATTAAATAATCATGGTTAAATATAATTATGTTTAAACAGGGTGTCTCGTACACCGTCCAGATTATAAAGGTGTTGTGTCATGTACTAGAAATGGAATTTGATGTATGGATTCTCTTTCGGTCTTATAAAATTCTAAACGTATTGAGCGTGTGCTCATCATCTTTTGGTCTAATATATTATTATTTTTCTTAATTTTCATATCACATCATAAATAGTGTTTCTATATCTTTAGTTTAATTATGGTATATTGTGCTAAATATAAGTGGTTCATACTTTGTTGGTATGAAAATAAGTTTATTTTCCTTAAAATGTATCAAAAGGTTTTGAGATTTTTTTTTTTTTTAAGTTGAAGCCGCTTACGCAACCAAAAATATTTTATTTTAAACTAATTTGATTTTCGTTAAAATTTATATTATTGTGTTGATAAAAAAAACAAGTGTAATTTGTGTTTCTAAATTTAAATATTACAAGGTTATCAGAGGAAAATAAAAACACTTGAATAAATTATGAAAAAAAAGAATAAATGAAATGGTTACAATCCCTCACGAGCATGAGTTCATTGGTAGGGGTGTGGTGTGCATGAGGAAGACACCACATCGTCTCTTATGAGTGCATCTCATGGCCACATCGTTTAACGCCATATTCACTTCAAGAATCAATGTATCATTTATGGTATGTTTGGCAAGGAGCTTTTAAAAGCTTTTAGAAGATTCAAGTTTCAAACTTTTAAGAAAAAACTCATAATCAATAAAAAATATTGTTTGGTTGAAGGAGCTGAAAACTTTTAGGTAAGAGAAAAAGATTTATAGTGAAAAACTACTAGTACTAGCTTTTAAGAAAAAGTTCTACTAACTACAACTTTATGTTTGGTAAAATTTTTAATTATGTCCATTTTTGTTATTTTATACATTTTATTAAAAGCTACAGCTACTCTACCAAACACTAAAATATATTTAAAAAGCTTTCAGCCACCAGCTAATTTTTTCAAACATACTATTCTCCAACTTAGACACATAATAACTCACTCTGAAACTCTCATAAAAATGTAACAACATTAGATCACAAATGTATATTTACTAATACTCGCAGATTAGAAACAAATCATCTATATTAAATCCATGTACCGGAATAAGTTTTTTTTTTTTTTACCCACTCTATACAATTTCTTTTAACTCTATTCCTATACCAAAGAAAACTCAAATATTTTATATCCGCCATAAGTTTTACCACACTCGCTTCCTTGAAAGAAAAAACCCACTCGTTTCGTGCATTTCCATAATATCCAACACGTGATAATCACCACACCATGAAAAGCCATTTTCTTCTTTTTAGACACAATGTCCTTGTACCACCATGTACCGGAGTAATTACTGCCGGTGTACTTCTCTTATTTAGAGGGTGTTTGGGATTGAGTTTAAAAACAACTTATTGACTTATTGGCTTTTCCAAAAAGCTAATAAGTCAATAAGCTGTTTGTGTAACCCAAAAGCACTTTCTGTTTTAACTTTTGACTTTTGGTTTTTAAGGGTGGAAAAGCTATTTTTGAAAAGTTAGAAATCCTGGCTTTTGGCTTTTGACTTTTGGAAAAAAATTACAAATTTACCATCCATACAACCAATATTCACAATAAGTTAAGCGAAACAATTAAAAAAAAGACAATCTATTGACTTTTTAACGTTTCTCATCCCAAAAGCTAATCTAAACACTTTTTTTAAAAATTCTTTTCAAAAAGTCATAAGCCAATAAGCACTTTTACATTTCCAAACTCAATCCCAAACACCCTCTTAAGTATTTGTTGACACCATTTGTTTCGATTTCGTCGGCCCATGTAATATATTCTGGCTTCCTACTGTTTGTCATTAAATTTTCACTAATACTCATATCAAGTTACCAACATAATATATGTTAAATGATAACATATGGACTTTCTTTGTTTAAACAAACATCAATCCTTCATTCTAGCTAGTCAATTCTTTCTAAGGGGACTACATGGCCCCTTCGAAGACCATTAGACTCCCTTTGTACCATCATCATAATAATGCTAGACGACCAAAAATGATGCAATGAAAGCTGCATGCCAACGCCTAGCATGAATTCGAAGGTTGTCACTTGTAATCTAAATTGACACAAAACATTGTTATGGTAAATAACAAAATAAATACATGTGCTTTTTGGATTATATTTATCAAACATTTGTCTCTCTTCTTATCAAACTCAAAACCCGTTGATGTTGAAACCGATTGACCCCGTATATTTTTCTAATATGAGCCAATAAAAAACTAAGGGGAATTGAATTAGTCATAGATCATGAGTTCGAAGTTCGTCTCTCACATACTCTCTCTTTTTTTTTTCCTTATGTTTTCCTTCTCTCTATTTTGATTAGAAATAGAGCCATTCTTGCTTTGCTTCTCATCAATTTTGGGTTATTTCCCCAAATACGTAACTAAACCCTTTTGTTTCTCATATGTGCAATTAATTAATAATTAGTAATCGAGTCAGAAGATTTTAACTATGATCACCAATATAACTTAACTAGATTATACCCCGGGAGCGTCCCGGGTTGATAAATTTAATATTATACATCAATTTTACATATGAAATAGATTGATGTATAACTCTAATATTAATATCTAACCTAAAACAAATTAACAATGTATAACTTCAATGCTAACACCTAACTTAAAAGAATGTAGAACTTTAATGTAACTCTAATATTAACACCTATCCTAAATACTAAACAAATGTACAACTCTAACATACTAATATTGATACCTAACTTAAAACAACGTATAACTCTATTAACCTTTTCTCCGTTTTTTATATAGCACTATGGTACTCGTTGGAAAGATAATAAAACGCTCGTTAATTTGGTGTAATTTTTTTCTTTAAAAAATCTCGTATATTAAAGATATTAGCGTTAAAAAATTATGGGAGGAAACATGAGGGTGAAAAATCTAATTTTGTTTTTAAATTATTTTTTTCCTAAAATATCTCAATGACACATAGGATGACACATGGCACACTTAAGGAAGAGAATGCCTATTTGAGTGCCATGTCATTAAAATGGCTTTGGTTTATTATATGTATAGATTTACATATATGTTTCACTTACTTAGCGTCTGTTTGGCTATTTGGGAAATATATCTAAAACTACAATGCAATGACGATACTAGATATTAGGGGTGTTGATTGGATCGGATAACGGGTTATTCGGATTATTCGGATTTTGAAATACTAGGAACTTATCTGAAATTTAATCCGAATTGGATGTATACCCATCCGAATTCAATTCGGATCGGATTCGGATAAATCCGAATAATTCGAACCGATATCCAAATAATCCAAATTAAAGCAAACAATAATTTTTCAATTTTTATTTTTTATTTTTCCTAGTTTATGTTCTGTTACAAACCATGGATTATCACAAAATAACAAAGAAAACTCTTATTTATTAAATCCCAACCCAAAGAACAATCAACCAACAAGATCTACTATCAGATCTGAACAACAAGATCTGACCAACAGTTTGATCCTCTTTACCGACTAACCTATCTAATGATCAAGATGAAACAAGCTCTATCTCAGATACAAGATGTATCTGATTTATAGAAACCCTAACCAAAGATCTAGATGAAAGTGAAAGAGAATACTCAAACCCTAAACAATTATCTGTGTGATTAACCTCGCACAGTGGACGAACACAAGGTTTATATAGGCAGGTGTAAAGCTCGAGGAAAGAAGCACAGCAGGACATAATGTGAGCCACACGATCATAAACATCACACGGATCGTGATCTGAACGGTTGACATTAAACCGTGTAAATAAATATCTTCTAACAGACTGGGCCATGGGCCAACAGTCATCATCAATCCAATAGCTAATGGGCCAGGCCAGAATATAAGTAACTGGACTGGGCTCTTTAATAGCAGCACTTGGACAATAGCAGCACTTGGACACCTTGGACCATCAAACTCTTGACTCAACCAATATCAACCACGACCATCTTGACCAGCGACCATCTTGACCAGCAGCAATCAGCTACACTCATCCTGACCAGCAACCATCATCTACACTTGATCGACCAGCAACTATATCTAGGCCACAAATACAAAACACAACAAGACACATGAATTAGACACATATACACGACAAGAAACAAATTGGACAATACTAACCTTTTAACACCCCCTCTCAACTTGTTTCTTGGAATGGGTCAAACAAATGCAACTCTTTGCATAAAGCATCATGTTGAGCAGGAAACAGTCCCTTTGTAAACACATCAGCCTTTTGATCAACAGAGGCAATATTTTCTGTTTTAACAACACCTTTGACAATTTGATCTCTTAAGAAAAATAAATCCAACTCAAAATGCTTAGTTTTTTCATGAAAAACTGGATTAGCTGCAATCGATAATGCAGCTGAATTGTCACAATATAAACTAACAGGTAATTCTACAATTATACCAAGTTCACCCAGCATATTTTTTAGCCACATTAACTCACACGTTGTAGCACACATGGCTCTGAATTCAGCTTCAGCCGAAGACCTAGAAATTGTTGACTGTTTTTTGCTTTTCCAAGAAACTAAAGAGTTTCCAAGGAAAATGCAAAAACCTGTCACTGATTTTCTGGTCTCTAGGCATTTTGCCCAATCTGAATCAGAAAATGCAGTCAAACTTAACTGTGACCCTTTAGAAAACAACACACCTTTGCCAGGTGACTTTTTAAGATATCTTAAAAGCCTCATAGCAATTTTAAGATGACCACTTAAAGGACAATGCATATGCTGACTCAAAAAATGTACAGCATATGCAATATCAGGTCTAGTGTGTGCTAGGTAAATTAATTTACCTATTAGTTTTTGATATCCAGTTATATTTGTTAATTTTATTGCATTTTGTTTACACATAGCAGTCAAAGAATGGTTCTGATCAATAGGAGTATTCACTGGTTTTGAACCAGTTAACCCAAATTCAGCAAGAAGTTCAAGACAGTATTTTCTTTGTGACAAACATATACCATCCTTAACTCTCACAACTTCTATACCCAAGAAGTATTTAAGTTCCCCCAAATCCTTGATAAGGAACTTACTCATAAGACTTTCTTTAATTTTATTAATTTCTGTTTTGTTATTACCAGTAATTACAATGTCATCTACATACACAAGTAAGAACATAACAACAGAATCAGAGTCTTTAAAAAACAGAGAGTGATCACATTTGCTTTGACTAAAGCCAAGTTCAGTTAAGACAGTAACTAATTTTTCATTCCACATACGTGGGGCCTGTTTTAATCCATATAATGATTTTTTTAATTTACACACCTTATTTTCCTCTTTGGAATAATATCCATCAGGTAAGGACATGTAAACATCCTCATTAAGATTCCCATATAGGAAAGCATTATTCACATCCAATTGGAATAATTCCCAATTGTTATGAACAGCAATGGATATAACACACCTAACAGTTACCAATTTTACCACAGGGGAGAATGTTTCATCAAAATCCACCCCCTGTTTTTGACTAAACCCTTTGGCAACTAATCTAGCCTTAAACCTTTCAATCTCTCCTGATGACTTATATTTGATTTTATATATCCATTTACACCCTACAATGCTTCTCCCCTTTGGGAGATCAACTAATTCCCAAGTGTCATTCCTATGAAGAGCCTCTATTTCATCATTCATGGCTGCAATCCAAAGAGGATTACTAGCAGCTTCAGTGAATGATGAAGGCTCATGTTCTTTATTCAAGGAAGACAAGAAGCATTTGTATTCAGGTGAAAAATGAGTATAATTAACAACTCTATTTATTCCATACTTAACTTTATTATCTAGAACATAATCATCCAAGTTCTTAGGTAGGACAGACTCCCTCGCTGATTTTCTAATTGAAGTTTGAAACCTATCTGGACTATCAATTCCCTCAGGGGTACCCCTAGTGATATTGTCATTTCCAGATAAGTCACACTCAACCCTATCAGTTCTACTGTCTTCAGGACTGGGCTGCTGTGTACCAGCCATGCCTTCAAACCCTGAAGCAATAGATGCTGATTGCTGAGACCTGTGTGTCTCTGAATCAACATCTTTGTTACCCTTTCCTTCATCATTGGGAAGTTGAGGTTGTGGTTGTTCAAAATTATCAAAAAAGTTTAGATGAGTTATTTCAGTTTGTAAAACATCATTTATTTTTTCAAAAACTTGATTTTCTTTAAAGGGAAATAAATTCTCAAAAAATTTAACATCTCTTGAATAAAAAATATTTTTGGTTTCAAGACTAAAGACCTTATATCCCTTTTTTTCAGTAGAGTAGCCAATAAAAACACATTTTTCTGCTCTACTGGCTAACTTATCAGATTCATCTAAATTTACACAAAAGCACAAACAACCAAACAACCTTAACTGATCTAGAAAGGGTTCAAACTTATATACTACCTCATAAGGAGTCTTTCCACCTAGAACTGATGAAGGAGTCCTATTAATAAGATAAGCAGCAGTTAAAATACAATCAGACCAGAACCTTAAAGGGACATTACTTTGAAAGAGCAATGCCCTTGCAACATTTAACAGATGTCTATGTTTTCTCTCTATCACTCCATTTTGTTGAGGAGTGTAGGTGCAAGTTGTTTGATGAAGAATACCCTTAGTTTTAAAGAAATTATTTACTTGATTATTCACAAACTCTGTACCATTATCACTTCGAAACATCTTAATTTTAGTTTTAAACTGGGTTTCAATAACAGCAACAAAGTCTTGTATATTATTAAACACTTCTAGTTTACTCTTCATCATACAAACCCAAACAGCCCTAGAGAAATCATCCACAATAGTAAGGAAGTATTTAAAACCTTCCCTACTAGCAATCCTATATGGACCCCAAACATCTATATGCACAAGATCACCTATGGTCTTAGACTTATGCTCACTTAAAGGGAATGGATCCCTGTGTTGTTTAGCCCTTTGGCAGACCTCACAAGGGTGAGTACTGTCAATGGTTCCTATGTTTAATTTATGTTTAAACATTTTCAATGCATTACTAGATGGATGACCTAATCTATCATGCCACAGATTAAACATAACAGAACTATTATAACACACCTTGTTAGAAATCACAGAGCTACCACAGTAATATAGCCCATCCACTTGACTACCAGTCACCAGGACTTTCCTGGTGATTAAGTCCTGAATGTAGCAATTACTTTCATCAAAACCAATGTATAACTTGTTATCCTTAGCTAGTTTATGCACAGAAATTAAATTCACATTGTATTCAGGAATAACAAACACATCTTTTAACACAACTCTTTCAGCTAATTTAATGTTACCAATTTTAGTGACTAAAGCATTTGTACCATTTGGATGTTTTACTCTAATATTTAAATCAGTAACATCAAAACAATCAGTTAAGTTTTTATCATCTTTAACCATATGTTGATTAGCCCCCGAGTCAGTTATCCAACCCACAAATACTTGTTTGTTTATACCACTGACAAAACAATATGCAGGTTTAAACATTACACTAGCACAATAAGGATTCAACAAATTACCTACAACATTGCAGCTTTTCTGATTATCATGTTTATCCCCTAATAAACTCAGAAGCCTGCTTATCTGATCAGGAGTTAATGACTTAACAACTTCATCAGAATTATCAGAAACATTATTGCTAGAAACACTGTTATTAGCAACCACCTTCTTTACTTGACCCCCTCTTGGTCTCATCCAAGAGGGGTATCCAATAATTTCAAAGCATTTATCTACAGTGTGACCAACCTTATTACACTGAGTGCATTTTAAGTTTTGATTAGAAACCTTATTATTCCTTTTAAACTCAGGTGGTTGAGAAGCTTTAGAGAACAAAGCAAGAGACTGACCTCTCTTGCCTGTATTGCTGGCATTTCTATGAGATTCTTCTCTAGAAATGACAGCAAAGGCTTCTTTAACAGTTGGTAACACATCTTTTATTAACAAGCTGGTTCTAACAGATTGATAAGTATTATCTAAACCCATTAGAAACTGCATAAGTTTTATCATGTTACTGAAATTATTAAATTCTTTTGATGCATTACAAGTACAAGAAGGTAATTGCAAGATTTGATCCATTTGTTTCCACATAATATTCAATCTATGATAATACTCTGACACAGAAGTTCCATTTTGAGAAAATGAGTTAATTTTTTGATATAAATCAAACACCACTGACCCATCTATCTTATCATAAGTCTCTTTTAACTCATTCCATACATCAAAAGCAAGTTCAGAGAACACATGACCCATGTATAATTCTTCACTTATTGAATTAAGAATCCAAGTTAATACAATTGAATTGCATCTATCCCATTGTCTACCCAATACCTCATCATCCATAGACCTTACACAAGTTTTATCGATAAAGCCCCATTTATTTTTCACTTGTAAAGCAAGTTTTAGTGCATTAGACCAAACTGTGTAATTCTCAGTGCCAGTAAGTTTTATAGTTATTATACTTAGATTAGCAGAGTCACTAGGGTGTAAGTAAAGTGGATCACTAGCATCCAATTTACTCACAAGAGTAACACTGGGGCCATCATTGCCTCCTCCTCCTCCACCAGAGGAGTTGACAATGGTGTCATCATCCCCAGACATATTTACCTAATAACAAAGCAAATCACCAAAGAAATAACAAAAAATCAACCAACAGACACCCTCACTCAGGACGAAAACCGTGTCAGTGTTCCAGATTCCTGGTTCGTCACTCAAAAGGTGCCAGGACAAGTCTTAACACGGAAGTCCTCTAAGATCTAACCACTCAACAGAAAAACAAAAGACTCAATTAAAAAAAGATGATCAAAAAACAACAGTCAGCAAATAAGCAAGTAATAGACAACAATAGACCACAGCAACACACAACTGCACGTTGTTGAGCCAATGCCGGTCCCCCTAACCCGGCCAGGTGCTCCTAGACACAACGACACAAAAAATAAAAGAGAGGAACGATCTCACCGAGTAGCAAACTCCAAGCAGTATACCACTGACTGTAACCTTCACTTAGGGTTACAGATCAGTGGAAGAAAATATGCTATACTCCACTTCCAGTAATAGATCCTTTCTCGAATACCGAGATACAAACCCTAGATAGGATTATTAACCACAAGAGCTTCCCTTGATATAACCTTGTAATATCCAAGATCAAGATGCACAGCGGAAGAAGAAGACTATCTTTTCAGATCACAACCCAAGAGCCAACCTAGGGCTCTGATACCATGTTACAAACCATGGATTATCACAAAATAACAAAGAAAACTCTTATTTATTAAATCCCAACCCAAAGAACAATCAACCAACAAGATCTACTATCAGATCTGAACAACAAGATCTGACCAACAGTTTGATCCTCTTTACCGACTAACCTATCTAATGATCAAGATGAAACAAGCTCTATCTCAGATACAAGATGT
Source organism: Ambrosia trifida (assembly GCA_028751855.1). Lineage (NCBI taxonomy): Eukaryota > Viridiplantae > Streptophyta > Magnoliopsida > Asterales > Asteraceae > Ambrosia > Ambrosia trifida. Next base: position 18,465,448 of record CM054123.1, on the reverse strand, counting down.
ATCTGATTTACAGAAACCCTAACCAAAGATCTAGATGAAAGTGAAAGAGAATACTCAAACCCTAAACAATTATCTGTGTGATTAACCTCGCACAGTGGACGAACACAAGGTTTATATAGGCAGGTGTAAAGCTCGAGGAAAGAAGCACAGCAGGACATAATGTGAGCCACACGATCATAAACATCACACGGATCGTGATCTGAACGGTTGACATTAAACCGTGTAAATAAATATCTTCTAACAGACTGGGCCATGGGCCAACAGTCATCATCAATCCAATAGCTAATGGGCCAGGCCAGAATATAAGTAACTGGACTGGGCTCTTTAATAGCAGCACTTGGACAATAGCAGCACTTGGACACCTTGGACCATCAAACTCTTGACTCAACCAATATCAACCACGACCATCTTGACCAGCGACCATCTTGACCAGCAGCAATCAGCTACACTCATCCTGACCAGCAACCATCATCTACACTTGATCGACCAGCAACTATATCTAGGCCACAAATACAAAACACAACAAGACACATGAATTAGACACATATACACGACAAGAAACAAATTGGACAATACTAACCTTTTAACATGTTCTTAACATTTTATTAAATTGAATTCAATAAACATACAAAAGCGAAAATAGAGATTAGTCTTAAACACTAATACAAAGCTCAAACTTCAAATTATAGTCTTCAAACCTAAACTTAAACACAAATTTAAAGCATAGTCTTGAACACAAAAAAACATCACAAAACGTGACAATAACTAGTCCATATAGATGGGCGATGTTGAAGAACCAAGGTTTAGTATTGGCCTCATACCTCATGTGTTGAACTAATTTTCAAACAATTGGTCACCCTTACTAAACTCAATTGAAGCTTATTCGGTTTATTTGGATATCCAAATAATCCGAATAATCCGAAATTTTAAATTCTAAAATCTGAATCCGATCCGAATATCCGAATAAGTAATTCAGATTCGGATCGGATCCATCAAAATATCCGAATAAGAATTCAGATCGGATTTTTTGAATTCAGATCTCGTTTTTTTTTTCGGATTTTTTGAACACCCCTACTAGATATTTAAGCTTTGGCCATAACAATGCATGTTATGCTCATTATACTATTTCATCTTTTAACACCATAGGTTGTACAAGAAACTACCAAAAAACCAAATATTATTATCAGAAAAAATGGGGAGATATTTTCACGCTCTGATTACTCATTGGTTAGATTGCCGGATCTTGACTAGTCAAGTTATTATAATTTGGTGATCATTATATACACCGTCATTACACACAACAAAAACTTGATTTGAAGTAAAGGTCTAAGGATAATAATTTTCTCTTACAAAACAAAACTTAACCAAAATTTTGTTGGTGGGTATGTGTACATCCACATGCTTTCCATGTCTCTGGTAGTTTGAAATGCAAATTAGATATTTGAAAAGGAAAAAAGAGCGAAATTTATTTACTAATAATATGCAAAGGAAAGATGAGAATCCAAACATATGGTGTTGTTGAAAGTAAACATTAAGGTACTTGTTCTTGTACCATTAAGCTCTAACTTCATTGTGCTTTTGACTCTAAGCTTGTAAACCCAATTTTGATTTTCCTAATTAAGATATGAATTATTAGACTTTGATCGATTGGGTTTTAAAAATGCAACTTAATTTTGATTTTGAATTCGTGTGAGATGCAAAGTAGGTTTTTAATACCAATAGGTCAATTTTATCGCACATACTCTTGGTCAACACTTAGCTAATAGATAACATGTGAAGATCGCTTTGCTACACATAGAACTGATGACACTTGTATCGATGAAGTCGTAAGAGGCAAGGTGTTATATCTTAGAATATATTGAAAAAATCATATTGCTATACTTTAAGACGTTATATTTGAATAAAAAAACAATAACCAAGTTTTAAAAACTGGATGGACAATATGTAACATTAGTCAGGGCCGGCTCAACCGTTTAGGGGGCCTAAAGCGAATTATCAATTTAGGGCCCTTTTTTCGAAAGCATTAGATATTTTTTTAGTTCTTGTATAGTCCGTGTTGCGATACGTTGTGTCTAACGAGCCAAATCAAATCATAATTAAATGGAGGGTATTTGTAATTGTCACTTTCTTATGATCTGTTCCTCTACTTCCTGGAATTACACAGCCAAATTCAGTGTTTCAAAATAAAAAATGGTGACCCTATAGATTTGGGGGCCCAAAGCCCTAGCCTCATTTCACTTGGGCTTCAGCTGGCCCTGACATTAGTTTTTTTTAAAAGGTTAATTTTTTTTTTAATCCTATGGTCTGTGGGACTTGAACCCAAGAACTTCCACAACCTAGGTGTTTTAAAGGCTTTGCCTTTGCCAATGGACCACCACCCAATTGGGTTATATGTAACATTAGCTATGGGAACGATCCTGTACAAAGTGTTTTTTTGGTAAGAACTGTGAGAATCAAAGGAGGGTATTTTTTTTTAATTTTTTTTTTCAAATTTTTTTCCCCATATTGTTAAACATGTATTATAGTATTGAAAACTACAAAAAAAAAAAAAAAAAAATTGGTGTAGAGTAATTACGTGTAAAGTAATTACATAATTACTCTAGTGTAAACTAATATATTTACTTTAATGACGTAATTACACTAAATTTTTTTTTTTTGTATTATTCATCTAGAAAGTATGTTTAAGCACATAAGAAAAAAAAATTCTAAAAAAAAAAAAATTTTTTTTTACCCCCTTTGATTCTTAGTTCTTACCGAAAAACACTTTATATTTGATCTTTACTCTATATAGCTAATAGGTTATTATGTATTACTGTCTTATAGTTATATAATACTCATATTTTTCCATTTTAACAAATTGATTTTTTTATTTAAACTTATTTTGAACTAGTTTTTCGTAGGCTAAGATTTAAATTCAAATATAGATACGTTACTATGAATTAAATCATGCAGATTGCTCAACTGGTATTGGAAGGGTCAAGGGAACTGAAGATTTGGATTGAAAGCCAAATTTCTCAAGTTTGAATTCAATCTCAACTAGGTTTTACCGTAGTGGGTTTTGGGCGGCGAGTTTTCTCTGGTACTGAAGATGGGTGGCTTGGGCTACCTAGTGCTTAGTGCTGTCTGTGATCGTGAGCGTATGTTGTCACCTTTCGCCATTGGGTTACCCATGATAGCCAGGCTTTTATTCGGTTACCGCAAAAAAGAAAATCAAGCAAGATTGCGTACTAAATTTAACTATTTCAACTATTTTTTAAGCTTATTAATATTTAACATATCTATAAGTTTACAAAAGGTTGCATTATAAAAATGATACAAGAATTTTTCAAAAAAAAAAAAAAAATTGATACAAGATTATTGAATAAGCAATTTCAAACAATACTAATAAATATGATCAAGTTAATATATATAGCTGTTGGGAATCATGGTATCATATACGAAGCGGAAGCGGTTTATTTATATCTATACTATATTATAAAGGGGGAGCTATGGGCAAAAAACTCCAAAATGTCAAAGTTAAAATGACATCCCAAAAGCCTCAAGTGTAATCCTAAAAATTTTTCATCCTTTCTTCCATTTATACCATTGTGTACCACATTTCATAGCAATTGTACAAAAGAGTAATGCAACTCATACCATCTTATTGTTTTTGTAACTTCTCCTTTAACTTTAACTGCTCTTGAATTTTAACTCATGAGCTTTCATATTTCACAATTGACAACATATTGTTATTAAGTGTGAAATGTAAGCCAATTTTTTTTAACCATTAGTTAATTCTTGCCTTTAAATATTATTATATATTTTATTTATCATTAAATATAGGAGGCTTTTAAAACGTGACAAAAACTAATAAATTCATGTCTTCACTGACACGGTTATGTAGATATGCAATGACCGGACAACTTACACAAGAGTGATGTTTATGTTCATATTGGTCTGTTACAGTAACATACCTTGGTTTATTAAGATTTGTTCAATAATGAGTACATGGTTTTTGTGGTAAACTGCAATCAGTTGTAACTGGCGGTGCACATTTCTTTTCTTTTCTTTCTACGAATACTTGTTAAAACATAATGTGCACATTTCTATTCTTTTTGCGCGGCAAAAAAACTAAGTATCATAATGTTGTAATGCAACCTATTTATGGATCCCGCTGCAACGCACGGGTAAACTCACTAGTATATATTAACATTAGGCGATTATATATACAATATATATAGGGCCGATTATATATAAGTTATATAATTAATTTTATTAATCCGATTAATAAAATATTCTCAATCAGGATCTCAGTTAAATGCGTATAAACAAATAAATAATAAACAACCATAGGGGGGATTTAGTAATCAACCTTTGACGACTACACCGGAATTGTAACACGCGGGTTACAACGAATCCTCGCTAGTAGAAAGTTCTCAACCGAGCACGAGCCTACCGAGAGCAACACTTTGCAAAGAGGAAGGCGACAATAGTGGTGGTTGAACACGACAGCCAAGAGGCGGCCTTAAGGGGTGGCGGCCGAAACTTGGCTTGGGGAGCAAGGAGTTGTTTTGTTGAAAAGTGTGATTAGGGTTTACACCTTAATCCTCTTTTTTATAAAACATAATCTTACACTAAACCCCCTTGCATATTATTATAATATTCCTTAATATTAATCCAATTAATATTAAGTCCCTCTAGTTCAAAAATATTATTATTTCACAAACAATAATCTACCTACACGTGAACTTATCTGATTCGTGTACCAACGTGTAACTCTTCGGATCATACCCGGTCGGGTTACGTTAAACTTGACTTTAATTACATCGGACATACTATATATTCAACAATATGATTAGATGTTAAAATGTTGCAGTTCAAAAGTATTGAACGTGTGATATTTATAATACATCAGATTGTGATATTGTAACATCTTGGGCTTATATGTTTTGTGAGTATTTTTCAGGTTGGCCTGTTATGGTTGGCCCATTGGTCAAGCCCATAATCAGGCCCATGTGCACGATCCAGTGTGTTAGTTCGAGATGATGTTATCACCGTTGGATTGAATTATTGTTGATCGTTGGATCTTGGCTGATGAGAACATTCGAGAGACTCATATATAAGGAGAAGATATTTCTGATTATTATTATTATTCTCATTTGTTTTCTTTCTCAGCTTGTATTAGGGTTTCTCTTATTTTCTATGTATTGTCTCGTACAATCTCTCTGTAAGTCTTGTACGATTATCTTCTTATGTCTTCATCTGCTGATCTTGATCATCAACAGCTGATAGACAACTTTGTATTGTTCTGAACTCAGTGATTTGCTGAGTTCTTTGGGTCTTGGTTGGGTACTTTTCTGGTTTGGGTAACTAATAGATTTTGTCACCGTTTTGTCGCTATTGGCTCTTGTTCTTTGTTGTGTTTGTTGTTTGTGATTGTATTAGTATAGATTTATCTTTTTCTACATGGTATCAGAGCCCTAGGGTTCTGTTATCGTGGTGGTCTTTGATTCTGGAGTCTTCCGCTGTATAGCTGAGTTTTCTGTTCTCTCGTGTCTTGATCTTGTGTTTTTTCTCTAAAAGTCTTTAGATCTGATCTGATCTATAGATCTGGTCTTTATTGTTCAAAATAATAGATCTGATCTTCTTATAGATCTTGTCTATTATATTATTACTCGATTTGATATTAGGATTGTGGTGTCAACTATTGTTGGCGTGGACGTTGACTGCTGCTGTTCTTTGGAATTGGAATAGCTTCAATTGCTCTCACATGTGAAGGTATAGGTTGTGAGTTTGGCGAACCCTAACTTGGGTCCCCCCCTCGGTGAGATTGTTCTTGTTTCTGTCTTAGTAGTTTGTTGTCTGTATCTGGTCTAGGTGTCTCTGGCCGGGTTAGGGTGGACCGGCACTTGATATTGTCTGATTGATTGTCTACTGTGTATCTCTGTTTGTTTGGTATTGTTTGTCTGGTATTCTATTATATACATATATATACCTAGCTAATAAAGAGCTCCTGTGTTAAGATCTGCGTGGGCACCTATGAGTGATGAACCCATGATCTGAAACACTGACACAGTTTCGCTCTCTTAGGTCTATATCTGTTGGTCTTATTTGTCTGGTTATTTTGTGTGTGGTTCTTGGATTGTTGTGATTATTTGACATGGGTGATGTTGTTAATCCTGGTGGTGGTGCACAGGGACCAGAAGCCAGTACTCTAATTAGCAAATTAGATATTGGTGATCCTCTGTACATTCACCCCAGTGATACTAGTAGCCTTTCAATTATCACTATTAAATTGAAAGGCACTGAGAACTATTCTGCCTGGGCAAGTTCCATGAAACTTGCTCTTGAGGCCAAGAATAAGTTTGGGATTATAGATGGAAGTATTACTAGGTCTGTTGATAATGATGTCTTAGGAAAGCAGTGGGATAGATGTAATTCTGTGGTCTTGTCCTGGCTGCTTAACTCTGTTAGTGAGGAATTATTCTTAGGTCAAGTATTTTCTAAATTGGCTAGGGATGTATGGATAGACCTTAGAGAGACATATGACAAGGTTGATGGATCTGTTGTGTTTAACTTGTACCAAAAGATAAACTCTATAACTCAAAATGGTAGCTCTGTTTCTGAATATTATCATAGGCTTAACACAATGTGGAAGCAATTGGATTCCATAATCCAACTGCCTTCATGTTCCTGTTCAGCTGCAAATAAATTCAATGATTTCAATAGCTTAATAAAGTTAATGCAGTTTTTAATGGGACTAGATGATATGTATCAACTTGTTAGGTCTAATCTTCTAATGCAAGATCCATTACCCTTTGTCAAAACTGCCTTCTCTATTGTCTCTAGAGAAGAGTCACATAGAGGGTCTACTAATAGTTCAAAAGGTCAGAATATGTCTTTCCTATCCAAGACATCTCAACCTTTTGATAATAGGAAAAAGACTACCAACAGAGGACCCAACCCTTTCTTGAAATGCACTCATTGCAATATGTTGGGTCATACTGTTGATAGGTGCTATGAGTTGGTTGGATATCCTCCTGGTTATAAAAAGAAACCAGTTGGACAGACCCCCAGGTCAAATTTATCCAACAACTCAGGCACTAGTGGTAAAGCATCTATGTCTTCTGCTTCTGTTTCTGGTTTGCCTTTTTCTCCTGAACAGATCTCCAAGATTATGAATCTGATCAGTGAGAAAGGGAATAGTGATCCTCAGAGCTCCAATTCAAGAGGTAAAAGTGTTGTTATTAATGGTTTCTCTGGTGTTTCAAAGATATCAAATCTAAAAAACTTGTTTAAAAATTTTTCAAACTGTTCTAAAACTGTTCTTAGATCAAATTTCCAGATCAAAGATCTTGGAAAATTGAAATATTTTTTAGGGATAGAAGTATTATATTCTGACCAGTCTGTTTGTTTGTCTCAAAGGAAGTACTGTCTTGAATTGTTGAGTGAGTTTGGGTACTTAGGGTGTAAACCAGTGAGTACTCCAATTGAACAAAGCTATATAGTGTCAGGGAAACATAAAAAGAGTGAAGTTGCTCTTGAAAATATTACTGGTTATCAAAAAATGATAGGTAAACTAATTTATCTATCATTAACCAGACCTGACATTAGCTATGCAGTTCAATTTCTCAGTTAATTCATGCATAAACCAACTGAATTCCATCTTCAAATTGCATTAAGACTTCTGAGATACTTGAAAATGTCACCTGGAAAAGGTATTGTGTTTAGGAAATCTGATCAGTTTAATCTTAGTGCATATGTTGATGCTGACTGGGCAAAGTGCATTGTCACTAGGAAATCTGTCACTGGCTATTGTGTTTTTTAGGTAGTTCTCTTATATCTTGGAAAAGCAAGAAGCAGAGCACAGTCTCAAGGTCCTCAGCTGAGGCTGAGTACCTAGCCTTGTGCTCTACAACTTGTGAGATCATTTGGCTAAAAAACTTGCTAAGTGAACTCAAGATTAGAGTTGAGTTACCTGTATGTCTATAAAGTGATAGTAAAGCTGCAATCTCAATTGCAGCCAACCCTGTTTTTCATGATCGTACCAAACACTTTGAGATAGATATCCATTTCATTAGGGAGAAAATCACAAAGGGTGTTGTGAGTACAGTTAAAGTGGATTCTAGCAATCAGGTTGCTGACATTCTAACAAAAGGGTTAGATGTCAAACAACATAATGTGTTGTGTGACAAACTTGGAATGCTAGATATGTTCAATACTTGAACTAAGGGGGCATGTTAAAATGTTGTAGTTCAAAAGTATTGAACGTGTGATATTTATAATACATCAGATTGTGATATTGTAACATCTTGGGCTTATATGTTTTGTGAGTATTTTTCAGGTTGGCCTGTTATGGTTGGCCCATTGGTCAAGCCCATAATCAGGCCCATGTGCACGATCCAGTGTGTTAGTTCGAGATGATTTTATCACCGTTGGATTGAATTATTGTTGATCGTTGGATCTTGGCTGATGAGAACATTCGAGAGACTCATATATAAGGAGAAGATATTTCTGATTATTATTATTATTCTCATTTGTTTTCTTTCTCAGCTTGTATTAGGGTTTCTCTTATTTTCTCTGTATTGTCTCGTACAATCTCTCTGTAAGTCTTGTACGATTATCTTCTTATGTCTTCATCTGCTGATCTTGATCATCAGCAGCTGATAGACAACTTTGTATTGTTCTGAACTCAGTGATTTGCTGAGTTCTTTGGGTCTTGGTTGGGTACTTTTCTGGTTTGGATAACTAATAGATTTTGTCACCGTTTTGTCGCTATTGGCTCTTGTTCTTTGTTGTGTTTGTTGTTTGTGATTGTATTAGTATAGATTTATCTTTTTCTACATTAGAACAACCCAATCGGCTATGTTTCAAGAAGTCCGATTAGAAATGCAAATTTATCTGGATGTACAATCTGGTCCATCAACTAATGTAACCAGATTTGTAAAACGGAACCTGAGAACTATTATTCTTCTTATAATATGGTGTCAAGAGGAACAATATTCTATTTGTATTTTGTAAAAAGGATTTACAAAAGAGCAAGAAACACCCATTATTTGCCGAGCATGTAGAATAGTATCACTGAAAACTACACATACTCCTAATTAGTTAATATATTCTTCTAATTCGTTCTACATCACTTATCTCCTATAAGACTTGAATACTCACCACTTTAAAGATAAACAATATGTAAACATATTGATACCAATTAAGCGGGCTGTATTTAACAACATACAACTCGATTTTCTTTACCTACAAGGTTACAGTGTAGACATACCTTTGTTTTTATAACACTGAACTAAAAAAAACTAAATGTCACTTCCATTTTCAGTTATATACTTATATTTTTAAAGTTTCAATATATAATTTCAATTTGTTCGAGTCATTATCTGGAATCTTTTACAAAAAAATAATTTTAGATTTTTGGTTGCAATACATACCAAAAATTTGCACACATGTAATGTCTCATAGAGAATATACAGTTAGCATATTAAACAAGTTTAAAATATACTTTTACATTTAATATTGATTGGTAATGGAAGCTTTCATCAGCCTATCAGACCAATCAGGTGAGCTGTGGTTATATGTGTGCTTATCAAGTACATTTCATGTAGTCATGTATACCAGCTTCTTGAATATATTCTTCATTATATATAGTTTTTAATTTGTTAGAAAAGCTTTTCTCTAATTGTAGCCTTGCAGGTTGTGGACACGAACACATTTTTAAGATTATTATTCCTCAGATTGCTTAATAGTTAATGCCAATACAATTGTGGCCTCTTCAATACTTACAAGTTTATTTACGTGTGCTTGTCTATATACATATGCATATTATATACATAGAGAGAGATGCATGTTACGAAGCAATCACTCTGCTTTATTTGCATGATATTAGTCATCTGGATTAGGTCTTAAATTAAGTTATCTAAACTAAGGGTTTTTATCTTCAAAGTAATAAACCCGTCTCCATGTGCAGCCTCTATCTTGTTTTTTTAAGTATAACTTTTTTAATTAGTAAAAGGAGTTAACAACCAACGTCTTTAAAGTTTTTTTATGCATCTGAACCCTTGGTGTTTGCAATTTGTTGCCATTTCCATCCAAATCACTAACACCATTTATTTTTTCTTTTAAGTCAGGGGTATTTTAGAAATTTTACCAATTTATTTTTGTTTTTTTTTTGTTTTTTTCACTCTCTTTCCAAGCATAATAAACCAAAAAAATCATTTTATAAATGTCTTTAAAAAATTATAACCATACATATATATTCTCTCTCTAAAAAATAGACAAAATTACACTTAATTTTTGTCCTTTATGTGTCACTGAAATTATAAAACGTGTCATTTATTTTATTTTTTTTGCATTTTATATCTAAAATCTCTTTATTTATTGCATATTGTGTCATTTATAACCAACTAGGTTTAAAATCTCAGTTAACTTCAATACACACATGGGTATAATTGTCCATTCATGTCTCTCATCATCTTTCCCCCTATTATAACAGACCAACATACAATTTTATACCCTAATCGACCATCTGAAACCCTAATCGACCAAAACAAGCTATTAAGTCCTCCAATGGTAATAGAACTGTTAGATTATAACAGTAGATCATCATTAGACGGTAAGTGCTCGTCATAAAAGTTCATTGTAGGAATCAACCCAGTTAGATTAGAACAGTGCTGCAAGATTTTAAGAGATAATGAGAGGTTACTGAAGCTGCAATTGGAAATCGAAAGGAAAGCAAGAGACTCAAAATTCTTGAAACTTTCTGGTATTTGGCCCATGAATCCGTTTCTTGCAAGATTTAAACCTTTTAACTTCCTGCAAGAAACAAGATCTGCAGGAATCGTTCCAGAAAATTTATTAGTCCCCAGATTAACCGAAGTGAGATTAACCATCGCCGAGCAGTTGAAATTCATTGAACCATCTAAAGAATTGTTTCTCAAGTTCAACGAAGAAATAGTCTGCGAATTAGTCAACGATCAAGGCATCTCACCAAAATAATTCACAACAAATCTAAGATCACAAATGCGGGTCGAGTTAACACATAAACCAGATGGAAGTAAACCCTAACAAATTATCAGAGACATCCAAGATTTGAAGTGCAGGCAGATTAACACTAACAGGTAATTCCCCAATGAAATGATTACTACTCAAATTTACTACTTCAAGATTAACAAGATGAAACAATGAAACAAGAATAGGGTCTTTGAGATAATTATGTGAAAGATTGAGGCTTTTGAGATTAGCTAAATAAAGAACAAAATCAGATAAATAACCAGTTAATCTTTTCTTAGGTAGCTCTAGGGTTTCAGATGGTCGATTAGGGTGTAAAATTATGTGCAGGTATGTTATAATAGGGGGGAAGATGATGAGGGGCATGAATTGACAATTGTACCCCAGGGTGTATTGAAGTTAATTGAGATTTTAAACCCAGTTAGTTATAAAGGACCTAATATGCAATAAATAAAGAGATTTGGACATAAAATGCAAAAAATAAAAATAAAATAAAGGACACGTTTCATAATTTCAGTGATACATAAAGGTGCAAACGAGCCGAGCGGCTCGCGAGCTACTCGAGATCGACTCGGTAAAAAGCTTGAACGAGCCGAGTCTTATCGAGCTCGAGCCTGAGCTTGAGCCTGAAATAAAGCTCATTTGGTTATCGAGCTTGAGCTCGAGCCTCACATGTAAGCTCGGTTGGGCTCGTCGAGCCTTATCGAGCTTTGCTTATTTATGTCAATTAATACTATATAGTCCAATTGTATTGCAACCCATGCATTAACTAAATTACTTTGGGCCTTAGGCTTGTTAATTGTCCAAAATGAGCTCATTAATGATCCAAAACGAGTTCTTAATAGTCAAAACGAGCTCCTTAATGGTCCAAAACGAGCTCGAGCCGAGCTTGGGCTCGTTTAAACTCTTGCCACATACATTTTGATCAAGCTTTCGAGCCGAGCTCGAGCCCAAAATACAAGGCTCGAATCGAGCTCGAGCTTCTAAAAATTGTCACGAGCCTAGCTCGATAATGCAAGGCTCGAGCTCGGCTCGACTCGTTTGCACCCCTAGTGATACGTAATGGACACAAAGTGTAGTTTTGTTAATATATATATAACCCACATACACAAACCCATGACCCACCTCTAACAATGCATCATCACTACACACACACAAACACAACACCACTAGCTAATGACCATCAAACACACCCCCTTTCGCCGATGACCTCCACTACCACAATAGACACACATTCTCCGGTTGCCGACCACATACACAGAAACAAATTTGACCACCACCTGCATTTCAAATGCAGTTGAGTCAGGCCCCCACCATACCCCATTGTTTGCCGATGAAGTAACCATCTCAGTTCTTAAACCTAGAGGTCAACAATTTACATGGATTCACGCTGGTGATGTTGTGGTCCTGTTCCCTGAATATTTAGATCAATTGCAATGGTGTTCTCATGGTAAATTAGGGTTTTGTTAACTATTTATTAAATGGGGGGGGGGGGGGGGGTTCTTGTGGTGGTGGTGGTGCTTAGCTTATAATAAGGGTGGTTGTCGTCGGCAACTCTTTGTAGGTGGTTTCAGACGGTGGTAGCATATTAGGTGGACTCACACTTTGATAACCGGAGTTAGGTGGTGGTATCCGGAGTTGGTGCAACAGTGGTTGGTTTATGGAGGAGGTAGTACAGCGTTGGTGGGGTTAAGGTAGAGGTGGTCCAGCAATAGTTGGTTTAGGGTAGAGGTAGTGTGGTAGTGATAGTTATATAGTGGTTTGGTGGTGGCTGTGACAATAGTGGTTTAATGATGTAGTATGACGGTGGGTTGATGAAAAAAAAAAACTTTTTTGGTTTAAACAGGTAAATCTGCCTAAACCTCAAGAACAAAAATGACTGTTAACACTTAGTAAAAGGATACAAAGCTCATGAATAAAAATTAAATTAAATTAAAAATAAATAAATAAATAAATAAGATGTTTCTTAGTGGCTGTAACTCTTGGTTTTCACGAATACATATAAATATAAAATTATATGTGCATATTGCGTCGAATACTGATACCGATCCTGAACCGATCTCGTACCAAGCCGAGGGTGTTCGGTATCGATACTCACATTTAGAGGTTTTCTATTTTGGTATTTTCGGTATCGGTACAAGATCGGTATGGTATTGGTATTTTAAAGTAAAATACCGATACCATACCGGTACCGCACCAATACCGTACTGTATGTTTTCGGTGTCGGTATCAGTATTAGGTTTTGAAAGTTTTTGGAATCGGTATTGATTGGTACTGATACTGTCCCAAGCTCATCCCTATCCCTATATATAATATAAGAAAACATATTTTTTATGTTAATCTATCATCTTTTACTCTCTTTTTACATAGCAACCTTTCGGTTGCGGAGCAACCATAAGAATGTTTCCATATATATATATATATATATCCAAACTCATGTTTTTTCAAGGATTTGCTTGGTTCTTTTGACATAATCTAAAAAAATGCATTTAAAGTATTGTATTAATCTCGAACATGGTTGGTTTTAACCTTACAAAATGAATATGATTCATGAGTTTATACTTATAATCATACATGGAAAAGGTAAAATGAGAACAACCACACAAATATTTATATAAGTTATCGTTCAAAATCTTTCATGTTTTTCAACATTTAGTATCAAGGATTACATACAAAGAAAAGCTCGTGGATCACTTGATCCAGTACCTATTCAGTATTCACCCACCCGCCCGTGTATATATTTACTAGGGGGATTAACCGCGCTTCGTAGCGGACCTTTGGTGGGTATCTATCTGTTTGGCACAAACGACAAACCGAAAGAAAAACCCCCTCACGTCGATCAGAAACTACAAAAAAAGGATAAGATACATTGCATAGATTAAACAGGTCTCCATCCCTAGCACGCGTTGTGCACCTTGCACCATAGCTAGAATTGTAGAATAGCATACTTGTAATATGTTGGGTTACATATGTAATCGTTTTATAAGTGGCTTAGCAGCCTTGATGTGATATACAAAAGAGCAATTAAGTGTAAGTATCGAAACATCAAAATGCATGAAACATAAACATGTAGTTCTCGACATCCCATAGAAAATGAACTATTCATACTTTTAGTGCAACTGCAGCTGAGGTAGGTATCTTTGTCTCTCTTTTCCATGTAGTTTTCTTTTTACTGCTGTTAGTTGTTGTTGCTTCTTGTTTGCAACCCAGTTACCGGCTGGACTGTAGTTATCCTGCATGCGTTTTAATAAAATGAGCCATTAAAAGTATCAAAAGTTAAAAGCGCCTACACATTGCTGGGGTTACCATTGTTTCTTTTGCAAAAAGCTTTTTAAATGTTTCTATCAACAAAAGGGCTCTCATGTTGCGTCAACGTTAGGCTAAAAAATCTCAACTTTCTTTCATGCTAAGCATATCATTATAGCATATGGACATGGACAGTTTATGAAAATCATATAAATACATTGACCTAGGAAACCAATCTACCTCCTTAAGTAGAAAAACCATGGAATTATACTATGTATAATTGAAAAGTAAAGATGAACAGTAGCTTTTGGCATTTTTGTAATTACATGTTTGAACAAGTGTAATCTTTAAGACTTTAAGGTACACCTCATCCTCTTCATAGCCATATGTCAATATGTCAAGCACTTACTACCACCACCTGTCTCTACAACCCAACATCAAATACCTGTCGACCATTACCACTTTTGATTTTCATTTAAAGTCTTAGATCACCCTTTCTTCAGATTTCAAAGCTCTCTGCTATCTCTCTTTCTCTCTCTCTGTTGATTGAAGCTCTCTCATCTCTCCCCTTTCTCTCTCTAAACATCAAACAAATTTTCTGTTGATTTTCTTTTTTTTGGATTTCGTCGTACACCGGCTATTTCCTTAGTGTAGTTGGATTTTTGATTGTCCCTTGTCCTTCAGAGAGAAACAGAAAGAGATGGGTGTTGTCGGACTGCCATAGGTGGCGGTGATGGTTTGTTTTGTTGGTTGTTTTGTCAGTCGTTGGTTTATTAAGTCCTTGAAAACTCGATGAAGATGAGATTACTTTCATTTGAGATGTTACTGGTTTATTTTTAATGCTTTCTATTTTTCGGTTAAGGAGTTTTTGATTGGTGTAAAACCAGTGGTTTTTCTTTACTGGTGAAAATCTCACCATTTATGTCAATAGTTTCAATTGCTTGAACTTTGAGAGGCTGTGATGGCTTTGAGATTCTTGAACTTTAAGAGGCTATGATGGCATCTTGAGCCTTGATTGTGGGTTTGAATGTCATGTTTGTGGGTTTCAATTAACCTATGTGCGTCATGTAGTTGTACCTCATGCTTCAGTGGGTTGTACACTTCGGTTTACTGGGTTGTACCCAACTTTATGGCCGTTTTCTTGTCTTATCCGACGACTTTGTGGCTGTATCCACTTTAGCTTATGTGATGCTGATAATAAAGTATTTTTGGTGGGGCAACTGTGATGCTTGAAAGCATGCAACCGGAATTGCAGCCATGAAAATTGAATCTGAGTCTGAAATCTGTACACTTAACATGTAACATGAAACAATGGTTAAAGATGGGTATAACAGTTGAAATAAAAACATATGTGGTGTTGGTAGCCATGTGAAGCAGGTGAAAAGAAAAACATAAAAGGTGGCTTATTTTGGTTTAATGGGTTGGTGAAGGTGTAAATATTTTGAATAATGTGTTGGTAGTGGAACTTCAAAGAGTGTTAGGTATGCATTTTTTACATTAAATTCACTCTATTTGAGTAGTGAGTTGATTTGTATGGAGGAGCTAAAAGAACTTATGTTTGACAGTTTGAGACCAAGACAGTATGAGAGAGATGGGTTTGTTAGGTTTTAATAAATAGTTTTTTTTTAAAGTAAAAAAGAGACTGAAAAGTAAGAATGATATATAGCATACGGTTTTATAATTATTTAATCTTTAGTGTTGTATAATTATTTGACGATATAAATGACGTTTAGATAACAATTTTGACAGTTAAAAACCAAAATTAAGAATGATAGCATAGTGCATACATGTTAAAGCTAATGACTCATCTTTAACTTATAAATAACTAGCTGATTATCCCGAGAAGGTCCCGGGGTTAAAAAGAAGAAAACATACCAAACGTATTGAAAAAAATGAATAATTCATTATGTTTTCCGTATTCTCGCAACATAGCATCTTTTGTAGAACCCTTCCCTATAGAGACATAAACTGTAACAACAATGGCGGGCTTACTCCTCAGTTCGCCTCGAGGCTTTCGCCTCTTGAGGCGAAAGGAAAATGCCAACCTATGAAGCATAATGAATATGATAGAAAACTGCCAATAACGTGCCCCGCCGCAACGCGCAGGGACAACATCTAGTTACAATTAAGAATATGGGAAGAGAGAATGGATATGAATAGTTATCATTTCATCATTGGTAGGAATGCACGCGTGTTACAGTGGGTTTTCCAACTAATATCAGCTATGATGTATATCGTACCGTAGATGCATACTTTGGTGTCGGTAATGGTAATTATGAGAACATAGAGAGTTATTTATGGGCCGTTTGGCAACATCTGAATGGGTAAACACTAACCCAGTAAGAGGTCTGAATGGTTAAGAGATTCTAAATGGTTAAGTGCTGAATCATTAATTGATGTTTGGTTAGACATCTGAATGGTTAAAAAATTTCTAAAAACCATTAACCTACACACCCTTATAAAAACCCACCAAACCACTTATATTTTACATACACACATACGGTTATATGAGAGAGAGAGAGAGAGAGAGAGAGAGAGAGAGAGAGAGAGAGAGAGAGAGAGAGAGAGGGAGATGGGAGAAAGAGACAAAGAAAAGAAGGCGGAGAGTAGCAACAGCGATAACGGTGGCGACCGAAGTGTACCCCCGTTTTCGTTGTGCAGGAAGCAGCAGCGACCGATCCACATGCCCATTTCCGACCTCTGAATCAGTCAGATACATCCCAGGATCTGACCGGATCAGTGGCTGAGTCAGACTAGTTAACTTTAAAGCCAAGCATGTCACATCCCTAAGTTATATGAGTATACTCGGGTAAATCACAAATCCACAAAGTTGGCTTTAACTTCAATCAAAAGTCGCATCCCTAGGTTACAATTAAGAGAGAGTTTCACCTCAACATTTAATAGGTTTCCACCATGTCTCTCAATATCATTCCCCAAGAAAACAATACGGAGAGAAGTTCAACAACAATACCATTAATGATATCATATTCTAACTACTAAAGAGCAACATAAAAACATTTAAAAAGGAGAAATTATCTCGTTCACCTGCATACACACAGGCTGCCATAACATAGCAAAGTCTCATCGCACTAATTATTTAAGTAGATCATCATAACCAAGAAACATGGACGGTTAGTGACATCCGCAATACCCCCCAAATAGTACCCTTAAGTTGCCTCGCCAATAAATTCAAAAGGTCAGCCTTCTTTGAATCAGATTTGTTATCATAACCTTGGACAAATGGCATGTGTGGTGATAGTTTCGACATACCCGTTGATACAAAAAAGCATTGGTTTTGTTGTTATGTTGCTTCCTGATGTTGCCGTATGTGGTGCTAGATGTTTCACCAAGTTTGTCACGTTAAAAACGTTACAAAGATGGGAGCTTTTGCCACTATGATACACTAAACTGGAAATTATGGAATAATGGCCATAACAAATATATCAAAAGACCCGGATGCAAGACAACTTATATCATATTCTAAGGCAAATGTAACTAACACTATAATGTTCAAGATATATAATTATTTCTATTCAAGTTATTTTAACCAAATGTCAAAGGTTATTTGTTTATGGAATTCAAAAAAAAAAAAAAAAAAAAAAAAGAATGAACATAAAAATTTGTAAGTAAACCCAACCCAACGTGTTTTGACCTATGTCGACTGTTGTAGATGTTTAAATTTCTATATCAATTCGGAACGCTATCAGAGCCATGAATTGCACATCAAATTTTAACCTAAATTTTCCCCTATCAATTTATAATGCGAAACGCAATCGAAGAAACAAAAAGAGAGATGATACAAACACAACCGAAATGACGATACCTGATTTTGATGGCGTTGATCAGATCTTTCATATCTTTACCCTCCACGTGCCACACATACAGTCTGATTATAGGCATTTTGAATCCGATGTTGACCACCTTACATATGTAAGAAATCTTTATAAATACCCACTTGTGATATAAAATATTAGCCAAAGCCATCAAGCATATATGTACTAACTTAATATTATGTAAGAAATCTTTATAAATACCCACTTGAAGCAAGATCAAGGAAACATGCCTTATTTATATCTAATTATTGTCTTAAAGTAAAATGTTTTTTTTCCAGCATCCTTACTGGTTACTCAATTGGCAGTGAACATGTCATAGTTGGAAGAAAAAGTACATTAAACATGGTATCCGGCTTGCTAACTACCATAACCAAAGAACTTCTTGAGACAAATTTAACACCTCATTATCTTATTGTTGTCCTAAGTAATAGAGTATAAAGAGAATATGCCATTTGTATTTATAGATAGTATTAATTTGTATTAATTTTGTATTTATCACTTCTCTATTATGAGGGATTGTATCATGTATTTATCACTTCCCATTCTTCTTGATAGCCAAACCGAGCATTATAATATCTGGGCTATATTATTTGTCATACATTGCAAAGCGTATGACGTTTTTGATCATCTTCAACCCCGTATCTTGACTGCCACTTCTTCCTCCTCTGACAAAGAAAAGGAACCGAGCACCAAATCTCCCCACCAAGAATCGTGGGATCGCATAGACGCCATTGTCTAGCAATGGATCTATGATACGATCTCCCGCGATCTCGTTGACACCATAATGATACCCAACACCACCGCGTACGACGCGCGGTGTCGCCTCAAGAACCTTTTTCTTGACAATCAAACCGCCCGCAACATCACCCTTCAAAATAAATTCTTCAATTCTCGCCTCGAACAATTCTTCGATATCTCCGCCTATTGCCAACACATGAAGCTCCTATATGACCAACTCACAAGCCTTGGCTCACCCGTAACCGAAAACCAACTTGTTCTTCAAATCTTGACCGGTTTGACTGGACCTTTCGAAAGCATCTCCCTCATCCTCCAAAACACCCAGCCACTACCAGATTTCTACACCACATGGTCAAAACTATGCCAAGTTGAAGATCAGAAAACTTCCCAAGCCAAACAATCCGCCCAAACCGCTGGAACCGCTCACCTAACCACCTCTGACCCACCCGCCCCACAAAATTCTAACACTCGCAACCCACCCAGATCGGAAAATGACTCTGTGAGTCGCTATCGGGGACGTGGCACGGGACGAAACCGGGGCAGACCCTCTTACGGCCGTGGAAGATATCAGCAGAGCCATACTTATCCGGCCCATTATTGGCAGCCTCCTCCCTGGTCCAATATACAGGCCCAACAACCCCCTGCTTCATCTTGGAGCCCATGGAACTACCCGCTTTGTTCATATCCATCAACGCCCATGGCCCAACAGCCTCAACAATCTCACAAGGCCCACTCCAATGCTGCTGGCCCAGGAATATTAGGCCTGAAACCAAACTCTTCTAGATCGGCCCAATCATATGCTGTTGGATACTCGCCAACCGACATTGCTCAAGCTCTCTACAACTTAGCGCATCAAAATAATGACTCCTCTTGGACCATGGACACAGGCGCGTCAGGTACAATGTCTCCTCAATTTGATAAGTTTCCGTCTATTTTTAATTCTGGCATTATTCGCAACATTATTGTTAGGAATGGGACAAGGAAATATTACCGTTCCACCACCATTCCCACCATTTAAACTAAATAATGTCCTATATGCCCCGAACCTTGTTAAAAACCTAATTTCAGTTCGCCGTTTTACAACTGACAATCAATTATCTGTTGAATTTGACCTGTATGGGTTTACTGTGAAGGACCTACAGACCAAGAGACCTATCCTACGATGCAATAGCTCGGGGGACCTCTACACTCTCAGACCATCCAACATCACCAACCTCAACACTGCTTCCACTTATGCAACGATTTCTCAAGACATTTGGCATCAACGGCTCGGCCACCCAGGCCCAGCCATTTTACAAACTTTAAAAACTTCTAGTTCAATTTCTTTTGGTTCTTTGAATAATAATGTTTGCACTGCTTGTATTTATGGAAAACATACTAGACTACCTTTTATTTCATCTAATACACGCACGTCAATGCCATTTGATCTTGTTCATAGTGATGTGTGGACCTCCCCTATAATTTCCAATGGGGGTCATCATTATTATGTTTAATTCTTGGATGATTTTACCATTTTTTTATGGACGTACCCCTTAACCCACAAATCTGAAGTCTTTACCATGTTCACAAAATTTAACACATTTGTCCAAACCCAATTTAACACCAAAATAAAACAATTCCAATGTGATAACGGATGTGAATATGCCAACAACCAATTTCATAATTTTTGCACCACTAATGGCATGCACTTCCGTTTCTCCTGACCACACACCTCCTCACAAAATGGTAAAGCCGAATGCAAAATCCGCACCATTAATAACCACATGAGAACCATCCTAGCCCACTCCTCTACACCCAACACCTACTGGCATCATGCCCTCGAAACCACAACTTACTTGTTAAATATCATCCCAAGTAAAATACATAATTTCCAAACCCCCACTCAACGATTATATAACTGCCTACCCACCTATGACCACCTTCGTGTGTTCGGTTGCATATGTTACCCACTTATACCACACACCACAATCCATAAACTTGCCTACTGATCCTACCCATGTGTATTCCTTGGGTACCCATCCAACCACCGGGGATACAAGTTCCTTGACCTCAAAACCTGAACCATCACCATTAATCGCCATGTGATCGTTGATGAAACAATTTTTCCATTCTCTAAATCGCTTAATCCCATCACCTAAACATACACCTTCCTCAAAGACAGTCCTCACCCATCCATTTATTTTCCACCCCACGGTCCTTCACATACCTCAACAAACCCACTGACTTCAGCCCAATCCACACCCTCCCATTCACCATCCACCTAACCAAACTCACCGGCCCATACCCCTCCTACCACACATACCTCGGCCCACAGCTCACCCAATCCTAACAACCAACCCGGCCCAGACCAATTAACCCAACTCACTAACACACCCACTTCGGCCCACACTACCACACCCAGCCCAAACCAGTTACCCCAACCCACATCCACACTGTCCCAACCCAGCCCGATACCACCTCCACCACCGCCTCCACCAACCCGCACCATCACAACCCGTTCCATGTCCGGTATCACAAAACCTAAACAAATATTTAACTTATCATTAGCCTTATCTCAGTCTTGGTCCATTCATCAGTTGGATGTTACCAATGCATTTTTACATGGAAATCTTACAGAGACAGTATACATGCACCAACCAATGCGATTTAGGCACCGCGATTTTCCGGATCATGTTTGTCTTCTCATGAAATCTTTATATGGTCTTTAACAGGCACCACA
Organism: Ambrosia trifida; assembly: GCA_028751855.1. Classification (NCBI taxonomy): domain Eukaryota; kingdom Viridiplantae; phylum Streptophyta; class Magnoliopsida; order Asterales; family Asteraceae; genus Ambrosia; species Ambrosia trifida. The sequence goes on along the minus strand of CM054123.1, from coordinate 18,443,917 downwards.
GGCGTGGTACCAATGTTTCACAGATTTTGATCATCTATTGGGTTCATAAAAAGCAGATGTCATCACTCTCTCTTCACATATCACCACAGGGGTGACATTGCTTACCTCTTAATCTACGTGGATGACATAATTCTTACCACCTCATCCGACGATCTCAGGATGAAGCTCATGGGCAGCCTTGCGGCTGAATTTGCTATGAAAGATATTGGACCTCTCAGTTACTTCTTGGGTATCTCTGTCACCAAATCTGGTAACTCTATGTTTCTCTCTCAGCAATCTTATGCTCTTGACATTATAAGCCATGCAGGCATGGATAATTGTAACCCAGTGGCCAAACCCGGTGACACTAAACCAAAGCTCAGTGTTATGTATATGAATACATATCTGCTGGACTTTATACAGAAACCTTGCAGGTGCTCTACAATATCTGACCTTCACAAGGCTAGACATTAGTTATGCAGTCCAGCAGATATGTATTCATATGCATAACCCCACCACTGATCACTGGAACACTTTGAAGATTGGATTGGTTGCCCTGATACTCGTTGGTCCACATCTGGCTATTGTGTTTACATGGGTTCTAATCTCCTTTCCTGGTCCTCCAAGAGATAGACGACTATTTCTTGCTCCAGTGCAGAAGTGGAGTATCGTGCAGTCGCGAACGTCATTGCAGAAATATGTTGGCTTCACAACCTCCTCTTAGAGCTACTCAAACCGCTTTCTTCGGACACTTTGGTTTATTGCGATAATATTAGTGACATCTACTTGTCCAACAACCCCGTTCAACACCAGCGTACCAAGTACATTGAACTCGACATTCATTTTGTTCGCGAACATGTTCAACGGGGCACTATTCGGATTCTACATACCCCAACTCGCCTACAAATTGCTGACATCTTCACAAAGGGCCTCCTGCGCATTCTATTTGATGACTTCTGTTCCAGTCTCAACAATCGTCCGCCTCCTGTTTCGACTGCGGGGGTGTAATAGAGTGTGAAGAGAATATCTTATTTGTATTTATAGATAGTATTAATTTGTATTAATTTTGTATTTATCACTTCCCTATTATGAGGGATTGTATCATGTGTATATTGACTAAATCAATGAAAGAATGGCAAGGACCTTGAACCATCTCATTCAACACTAAGGCTTATTAGTTACACAATAATAATATATCATCATCGACCTCCGTGCGCTCCACCTATGGAAACCATCATAACTGTATACGCCTTTTGGTTAACTATTAATTTTTCTCTAATCACAACCTAAACCATGTTTAACACACAAATATTCTCTACATGCAGATTTATTTATTTTCATAGAAGAGATTCTTAATTGACTGGTTATATGAGATATGATTTCAACTTAAAGCTTCTCTCATATGAGTTATTATCACGTTTCCCAATGATGTTGGTGGAATCACCCATCTTTAAGAAATCGATCGATAAATAATCCCACTGATTGAAGTGCGTAAGCTATAATTCGACAAAAATGGATGTGATTTGAGTCTAAGCATACCTGTGACACCCGGCATGTTCGGCTTAAACATAATAGTAACATCTAAGTCTACCTTAGCGAGAAACGTTTATAAACAAACTTAACTGGGTTAGTTGAGTCGGGTCAGATTAGGATTGTCCAGGGTTCAATGATCTGGAGGATCATTGGGAGTCATTTTGGGGAATACACTAGTACCGGGTTCCGTTGTTGGTGACATTACATGAACTAATTAAGTATATGTGTAGATTATGGGTCGTGTGGTGGATTGTATACTTATACTTGCTTAAACGATGTACAAATGATTATACGTGCCTAAATATGCTAAGTATAGACTATGGATGCATGCTTATGTGTTAAGATGTGTTAGAATGCGTTAAACACGACAAACTGGAAATCTGGAAAAAAAGTTAACATGTGTTAAAAAGTGCTGTTAACATGTGTTAAAAAGTGCTGATGACCTGAAAGTGGAAAGTGGGCGAATGTGGAAATGGAACTTGAGAAAGTGGGCGAATGTAGAAACAAAGTGGGCGAATGTGGAAAGATTCCACATTCGACCATTACAAAGGGGCGAATGTGGGAAAGTTCCACATTCGACCATATAAAAGGGGCGAACCTGGACCTGGTATAAATACCATCCTTAGTCATTTTTCACCATTTCACAAACCCTAAACGCCTCTAAACACTCTCTATCAGCTATTATCATTGGGGAAGGAGTTTTTGAGCTTGTTTTTCATAACCTAACTCTCTAAATCATTACAAGTAAAGACCTAAGGTGTGTTCTTCATTCCAAATCCTTTTTAAACAATTTTGACTTGTTTTCATTAAAACCCCAAGGGTCCAGATCTGATATCAACATGTTTTATGGGTAAAAACCTTCCTAATATCTTTCTAAATAAAACCTATTCATAAACAATGAGTTCTTATACAAATTAACATGTGTTAATGTAGTATTATGCATTGTTTGATGATTACTTGTTGTATAGATGATATGACAACAACCTAGGACTGTTATTAATGGTGAGTTATGATTGAAACATGTTACAATTGATTGTTGATGGTGTTTTGTCGATTAAAGGAATTTTTAGTTAGATTTAGGGCTTGTTTTTTATGGTAATGATAGAGTTATGATAGGGGGTTTCTTGTTCATGATGATTTGAGTATGTTGAGCTGATGATTAATTAATTTCAGAAAGTTTCCTAATTGGGTAATGATTTCATGCATGATGATGTGACATCTCCATAATTTACTATTTTAGGAAACTTGTAAAACGGATAGATTTTGGGGTAAAATCGGTAGGGATTCGTAGGAATATGTTAATGATGCTTGACTGCTGTAACTCATGGTGTTTCGTGATGTTTTCGGACGTTTTCGACGCATTTTTGGGAAAATTATACAGCAGGGTCGAACCTGGAGCACCTTCGACCAGTCGAACGGGCGAAGGTGGTTCTCCAGGGTCGAACCTGGAAACTAAAGGGGCGAACGGACCACAAATGGGCGAAGGTGGGAGAAAAAGGGGCGAAGGTGGAAGTTCAAGGCCACATTCGACCAATCAAAGTCACCTTCGACCACTCCAAGCTACGTTCGACCCTACGTTAACAGAAATGAGATTTTTGATGCAAACTAAGTGTTTTATGCTTGAAACTTATGTGTTAAACTTATGTGCATGACTAATTGATGTAATGGGTCACCAACGGGATGTCGGGTCGGTCTGGGATGTCCGGTTAACGTTTAAACACACTTTTTTTTAACACACGTAGTCAAGATCTGGACAATCGGGGACTTGTTAGCCTTCGGGTTAGTAGTCATCACACTTATGTAAACTCATTGATAGGTTGTCATTAGTTGGGATTATCATACACGTGTTGGAATTCTAGTTATCGGAAGACGCACTATAAGGTGAGTTTCACGGCCCCACTCTTTTACTGGTTTTGCATTTTCGGGGGAGAAAACATGCTGTGTCCTTTAAACGTGAGTCAACTATGTTTTCATAAAAAGGCGTTTCAACTATGTTTTGGTATTCATGAATTCATTGGGTTTGGAGTATTCATTATGTTTTCACGTATTCATTATGTTTTGGAGTATTCATTATATTACTATGCGATCTTTGGAAGTCCCGGGGAAAACCATGAATGTGCGGGGATGCACAACGGGGGAAATGTGGATAGCGCTATTTGGGCTTGACCCGCCCCACTCGACGGCTTGGAGGGCCGGGCGGGTGCATATTGTCTCTTAGGTATTCAGTATTCAGTATGCAGTATTCAGTATTCAGTATTCATTCGGGCACGTATTCAGTATTCACAGTATTCGAGTCCAGTAATGGTTTTCCAATCGCAGTAGTAACAGGTATTCATATGATTTGCATGCATGTGGTCTGGTTTGATCATGGGTATTCATTTGGAAGTTAGTATTCAGTTGGAGTCGATTTTCACTTGGAATTGGTATACATTTGGAGTCGGTATTCATTAAAAACCTGTGAACTCACCGGCATTATTTGCTGACGTATTTAGCATGTTTGTCTCAGGTCGCTAAGGTAGCAGCTGTCGATAGGCGCACGGAGTCTCACGACGTCTAGGATTCATGTGCATCTCATTTAGTATTTTCAGACTTTCGTACTTTTGATTTCACATTGTAATAAAGTTTTACGCTTCCGCAGCGTTGGATCATTTATGAAAACTTAATGGTTTGATTTTGTCATTTTTTTTTACGTATCATATAGTGTTGTTTATTGTGACTGTTGACTTGGATCCTGGTGTGTCGCGCGCCTCGCGGTAAAACCCCGCACGTGGAAATTTGAGGGTGTGACAATACCTTACCAACAGCACCAAGAACTATAGTGACATCAGAGCATCCATATAATCATATATGGTGGTATATTGCATAGTAGGTACATGGATTCATGGAAGTTGCCAACCTATAGAGAATCCAAATATAGTTTAATGTGACCTTTCATTCATTCCTTGTGATGAATATAGTAGAAGCATCATAGACAGTAAAAATTCAGTAGAAAGTAGCTTGCAATAATAGCTGCAAGACAGGTGTAATCCAACAAACACAACCCCTAGACAGTAACCTAATTTTAAGTGAAAGTAATAGAAATAGAAATCTAATGAATAATGTCCAAATTATAAACAATTTAAAGCAAATATCGAAAGAACTTACCCAGACACAAATCAACTCTTACTGCAACTGTTGTTTCATCGTATGAGACACAAAAATTACACCCATCAACCAGAAAATTAAAACAATACACGAAAAAAGTATTCAACAATTGGTGCTTTACCTTGACGTGTGAAGTACTTGTTTGAAGTTTCTGTTTTACGGATGACCGCGATTTGCAGATTCTATGGAAAATCAGAAGAAATAGATGATGGGGCATATCAAAATGGTTTTTCGAAGATTCTCTACCGTTCGGTCTCACAGAGATCTTTAGGTTTCACCTCTGTAACCACCAATCCCTCCGCCGTGCAATACACCACTCTCCGGCATCCAGTAACTTTTACATCCATCATTCTTCTTGTTTTTTATACATCTCACCTGAAAAAATGACATTGTTTGTTATTTATACTTTATCATTATATCAAAGATTACTTCTTTTGATATTAGAAAAAAAAGGGGAAGCACATGCCTGTGGCGTATGATTGGCCCACTCTGAAATTCTGATTTAAAATGGTGTAGAACGGAAAGGAAAGTTGTGGGATTGAGCTCCATGTTGTGATTTTCCTTCCGTTGGGGCATCTAATTTTCCTTTGGTTGGGAATTAGGGCATGAGGGAGAGAGATTGGACAACGTTACAATGATCGATAAGGTAGTGTTTGGAAGAGAGGTGGAGCACTGGCATGATGTTCGAGAATGAAAACTCCCAGCTTAAGGCACGTGGTACTGAGGTGGCCTTACAGAAGACAGCTTGAGACACGTGGTACTAAGGTACTAAGGTGGCCTTATAAAAGACCCGCTACTATTCATCTTCGCTTGTTAATAATACATAGTATAATATCTATCTATACATGCATGTTTGAATGTACATTTGTACATAGGCATTATCAATTTAAATTAAAATAAAAGTCAAATGATTATATTAATCTAAACATGAATTATGTGAATTATTATGGCGATAAACCACTCTTAGGGTATGTTTGGCAATGAGCTTTTAAGAGCTTTTGGAGCTTTAAGCTTTTAAGAAAAAGCTTCTACTCAATAAAAAGCCTTGTTTGGTTGAGAGAGCTGCAAGCTTTTAGGTTAGGATAAAAGAGAAAGTATACGGTACAAAGTTTCTTAACGTGATAAGTGTAGGAAGCCACCACATATTGACACGTGTAAACCATGGTTTACTATACCACTAACAATCTCCTTTCTCCGATCCACACCAATAACCAACCATGTCCAACACTAATCAACTACCCACAATTATACCTCCTCTTCAATCACCTCCTTTAGCATCTGGCCACCCTCACAACGCACTCGAGACGCTGTCATATATCCCACTCTTTAAAAACTACACACAATTCAAATATATCCCACCCTATTTGCCCATCGATTTCCTTTTCTGATCTGTACAGTTGTCGGAATCGAACTCCAGCCACAAATCCGGTGAGGATGGTGGTTGTCATCTCCGGTGCGTTTCATTTTTTCAATTCTTTGATCAAACGTGCGTCTCAATCTCCAACATATTTGATCAAACATGCATCTTAATGTTTCAAATGTGCGTCTAAAATCTACAAGGATGGTGATGAAAACGTGCGTTTCAATGTTCCATTTTTTTTTTATCAGAACGTGCGTTTCAATGTTTGATCAAAACGTGCTACCTCCTACCATTGGAAAAAGAAAAAGGAAGGTGATGAACAAAACGTGCGTTTCAATTTTTATACATCACTAGTGGAAACTATGTTGTTGGTCTTGTTTCTGACGTGGAAATTGTTTATCACTGCTTGACATTGTTGCAAACAAGAAGATGTGTGATGAAACTGATAATAATGGAAAGGTAGATGGAGTGTATGGAGATGTAAGATGAGATTTAAAGGGTGTAGTAGTGTGTGGTGAGATGTGACCGTGGTGGTGTATGTGGCAGGCTTAGCTTTGTATTTGGTTGATGTGAAGACCGAGTTGCATAGATCATGAAGTGGCTATGACCAAGAGTGCGTTTGGTTTTTGGATAGTCATGACCAAGAGTGGATCTCAAAACGACGTGCATTTGTCTTAATTTTTTAATTATATAAGGTGCGTTTTAATATTAACACAATGTGTAAGAAATGCGTTTAAATATTATAATGAGTGCGTCTAAATTTTGAATGAGTGGGTCCAAATTTTTAATGAGTGCGTCCAAAAATAGATTATTATAATGAGTGCGTTTAAAGATCCCTATTATCATAGTCATCTTCTTCTTCGCCTGCAACTTTTTTATAACCCATTTATATCTTTTATTCTTCTTCTAGAATCAAAATCGAGTGCTTCTGACAAATAATACGTTCGTTTTTAATGTTGATTCATATAATTTTCGACTGATTTATTGTATAATTGTAATACTCTGTTTTTCTTATTTTTTTTTCAATTACTGATAATGAATGTATTCGATGTTTTGTTTTCTGTATTTTGATTGTGTAATCATTCAGATTGGTTTAATCGATCTCAATCGATGAAAAATTATGTTTTGATTTTCGTTATTTTGACTCTCTTTTTACGATTTGAAAAAAATTTAGATGTTTTTTCCTAATTTACCCTTGGTTAGTTTGACCCAAGTATGATTAGAGTTTTTAATCATCATCTAGCCATCTTGTTAATCTAATGGCTGAGATTGCTTCCTACGCTTCTCATGTTAAGGTTCCTTTGTACGTTATCTCTACCCAGGAGAAAAAACTCTATAGTGAAAAGCTACAAGTACTAGCATTTAAGAAAAAAAACTTTACTAGCTATAAGCTTTTAATTAGTAAATGACACAAATACCCATTATATTTTAAAAATAAAATGAAAACCTTCTTTACAAGCTTTTAATTATGCCCATTTTGGTCATTTTATACATTTTATTAAAAGATCCAGCTACTCTGCCAAACACCAAAATATATTTAAAAAGCTTCTAGCTACCAACTACAGATACCAGCTATCAGTTTCCAGCTAACAACCATTAACTAGTTTTACCAAACATACCTCTAATCAATTTTATTAATGATTTATAGTATCATTCCCATAAGAACATGGGATGTTTAACTGATAATGATTAATTAAGCATATTTATATGAATTGTAGTGCAATGTTGACGAGTTGTTTAACTGATAGGACGTGTCATCCTCACAAACTTAGAGTTGTATCTTTACACTCCATCAATCTAGCAACAACTCCTACGCTTTTTTTTTTTTTTTAATATCCTTGTACATATTTTAATCATTAATAATCTTTTTTATATGGCTTTAACGACCACAAACATTAATATATCAACCACAAACAAAAAAATGACTTAACTAATCTTTTTTATATGGCTTTAACGACTCACGAAATTTGCCATTGCAAATGAGAAAGGTATTCATGAAAAGTCATCTAACACTATTTGATAAACACCCAAGTAAGAGGGAAATATGAGATTGAAGTTTAAGGTTGTGACTTTTTGATATCCAAGAACATTACATGAAATTAGTGAGATTGTATTTGGTATAATTATGTACATGTTAGTTTTGCGTCGACTTGTTAATACATTTAGGGCATGTTTGGTAGCCTTTTAATGAGGCTCTAAACTATTCAGCTCTGAATGGTTCACCATTTAGAGGTTGTTTGATTGATTAAGTGCTGAATTATTAAGAGGTCTGAATGGTTAAGAGGTATGAATGGTTAAGCGCTGAATCATTAAGTTGGACCTCTTAGTGGTTAGTTTTCTTGTCCCACATTGGTAGGGGAGCCTCATCAAGGCTCAGCCTAGTTCAGTGCTTAATAGTTCAGTGCTTAATGGTTCATCAACATCCCAAATCTTAATGATTCAGACTTAACCATTCCATTCAGAAGCTGAAACAAACACACTGAATGCTGAATCATTCAGCGCTGAATGGTTAAGAGCCTCATTAAGAGGCTACCAAACAGCCCCTTAGACTGTTTGTTTCAACCTAAAAAAGTGTATGCGCGTACGATCGTCTAAACAACAAAGATAATGATCAAACAAGTTCAATTCAGGGGTGGAATCCCTGAATTGATCACAAAATGATAATAAAACTAGCAAAACGCAGAAATCATCATAAACATAATCATTTCATTCATTAGATAATCAATTACACTTCAAAAACGTTGTTTATAATGATAACTCTTGATTACAGACACAATAATAACCCTAGGGAGAAACACACACTGGGAGGGAAAACAAATGATCAAAAGTTAATATTCAAAAACTGATTCGACCTTATATAGGCCTGCACATTCGCCCAAATGACTTGGTCGAATGTGCAGGTTCGACCATTTAAGGTGGGCGAACCAAGACACATCTATCTACAAAACTTCCTTCGACCTCCCAGTGTTCCTTCGACCATTTTCTTCTACCTTCGAACTTCTTAAAAACCACATTCGACCATTCGACCAAAAACAAAACATTTTGTAATTCGCAATCCAATAGCATTAGTCGCAATATGTGCATCTACAAACTCCCCCTCGACTATTGCTTGGATTGCTTGAGTCTTCGTTCTTCATCCATCGCCTTGTTCATCAGTTTTATGCGCAATAACGTCTTTTGTTCCTTTGTCATTACTGGTTCATGAGTTTGTTTCGGCTTTTTCTTTTCAACATTATGAACCTTTACAAACTTTCCCAGTTTCTTGTCGAAGTCACACCCAACATTCACATCCCATGCAAAGCATAAGAATACCACACGTTGGTATTTGCTTGCCTGTTCCCTATCTTTCGCTTTGCAATAGATTGGATTATAATACTTCATGATGATATTTTCGTGCGAGCAGTTGATTAACCACATTGGGTCAAAAATATGAATCTTCTTGAAATCCTTTGCACCATCCTTCAAAACGATAATAGCTTCTGCAGTCTTCCAATCATAATACCACCACATAAAATCCATTGAAAAGTGTTGTGGAATCTGCATCAAAGGAATATGCTTCAACACTTTTGGTGGTTTATACTTCAAAGTCACCTTGGGCATCCCCGTTATATCATCCTTCTCTTTCTTATGGACTATCCTTTTAGGATACTGTGGGGTAAACACATCCCATTTTGTCCTGCTCTCTCTGGCCATCCTATCTGCAAAGTAACCAACCAGATGGTTGTTCACTGAAGCACCTGACATTTCATGTCTGCAGATATCTCTAACAGCCCAATATGGTAGTGTCTTGATATCATGGAATCTGTCAAAGTACAGAATTCCCTTTTCCCATTTCACTGCGACACATTTCAGCTATCTCAAGTACTTCCAGCCGAGAGCTTCCCTTTAAACAAATCATTATGGAATTTGTAAAAGCTACCTTGAACTTCAATCTTTGGACGGTTAGCTTCTTTCTCTTTAAGCTTCCTTAAAAGTTCTTTCAAAGCGTCAGATTGTTCAGTGTTTGGCTTTTGACAATCAGGAAACACTTCTTCAACAAACTTCTTACTCTTTTCACGAGCACGTTTCTCAGCCTGGCGCAACAAATCATCAGAGAATTCAGGAAATCTAGAATCTTTGTCATTCTTAAAGTATTCTGGATATTCCTCGCTAGTAATATCCTCAATCTCCACTTCTTCAAACACTGGAACATCTCTGTCATCGGAGTGATTACCTGCTTCCTTCTCAGGTATATTAGGTATCTGATTCTCACTCATCAACTCCTCCAGAGATTTACCAACCTGTTTCGCCAGTCCTTCCAGGATCGTTGTACTCCAACTCAAAACGCATGTCGTTCGACTCAAATATCTCTGGAAATCTACCAGTCATCTCAATCGTCCAGACTCTGTCTGTCAACATCTGGCGATACAAGTTCTTGTCATCATCAGATAAAGATCTGATCTTCTCATTCCAGAAGATATTATCATCTTCAACAGTACCACCGGGAGCTTTCGAACTGGATTCTCCTGTGTTCTTTCCCGATCCTCTCTTCTCACACTTGTATTTGTTAGTGTCATCATCATCGTCATCACTATCAGAACTAGTAGAGCTATTACCTTCTCCTGAATCATCTCCTGAACCATCATTATCACCGTCATCTTTCTTCTTCTTTTTAGGAGCATAACTGGCATCCTCATTCAAATCATCATCCTCTTCTTCTTCTTCTTCATCAGATGGTTCAAAATCAACTTCCTCCTCGTCACGTTCCTTATCTTCTTCACCAGCTTGTAGTTGAGGAGCTTTAGAGTACAAATCTTTTATCAGATTATTCATACTCTTGTTTTCTGCTTTCAGCTTCTTGTTCTCCTCTTTTATAACAATATACCTTCTGGTGTTTCTTTGCTCATGCTTTAATAATTTCTTGTTTTCTTTCTGAAGTTGTTTAATCTTTGCTTCCAGAGCTTCATGATTCTCATGTGATGATTCAACAACATCTAACATCTTTCTGTCATTGCTTCTCAACTGTTCAATCTCTGCTTGTTGCTGATTAATAATCTTCATCATGTCAGCAAGCTTCTGATTAACTGCAGTCATCACATCACTATCTACAGTAACCTTAGGTGTTGAAGCTTCAGCAACAGGATTCTTTCCTTTCTTCAACTTCTTCAACACTCTATCCAAAGCATCATTGAAAGCATTAGTTGGTAATTCTGTATGTTCAGCAGCAGATGATGTCTTCTGTTTCTTTGCTGCTGGGGATGTGATGGGTGATTTAGAACTAGATGCTGCAGGCAATTTCTTTCCAGCAATAAGATTCTCAATATCTCTAGCTCTTTTCTCAATTGGTTTCACAACTTTCTCTTTCTTCTTGTATAGTGGTTTCTCCTGTTTCTCTCATGTCTTTGGCGATCCTACAAAATCTTCGGATCCCAATCCTAAACCTTCATCAGTCTCATCCAAAGCAATAGGACTTTTTGTTCTTTGTTCTTCCACAGACTTGTTAAGACTTTCAGACTCACCAGCCACAGTGGCCTTGGGCGTGGTGCTCTTTACAGTCTCATTATCCGAATCCCATCTTTCATCTTCCTGTGTCTCTTCAGAATCAACAGACACTTCATCAACTAAATGTAAACCCTTTTTGGCTACACTCTTCTTTCTTTTAGAAACCTTCTTTTGTGCGGGTTCAGCATCATCCTATTTCTCTTTCCCTTTTCCAGTCTTTGCACCGACGTTCACTACTTGTCGCTTTCTCTTTGCAACAGAATCAACTGGACATAAAGGATTATCTTCATCTGAATCACTGTTAGCATGCCTAACTTCATTCTTTCCTGGATCTATATGTAACACCCCAACCGATGGCGGAAACATCGGGATGTCACGTATTGATGATTGTTCAGTAGCTCATGGAAAATAATAAATTTCATTAAATTTAAATAAGTTACATACAATTGTTCTAAGAATTTGTACATCAAATTGAATAAAACTATGCACATATCTTCAAGCAGATCTTCAAGCAAGTAGAACCTGAAACATGTTAAGTTGAAAATATTTTTGGGTCAACAAAAGTTGGTGAGAATTACATAGGTTTTGATAATAGAATAAAAATTGTTGTGCAATTCATGTGTCATGGCAATCTAGTCCATATGCGAAAACATACTAGAAGTAAATCGAGTGCAAAATCAACCTTGTTGACTGTTGTAATTGTGGTACATCCCATACGCTCATGGTTCACTCGTTTATATTGCAGTAACAAACACCCACGTAACCTTTGTAGGAGGCACGTATCCGGGTGGGATTGTCAGTCCAATAGATCTTTCAATGTATACCGTTTGGCTGATGAATGTTTATTCTAGAATTGTGGTTACCCTAGTCATGTTCAAGACATAATGCAACATAGAAATACACATAGACACATTGATGTTTGAATTGCATAAATATTGTTGTAACATGTTTCACCCCAAAAATGGTGATAAATAGAAAAGGGGCTATGTAAAACTCACCTTAGCAATTTGTTATATCTGTTGAAAAATTGAATAATGTGTTGCCCGAATATGTCAAGTATCACCCTATATTGAGGTAATAAATATGTCTAAGTCTATCAAGTCTACAAATGTATAAGTTTCTAAGGCTTCGAATTTGGGGATAAGTGCTCGTTTGATTAATATTAAAATGTTTGATAATTGAGAGAAATTCAGTAAATAATTAACCAAAAATCTCTTTATGGATTTTAAATCCAAGATGGTCACAAGAATATGTTTAAAGTATAAAAATAATTTTTATAAAATTATTTTCTTTAAAATAGATTATTAAATCTATTTATTACAAATTGTCAAAATTTAACTTTAATATTTAAAAATATTAGAATTAAAGAATTATAAGTTTAAAATTTATATTTTTGTTCTAAATAATCAGAAATAATTTGTATAAAATTTTGGTGCAAAAATATTAAAAATTGGATTTATTATGATTTAATTATGATTAAAACTAACAAAAATTGATTAAAAATAATAAATAATGATTTTTCAGAAATTAAAATCATTTCTGAAAGGCTTAATGTTCTAAAAACTTAGAATAAAATTTGAGGAAATTTATGATTTTGTTTTGATATTTTAATGGAATTTTATAAATATAATGGAATAAAATTGATTTATTTATTAAATATATTAAATAAATAATTTTTGGAAAACTAAAATTTGCATAATATACTCTTTTATTAAAAACATCGTAAAATAATTTTTGTGGAATTTATAGAGTTGTTCTGGTATTTTAAATGTATAAATAAAAATTTATTAGAATAAATATAAAGTAACAAGTATCTAAAAAAAATGCGCTGTTGCTGGGACTCGAACCTGGCCCCTGGCCGGTTCAGTGATTTATCACAAGTGTGGCTCACCACTGAGCCACACCCTGAGAACATTTTAATACTGAAACGAAAAATATAAATACACTGACTGTTTTGACTTCATCTTCCCCAATTATCATTCGAGCCCTAGTTTTCCAATTCGTTTAATTAGGAAACAATAACCCCATGAAGGTTGGGGTTATTGATCGTCTAGTGAGCAGGAACAAAAACACGTATTCAATTATCACTTACAAGCTTCGATGATCAATGATGGTTCAGGTCAAACAAGAGTCAAACTGCGATGAAGGTAGCTTATAACGAGTGTTTTAGGTGAAATGGAGGGTGAGGGTTTTATCATTGGCGAGTGTAGACTGAGGAGGTGGGTTTATAGTGTTCTTGTTAATTTGGAAAGTCATGATTGTTTGACCTTTGCCAGTCAAACGCACGTCATTAGCTCCCAAGAATGGGATGTTTTGACGCTAAATCGTTGCTGCAATGATGTCTGTTTTAATTCAGTCAAAGTGGGTTCCAAAATTTTCGCCTATAAAGCTGTTCTTGATTATCGGGTCGGGTATTTGGCTTGGTCGGGTCTGCTGAGGTAACCGGGTAGCAGGGAAGAGACATAAGGGTGTTGGGCCGGGTTCCTCTCTGATCTGGGCTTGGGCTACTTTTGCTGGGCTACAACTTTCCAAGGAGGAGGGGGGTTTGGGCTTAGGTTATGGTATTGGTTGTTGGGTTGATGGCTAACATAAGCTTGTTTTTTTTTTAAACTGAATTATTTATTTTATAATTATCAAATACATTTATATATATATATATATATATATATATATAAATTGTGAGTTAGGATAATGGTGACTTAGGCACACTAAAAAAAATAATAATAATATAAGTATTAGAGTTTAAAAATTTTGCGATGTTACAGTCTCCCCTACTTTTAGAAACTTCGTCCCGAAGTTAAGAGAAACGCTAGGTTTACAATTGGTCAACTACCGGAAACCCTGATAAAATTTCACACCACCTTAACGTACCTGTAAATTCATGATTACGTTCCGGACCGTAATTATCAATTTACCTTACATTAGGGTTTTGCGTCCTTTTATGACTTTACCAATTGTTTAGCAGGTCTGATAGTCCCCACCAGTCGTTGAGCAGGTGGTAGGGCCTCTCCCGACTGTTGGAAAGACATGATGACCTCTACCAATCGTTAGGTAGGTTGTTTGGTAGTCAACTAATTGTTGTACAAGTAAGCAAGTATGATTATAGATATAGCAATTAGTTCACATTCAAACAAGCATGCACACAGATGTTATGATAGTACTTTTATTACTTGAATCAAAAGTGTCAATACATAGTAATTAAAGAGGAAATAGACATCATTCAAATGGTGGGGTTTGCTTGTAAGGTAGCTGGAGGGTCTCAAGCGGGGTTATTTGGAGCATCAAGAGCGTTTGTAGCAGGGATACGACAAGCATCTGCAAGATGCCCATATCTTTGACAATTGGTGCACTGTCAGCAGGGAACTTGAGTTGGGTGGTGATACTGGCAGGTGTCACACTTAGGTAGCTTCCCGTTATATTGTTTCTTGTTGGGTGGGGCAGTGGTGTCTATTGCAAAATTCCTGACCTTACACTTCCCGTTGGTTGAGGCCTCGGTTTTTATTTCAACAGCAGGTTGGGAAGTATCCTTCTTCTTTTCCCCTTTACGGGTCAGGGTTCCTGCCTTTACATGGTTATCTGTTAGGGTGGCAGCCAAACGCTTTGCTTCCTCTAAAGTAGCAGGGTTCCTTCCCCACATCGTGTCTTGAATCTGCATCGGTAAACCACCAATGTATTTTTCGATAGCAATGGGCAAAGGGGTGACTTTGTGGGGTAGCAGTAAGCTAAGTTCGTGAAAACGAGTGTTGTAGGCAAGGTTTTCCCCACTGTCTTGAGCAAGATCATGAAATTCATCTCCCAACTTCTTGATTTCATTACGAGGACAGAACTCTGCCTTTATAATGTCTTTAGCTTGATCCCAAGTTAAGGCTAGTGCAGCTTCAGCTCCGCGAGTGCGTTTTTCTTCATTCCACCAAGTGAGTGCTCGTTTGTGAAGAACACTCATGGCATAACGGACTTTAAAGTTGTCGGGGCATTCACTGTTAATGAAAGTATTCTCAATACCCTCAAACCATTGTAGGAGTCCTGTAGCTCCTTCTTTTCCACTGAACTTTGGGGGATTACAGGAATTAAAGTGTTTAAGGGTACAGGCTGGAAGTCCATTCCCGTTGTGGTTTCCATTTCCATTCCCGTTGCCGTTGCCGTTCAATTGGATGACTTGAGCTAGTAAGTTGGGAACCAGAGTTGCGATTTGCTGCGCCATTTGTTGAGAAATGATTGCAGCCAGTTGGGCATCAACACCATTGTTGTTGTTGTTGTTGTTATTGTGGTTAGTGTCATGGTTGTGATTGCTACTTCCTTCATCATGATTTTCACCACTGTTAAGACGAGCACTGCGATGTGGAGGCATGATCTGTAAGAGACACAATGAAATGAATGAGGTTATATAAGGAGTGTAATCATTTATTCATTAATTAAAACGAATAAACGAAAACGTTGACTTATCAAAGATTCTAAATTCTAATAACATATGAAGACATGCTTTAGCCTATAAGTGAACACTCATCCCGAGAATTCCCAGGTAGGCATCCGGGTCCCTCGTCTGATTGGGATATATGCGCAATGCCAGCCTAGACAGAAGACTCAGAATACAGGCGTTCACCCTTCCAGATTACACGTGTTCGTTATTAAAATCTAGAACTTCGACGAGATCTCAAGGTGGTTCAGGTTAAACCTGAGGATTTAGCCTTATTAGTCTAAGAGTGGATCCTGTGATGGAGAGCAACCTTCTTGTAGGGATGAAAGTAGGGATATGAAGTAGGAGGGAGATAGAGAATAGCAAGCAAAAGAAGCAAGTACTAGTTAAATCCTATGGTTATAGACTAGATTATTTTTCTAATAACCTAATTCCCTATAACCATGGCTCTGATACCAATCTGTAACACCCCAACCGATGGCGGAAACATCGGGATGTCACGTATTGATGATTGTTCAGTAGCTCATGGAAAATAATAAATTTCATTAAATTTAAATAAGTTACATACAATTGTTCTAAGAATTTGTACATCAAATTGAATAAAACTATGCACATATCTTCAAGCAGATCTTCAAGCAAGTAGAACCTGAAACATGTTAAGTTGAAAATATTTTTGGGTCAACAAAAGTTGGTGAGAATTACATAGGTTTTGATAATAGAATAAAAATTGTTGTGCAATTCATGTGTCATGGCAATCTAGTCCATATGCGAAAACATAATAGAAGTAAATCGAGTGCATAATCAACCTTGTTGACTGTTGTAATTGTGGTACATCCCATACGCTCATGGTTCACTCGTTTATATTGCAGTAACAAACACCCACGTAACCTTTGTAGGAGGCACGTATCCGGGTGGGATTGTCAGTCCAATAGATCTATCAATGTATACCGTTTGGCTGATGAATGTTTATGCTAGAATTGTGCTTACCCTAGTCATGTTCAAGACATAATGCAACGTAGAAATACACATAGACACATTGATGTTTGAATTGCATAAATATTGTTGTAACATGTTTCACCCCAAAAATGGTGATAAATAGAAAATGAGCTATGTAAAACTCACCTTAGCAATTTGTTATTTCTGTTGAAAAATTGAATAATGTGTTGCCCGAATATGTCAAGTATCACCCTATATTGAGGTAATAAATATGTCTAAGTCTATCAAGTCTACAAATGTATAAGTTTCTAGGGCTTCGAATTTGGGGATGAGTGCTCGTTTGATTAATATTAAAATGTTTGATAATTGAGAGAAATTCAGTAAATAATTAACCAAAAATCTCTTTATGGATTTTAAATCCAAGATGGTCACAAGAATATGTTTAAAGTATAAAAATAATTTTTATAAAATTATTTTCTTTAAAATAGAATATTAAATCTATTTATTACAAATTGTCAAAATTTAACTTTAATATTTAAAAATATTAGAATTAAAGAATTATAAGTTTAAAATTTATATTTCTGTTCTAAATAATCAGAAATAATTTGTATAAAATTTTGGTGCAAAAATATTAAAAATTGGATTTATTATGATTTAATTATGATTAAAACTAACAAAAATTGATTAAAAATAATAAATAAATGATTTTTCAGAAATAAAAATCATTTCTGAAAGGCTTAATGTTCTAAAAACTTAGAATAAAATTTGTGGAAATTTATGAATTTGTTTTGATATTTTAATGGAATTTTATAAATATAATGGAATAAAATTGATTTATTTATTAAATATATTAAATAAATAATTTTTGGAAAACTAAAATTTGCATAATATACTCTTTTATTAAAAACATCGTAAAATAATTTTTGTGGAATTCATAGAGTTGTTCTGGTATTTTAAATGTATAAATAAAAATTTATTAGAATAAATATAAAGTAACAAGTATCTAAAAAAAATGCGCTGTTGCTGGGACTCGAACCTGGCCCCTGGCCGGTTCAGTGATTTATCATAAGTGTGGCTCACCACTGAGCCACACCCTGAGAACATTTTAATACTGAAACGAAAAATATAAATACACTGACTGTTTTGACTTCATCTTCCCCAATTATCATTCGAGCCCTAGTTTTCCAATTCGTTTAATTAGGAAACAATAACCCCATGAAGGTTGGGGTTATTGATCGTCTAGTGAGCAGGAACAAAAACACGTATTCAATTATCACTTACAAGCTTCGATGATCAATGATGGTTCAGGTCAAACAAGAGTCAAACTGCGATGAAGGTAGCTTATAACGAGTGTTTTAGGTGAAATGGAGGGTGAGGGTTTTATCATTGGCGAGTGTAGACTGAGGAGGTGGGTTTATAGTGTTCTTGTTAATTTGGAAAGTCATGATTGTTTGACCTTTGCCAGTCAAACGCACGTCATTAGCTCCCAAGAATGGGATGTTTTGACGCTAAATCGTTGCTGCAATGATGTCTGTTTTAATTCAGTCAAAGTGGGTTCCAAAATTTTCGCCTATAAAGCTGTTCTTGATTATCGGGTCGGGTATTTGGCTTGGTCGGGTCTGCTGAGGTAACCGGGTAGCAGGGAAGAGACATAAGGGTGTTGGGCCGGGTTCCTCTCTGATCTGGGCTTGGGCTACTTTTGCTGGGCTACAACTTTCCAAGGAGGAGGGGGTTTGGGCTTAGGTTATGGTATTGGTTGTTGGGTTGATGGCTAACATAAGCTTGTTTTTTTTTTAAACTGAATTATTTATTTTATAATTATCAAATACATTTATATATATATATATATATATATATATATATATATAAATTGTGAGTTAGGATAATGGTGACTTAGGCACACTAAAAAAAATAATAATAATATAAGTATTAGAGTTTAAAAATTTTGCGATGTTACACTATATACCCTGGATTAATCAGATGACCAAACAGGTTCTTGTGTGGTGGTCTTTCATTCAACAACACACCCTTATAATCCTTCATTCTAACAAGCGTGTTCAGGTTCATGTGATCTTGTACAACAATCTGGGTAGGATCTCTTCGCAATTTCTTGTGCTTCTTATCTAATATCATCTGCAGGAATCTTGGATATAGCAGAAATTTCTTGGTCTTCAAACCTCTAAGTGGTTCTAGCATGTGTTCAAGTATCATACCAGATACATTGAATGGCTTGTTCAAGATTAGGGCAACCATCAAAGAGCTAATACTCTTTCTCATAACATCATACCCTCCACTCACTGATCCAAACACATGTAACATGACGTGAGCGAGATACTTGAACTGATGGCATAGCTTCCCTTTGTGTAATGAACCATCAGTAATCGGTCCATTGTACTTCATTCGTAAGAAGCACTTTCTCTGTTTAATCCATGATAGTTCTCTTGGATCTGTCTTCTTATCTTGTAGCCTCAGTGCTTCTCTAATATCATCTTCAGAAACAATCACGAGCTCCCCCTGAATCGTACTTACAACAGCAGATTCATTGTTCCAGTAATCCATCTTGGCATTCTTCCAAAAATCTTGTTGATGATCTTTATAAATGATGGCGGGGGTGGCAAGGGCAACTATCACACGGCTTCTCTTCAAGAAATCTACAATGCCGGTGAATTCTTGGTGTTTCTTCAAATCTCCCATAAACGCAAAGCAGTTGTGTGCTGGTTCAAATGGTAATTCTTCAATCTGTTCCTTTCCAGCTGCCTGTTCTGAAGATCTAGCGGGAACATCAGCACTTTCCTGTTCAGACATGATTAGACTGCAAAACAAATCAAGAAAACACGTTAAAAACGGACAAAATAACCAAAACTTGAAATTTTTGATTTTTAAGATTCTACATTCGACCGTTCGAGGGTACGAATGTGAAAATAAAGGTTCGAATGTGGAATTAAAGGTTCGAATGTGAAAATCAGTTTATAAAAATGTACATTCGACCGTTTATTTCCACTTTCGACTGTTTGAACATCTTCATTCGACCAAAAAGTCACGTTTGACCGTTTGAATTTGGGCGAAAGAAGACTGTTCATCTTCTTCAATATCAGATTTTGATTTGGATCGATTTAACATGCCATTTTGATTTGAGTACCATCTAATATGGCCGATTAACAGTTCCCAATTATCAATTTTGATTATAATCCATTGTTTACGTGTTTTCAATTAAAAACTAGGGTTCGAAGGTTTTAAATCATCAATTGAACAGTCTATTTAGTTTTAAAGCTTGTTTTTGGTTTATTCTCCCCCTAAAACACTTAAACAGTGAAATCGTATCAAAAATTGTAACAATTATCAGTTAATAATCGTGTTTTGATGTCAGTTAGGGTTCGGTCACAATTTCAATGATTATGATCTGTTTAATGGAAGATAACCTGCAAATGATGAATCAAAATGATTAGCAAAGCAATACAAACACAATGACATGATTTTTAATCCACGAGCAACAAGATCACTTTATCACAGAAATTTGAAATTTTTTGAATACGAGGGTCGAATGTGCAGATCAGGTATATATAGGCTCCACATTGGACCAAACGACTAGGGCGAATGTGAAACTTTTTCCACCTTCGACCCTATTTAAAGGTTCGAATGTAGAAAAAGGGTTCGAATGTGAAATTAACACATGAACACTCACATTTGAGCGTTTGAAAGGTTCGAATGAGCAGGAAAAATTCCACCTTCGACCCAACAAAGGGGCGAATGAAAAATGGATTTTTTTTTTGAAATTTTTACCAAATCTCAAAATCGAGTCCCGTTCAAAATATTTTTCAACGTTTAAGCATCCGACATTCATTATTTCTCATTTAATGATGACAAAACTCAAATGGTCCATCAAGTTTTAGAAAATCATCATCAACCACCACCATCAGCTATCAAAAATAAGATAGAAATGTAAAATCTTTTGGATTTTCTAAACTTTTTGTTAAAACACACCTAAAATCTTTTTGAGTTTTGTATTTTTGACAAGAAAATGTAAAATGCTCAAAATGAAAAGATAAAGCAGTAAATGTTTTGTGATTTCCGGTAAAGGGATCATATCAGTTATTGAGAAATCTGATCACACCGTTGATCCTTTGATTTATTATCATTAAAGACAATGTGTGATCTGGCAACTGCTGATATTGTGATCCACATAAACTCACATGCAGACTGTTGTGCAGTGCTTTAGACTGATACTATTATTTATAGTATAAACATAATTGTCTGTGGTTCCCACACACACGACATACTCCCGTATCAAGAAGTAAATGCACAAAGACTCATTGTAACGCATGATTATGCTTTCGTCATCTGTAATTTACATGGTATGAGGCACAGAGGTATACAGGTCAGTAAATCAATGCAACAAAGTAACTTGTGCACTCTACCAGGTTGAGGGCTGATATCAATCATGATTTTCATCAGTGATTGGATACGATGTATTAGATAATATTTGATTATCGTTATACATTGAAAGTTCCTCAATTCGGTAACTTTAGGATTTGGCTTTACAGCTCTTTTATAAAGACACCCTGTCTGATCTAGGTCCGTAATGACTTACAGCAGAAGATCAGAGAGGCTATCCCCAGATAACTAATAACATAACGACCCGAAACCTCCGAATTTTGTACAAATACCCTATCAAACGAAATTATGGTACTAAGACCATATGCCCATGAGGAGTTCATCCACACATCAATTCGTTTGATATGTATGTATCAGGCACACAGTAATAGGTCTACGAAGCCTATCAACACATCACACAGACTCAAACACACGCCTTATATTGCATTACACTTCTTTAGCATGTGTCAGATCCCCACTGATGTACTATCATTTCCCCTTTTTCTCCTGGAAATCATTTTGGGTTTTCTAATTTTTATGGGTTTTCAAATTTTTCAATGTTTTTGATTTTTCTGAAAATAAAATTTACCTAGAAATGTAAAACATATTTTTGGATTTTTGTGTTTTTCTGAAAAGCAATAAAAACTAAAAACTAAAAGGCGATAAACTGAGGTGGTGATTAGTCTTGTTTTTCTTTTATACCATTAGCTTTTAAAAGATATTCAAATCTTGATTTATCAAAAGCTTTGGTAAAAAGATCTGCACGTTGATAGTCAGTGTGGATTTTGACCATATCGATCAGCTCTTTGGCGTAACAATCACGGATAAAATGATATTTGATCCGGATATGTTTAGCTTTAGAGTGATTTACTAAGTCTTTTGTTAATGCAATTGCGGCTTCATTATCACAATAAATAGGGGTTTTAAGAAATTGCAAACCGTAATCCACCATCTGTTGTTGTATCCAGAGAACTTGTGAGCAGCAGCTTGATGCTGAAACGTATTCTGCTTCACATGTGGATAAGGCAACTGCGGTTTGTTTCTTGCATTGCCAGGTCACGAGCCTGCTCCCCATAAACTAACATGTTGTGGATTTGCTGTCTTTGTCACAGCCACCCCAATCTGCATCACTAAAAGCGATTAGGTCAAAATTATCATCATTAGGGTACCATAGTCCTCTCGATGGACAACCCCTCAGATATCTAAGGATACATTTGACAGCTGCAAGATGACTCTGTTTCGGCTTCAATTGATAACGTGCACAGAGACATGTGGCAAACATTATATCTGGCCTGGAAGCGGTGAGGTACATCAGAGATCCGACGATTGCTCTGTATGTAAAAGGATCAGTTAGCTCCCCCTTAGCATCAACACCCCGTGATTAGGTTGTATCGGGGTATCCATCGGCTTTGAATCATCCATCTGGAATCGGCTCAAGACTTCAGAAACATATTTCGTCTGGTGAATAAAGATCCACGTTGGTCTTTGGTCCACCTGCAAGCCTAGGAAAAACTGCATCTTTCCCATCGCACTCATTTCGAACTTTTCCTGCATAACACGTTCAAATTCTCTGCATAGAAATTCGTTAGTAGAACCAAAAATAATGTCATCAACATAGATCTACACTAGAAGCAAGTCATCCCCTGTTCGTTTTGTGAACAGTGTGCAATCTACCAAACCTCGTTTAAATCCTTTGGACAGAAGATACGTGCTCAGCTCCTCATACCATTGCCTTGGAGCCTGGTGCAACCCGTAGAGAGCTTTGTTTAGAACGTAGACCTTATCCCGGTGAATAGGATCCTCAAAGCCTGGTGGTTGACCTACGTAAACTTCCTCCTTGACCACACCATAAAGAAACGCGCTCTTAACGTCCATTTGATACACCTTGAATTTCTTATAAGATGCAAATGCCAGAAACATGCGAATAGCTTCTAAGCGTGCAACCGGTGCATAAATCTCGTTATAATCGATTCCTTCAACTTGATGAAAGCCTTGTACAACCAATCGAGCTTTGTTCCTAACAATCACTCCTCTGTCATCTTTCTTACACTTGAACACCCATTTCGTTCCTATCTTTTTCCGTCCTGGAGGTAAATCTGTCAGTGTCCACACTCCGAGTTTCTGAAACTGTAATAACTCCTCCTGCATAGCCTCTACCCAAGCGTCATCCAAAAGAGCGTCCTTGTATGTCCGCGGCTCGATCTGCGAAACTTAACAAGCAAAAGACCAGTCATTTTGAAAACCTGATTTTTTGAATTTTGGCATATAAAGCTAGAGCGCCAAGGTTTTCTAGTGAGTTAGCATTCCTCAGTTGACCTCTCGTCATGACACTGCTACCAGGATCACCAATAACCTGCTCGATCGGGTGAATTCGATGTATCCGAGATTCCGGATAATCAGGTACTTGCACTCCCGTCTGAGTAGTTAAATTCTCTGTCGAATCCAGATCATTACCCAAGTTTGATGATGAAGCACCATTTGGATTTGGGTTCACTGGAGGTGTCTCTATAGCAATATCTGGAACAACTTAACTTGTAACATCATCGTCATCTTCAATTCCGATGAATTAAGAGTTGTGGAAGCTTCTTGAAATACCTCTTCTTCAACTACAGGAGCGTTGGTATCATTAGAAGCTGTTTGAGGGTTTACAGTGATCGGACACACCAACGGTGATGTCACTGCGTTTTCACACTCGTAATATAATCGTAATACAGCCTCTTCAACCAAGCTATCTAGATTGAATGATTCAAAGAAATCCTTGTAATCAAACATCCAGTCTGGACCGCTACCTTGTACATTCTGAGTATATATTTGAACTTCAACATTAGCCCACTCCTCGACCTGACGAGTTCGTTTGTTGAAAACCCGTTTGAGCGGGGTTGCATATCCAACAAAGAATCCTTCTTCAGCCTTTGGTGCGAACTTCTCAGACAGATTAAGCATTGTACACGGAGCTCCAAATGGTTCTAGATACTCTAAGTTCGGCTTTCGTCGATTCAACAACTCATAAGAAGTTTTGCCAAACTTCTTCACCATTAAAACACGACTAAGAGTATAACAAGCTGCGTAAATTGCTTCGTTCTAGAACATTACTGGAAGATTGGAATCCGCAGGCATTATTCTTTCCGCTTCAATTAGAGTCCTGTTTTTACGTTTTGCGACACCGTTCTGCTGAGGGGTATACGGAGCACTGTATTCATGATGAATTCCTTTGTTTTCACAAATAGCTTCCATCTGTGCATTCTTAAACCCCGTCCCATTATCACTCCTAATTCTCTTGATCTTGAGACCATAGACATTTTCCAATCGAGTGAACAGAACCTTCAGATTATCAAACGTGTCGCTCTTATGATGCAAGCACATAACCCATGAAAATCTAGAATAGTCATCTGTAGCCACAAGACAATACAATTCACCAGCATGACTTTTACGCTTGACCGGTCCTAACAGATCCATGTGCAAACGCTCAAGTGGTAGTTCATCTGAATTGACTTTCTTTGGCTTATGGGATTGTTTGTGCTGCTTTCCTTTCTTGCAACTCACACACTTATTATTCAAATGAAAATGTTTAACATTCACGCCTGTGACAAGTTCATTCTTCACTAAATGATTCATCTTTAGAAGGTGAATGTGTCCCATCCTCCTATGTCACATGATTGATTCTTTTTCAGTAGCCTTGGAGAGGAAACACGTGACTTGGCCTTGTGTAGTCATGGCTTTTGACATGTCGAGAATGTACAAATTGTTCACTCTCGGTGCCTTTAAGATCACCCACTATTTTGGTAAAACGAATCCCGGCTTGAGTATATAGCAAGATTTGTCATCAAAGAATACCGAAAACTGTTTATCACATATCTATCTGACTGACACTGAGCAGATTATAATCAATTTGCTTCACGTATGAAATCTTCTCAAAACTCACTATCCCATTACTTACACTACCCTCCATAGTAATGTATCCACCTTTATTCCCGGTAAACGCTACATATCCTCCATTAATATTTCTGATATCAAACAATAGCGATAAATCCCCTGTCATGTGACCAGAAGCTCCAATGTCAACAATCCAAAGACTGCTCACAGGGCCAGCTGAAGCTCCCTGCACATATCATGTAAAAGATTAGATTTTTCGGGGGACCCAAGCCTGCTTGGTCTTGGGTCTTTGAACTTTAAGTTTCAAAGATTCTTTCTCACAGACAGATTGATTTGAATTGACCTTTTTCTGATCAATTAAATCTTTTTCAGTTTCAGTTTTCACATTCTCATTCACTTGTGAAGATGAAGCACCTTGAGAACCCTTTGGTGACTAATACTGTTCCGAACGTTTCAAGATCCGGATTTGAGATTTTGGGGTCTCAACCGGTTTCTTTACTTCGTCCTTAAAGGAAACTTTCTTGGTTACCTTCTCTGATTTAACAGAGACAGATCCAACTGTTGGTTTGACAACAAGTTTTACAGGAACCTTTTTGTTGTCAACAGCTGTGTTCACCACCGGTTTCTTAAAGGGGTTTTCAATTGCTATCCGGTTACGACGGTCATGTGTCATCTGACGATTTTCCCTCTTTTGAAAATATGTGGTTTGATTATAAAAAGGTGCAGGTTGAGGGACAAGTCGTCTTTGTGGATAACAATGATGATCGACTAGACTCTGATATGTCTGCTTCATTTCCACCTCGTGCCTTTTGTGTCTCACATACGGGCATTGAGCAAGTAAATGCCCTCTCTCCCCGCATTTATAACACGCGCGGTATTCCTCAAAGTTTTTCTTGGCGTTCGACTTGGCATATGTAGTGATAGGATATTGATCATCCACACACTTCCTTCTAAGACTCTCAGGAGCTGGGTCCTTGGAGTAAGTCGGCTCAAGAAAACTATTAGCCTTATTCTTTGGCTTGATAAATTCTGTGACATGAACCTTCGGTTCTTTTGGAATATCCAAGTAAATTCTCTCTAAAACTTCTGGAGGTACATCATTTGTTCGCTCATGCTTTGGGAACCAAATGGTACTCTCCTGCCAAATCTTCTCAATCTTGGAGTAATTGGCGAATTTGATTGGATATTCCTCGTCAGACATTATCTTATCGGATCCAATCATCCGATAGAAAATCTTGACGGGTTTGTCACTTTGATCATTCTTCTCAACAGGCTTAACTGATTGATTCGCTCGATGAGCGTTAGCCATGGGATGCACAATCTGAGACGGTGATACTGGTTCATTTGTAATTATGTGATTTTCAGCAGGAATATCACAGACCTTCTCAGATTTGTCATCCTCAGAGTCGGAATCATCAGTTACAGCAACTATACCTTCATTATTTAATCCCAGAATAGGTCGAACATCAGAATTTGGGTCTCCCACACTGGAGGTGTTAGACTCATCATCCGATGTCGAGTCAGACTTAACTGAGCTATCCGGTGTTATTGAATGTAGAGTATGGTTTTCAAATAACACAGGAGATGGGACTGCCTTGTAGTTTGCACTACTAGACTGTGAAGGCTCCTCTATGATATGATCAACAACATATGCAATATGCTTATAACTTTCAAATTTCTTATTGACCTTTTCTGCAAAGCACTTGATGGCAGCCATTTCAAGTTTTGTGTTTTCCAAATCATTGATATAGTTGTTAATGGCTAATTATTTCAAAGATAAAGTCTTTTTAAGTTCTGAAATGTCTTTCTTGTAACCATCAAGTACTCTGTTAAACTCTCGTGCCTCTTTCTGATACGATTGACAGTTGATCTTAGCACTCTCAAGCTGAACCCTGAGTTGCTTATTATCCTCTGTCAATCGATCGCATGCACCACAATACCTCTCACTATTCATATCAAGATTAGATTCAGAACTTACTTGCTTTGGAGGTTCTGTCATCGCCATCAGTGCAAAGTGTGCTTCCTTACCAGCAAAGAATTTAGAATAGTCGATTCTAGTACAAGCATCATCCACCATGCACGATTTGCGTGTCATCAGAAAATCAGCTTTAGCAAGCAGTTGGTCGATATCATCATCTAGTGAGTTAACACTAGCTTCAGAATCAGAATCACTCTCCACATCAGAATAAGCTGAATCATACTGTTCTGGCACATCAGTAACAGAATCAAGAATCAAACCCGACTTCTTCTCTACACAATCATCACTTTCTTCACTCAACTCCTCGATTTTCACCTCAGATATCTTCTCAGTCACAAATTCTTCTTCAACACATACCGGCTCATCCAAATCCATTTTCTGTGCAACACATGCCACATTACCAGTGGTAATCTCCTCAACACCCAACTGCATACCCGTCCAATCAAATCCCTCATCTTTCTGTATCACCAATGCTTGGTTATGGTTATCTGATTGGGTTTGAGTGTTTGGTGTAGAAATAGGAATGATTGTTCGGTTTGGATTTTGTGGTGTTTGGTTTTGGTTTTGATTTTGTGTAGCGGTTTGTCTAACAGTGTTGTTTTGTGAAGTGTTTTAACGGTTTTGGTAGGTATTTTGTGGTTGAAAGCTTGAAATATTTGGATTTGATAAGATACCTAATTTGGGTTTGACGGTTTTGGTAGTTGGTGTTGAAAGGATTTCTGTTCCCCTGCTGTGCTGGCTGTGTACATTCCCTCTTGAAGTGACCTTTCCCACCACAATTAAAACATGTCACTTTGGCTTTGTTAAAGCCATATGTGGTGTTTGGAGAAGTAGAAAGATCAGTTCTGCCAGTCTTCTCAATGAATTCAGTAGCTCTCCTCATAACGCTAGCAAATGCCCACTGGATATCAATGAGCTCCATCACTTCTTTATCAATTTGTGCATAGTCTTCACTGGTTAAGTTGTTGTTACCAATTTGACTAGCAACCAGCCCGTTATAAGAAGCTACCATAGCCGACACTAATGCTACATGTTGCTGTGCAATCTCAACTTTAACATTGTTCAAGTTCGAAGTCTCCAGCACAATTGAACTCTGATTAGATTGAGTTTGGTTCATCTGGTTTTGATTCATTTGAGGAATAAAGGATTGTTGTTGAGATTGGTTTAGACTTGCAGAATAACAAGTAGCTTGTTGCATCGGTGAAAATGGTGGAATGTAAGTAGTAGTAGGGTATGATGGTGGGGTATAAGATGGAGTTTGAGCAAGGTAATTAATGGGGGCTTTGGGTGGTTCAACATGGCCAGAAACACACGCAATGTGTGGAGCAACATTGGAACTGGAACTTGAACTAGCAAGAGATGAAGATGTATTACCATGGTATAGCTCTGGATTCTGAGGAACTTGAGTTCTCTTTGCCTTCCTCTTTTCTTCCATCTCTTTGTTTTCTAACTTCTGGATAAACTCGTTGATGGTCCAGTATTGGTATGCATCCTTCTCCTTAAGTACCTCGATGTGTTGATTCCAGTATGGTGTCAATGCATCAGCAAAGTTGTCCACCAACTTCGACATTGGTATGTTAATCTCATAGCTTGAAAGCTCAGTCAATAAGTGACAATACCTTGGAATCAACTCCTTTAGTGTCTCATTTCCCATATAACTGAAGTTCTCAAACTCTTTTCTTAGTTCCTCCATTCTCAATTTTCTCGTCTTCTCATTCCTATCATGACGATTTCTTAACATGTCCCACAACTGTTTTGATGTGGTGCAAGACCCAAACTGATGTAAGAGATCAGTATTAATGGCCTGGGACAGTTGGGAAAACGCCTTCTTTTCCACCGCAAATTTCTTTTTCTCATCCTCAGCAAGACTTTCCAACGGAATCGGCTCACCCGTGTTCTCCAAGATCGGAGCAACATAGCCCTTAGCAATCATTTGCCAAGCTTCCGTTCCTTCTAATCCCATTCCCTCAAGATGAATCTTTAACTTGGTCTTCCATGTGTTGTAGTCTACCATTTCCATCAACTTTGGTGGACGGCTTCCACTACCCAAAGATAAGTCTTGATTAAGAGTCGAAATCGTGTTGGTAGTCTGAGAGTGTACCGCCGCTACTGTTACTCCCCAGTAATCAGCCATCGGTTGTGGTTGAGGTTGTGCAACTTGTTGGGGGCATAGAACTAGTCATTGCCATATAGTTAATCGGTTGGGATGGTTGACTAGACTTTTGAGCAGCTACTGACCAAGGATCCATGGTTGTCTGCTGTTGTGGTGTTGTAGGAAAATTCCACATATCGCTCTGAAAAAACACGAAATGATTAGAAAAATTTCACAACAGTTTCTACGTTCGACCCTTCTGAATGATCGCGTGGTCGAATGTGAAAATTAGTCCACGTTCGACCGTTTGATAAAGTACGAATGTAGAAAACAACAGTCTCAGTTCACTTTCGACCGTTTAAATCCACGTTTGACCACCCGATTGGTCGAATGTACCAATTAAGGTCGAATGAACAACAACACACTAAAACTTTCTAGGTTCGACCAAATATAACTCCACGTTCGACCAAATAATCCCTGGTTCGACCTAAAACTCTCACTTTTGACCAAATCTCCCTAGGTTCGACCCTTCATTTTGAAAAACGGTTATTCTTTGAAAATTAGTTATTTTGATAAAAAAATTTCAAATGTTGATGAAATTTGATGATCTTATGCAGGTTTTGCATCGGATTGGATTTGGAACAAGTTTAACAAAGCAGAATTTTGAATTTTATCTATGAAAACAAGTTCAAATCAATCAATTTAACACCAAATCGGATTGGATTTGAGACAACAGCCAGAGGACGTGGAGGAGAGAGGGTGGAGGTGAAGTCCTTGCAGAAGGGCGCGCCTGTGAGAGAACTATAGGGTTAATGTGAGAGGGAGAGAAAAGGAGGGCGCCCGTGGAAGAGGAGAGAGAGGGAGGATGGGCAGGGGGACGTGGCAGCGGCAGAAGACAAGGGTGGATGGGAAGGGATGGATGCGTTGTGGATAGTCTTTTATACATTTGCAATTTCGTAGTAAATTTGTAATTTTTGACTTTTGAGTATTGATATGTAAAAGATAAGTTTTTTCATGGTTAAACGGATCGGTTGTTGGTTTGTGTCTTGACACAACTTTTGGGCCGGTAGTGTTTTTGACCCGCTTATAACCCATAGTTTGAACGGTGCATAAATGGTAAAAATATGTTAGGGTCAATGTTGGTAGTTTTAAACATGTGCCAAAATGTGTTAGTGTCAGATTAATAATTAGTTAACTAGTAAATTTTCTATATAACTTTTATAAATAATTAAGACTTTAATAGGATTGTAAAAAACTGCACTCCAAATGTCCAAATGATAAGTTAACTTTTACATTACAGGTATTCTTTTTGTCATCCTAAAACCGGCCTAGCCTTAACTTTGACTCGTTGAGCCATGTTACTCTTCCTTGCTCCACTTAGAATAGCTAGGTTCCATACCTCGATCACTACCATGGTTTTACTTGATAAAAAAAACCCCAATAATTTGACACAATTTTATGACGACAAAAAACTTAATACTTTCTTCTAAACGGCACATATATAATCACTAAAGTGTAATAAGTTTAAATTGTCCAACATATCAGTCATTAATGGTCATATCGTAATTTTGCTAGAAAAATATGTCAAAGAAGCATGGAATGCGTTATAAGTTCTTGAGAACGTAGTCTTCGTTTTAAAAAGATAAGTGTATATATATAGATATTTATAGAGCACAAGGCAAGCTCTAAGAGGTTGTGTAGTTCACCTATAAAAAGTTCTCTACATATCAAGAGAAAAGACACAAAAAGATAAGTGTATATAGATACCCGTAAGTGAAAAGTTGTGTGGTACATCTTGTAACATACATTGTTCCGCTTCTTGATGTATTCAAGTCGAGGCAAGATCGAGAAACATGAGGGGCTTATATCTTATGAGTTGAGTCACTTAACTTCAGAGATACCTGGTACTTTTACAAGATGCCAGGGCTGGCCCTAGGGGTGGGCGAGCCGCACCCCCAGCCGAGGCCCGTTTTTATCTAGGGCCTAAATTTTGATTTTTTTTCTTTTTATATATATTATGTATAGATATAAATGATAATAACTGTAAACAAAAATGCACTATAGCTTAGTGGTTAACTCGGAGGCCTGTCAGCATTCAAGGCACGAGTTCGATTCCCTTTTGTTCCATTCTTTGAAATTAAATTCCTTTTATATATTTTCCACTATGTTTTTCTTTTTTAAGTTTGTTTTACCATTAAATTTAAATATAAATAAGTAGGGCTGTTAATAAAAATATTTGTTAATATTTTATTTTATAACCTTTTTACTTCATTTTTTTATATCTAATTATTATTAATATATTTAAATTCAAAATGATAATATCTTAATGATTTTAGAATTAATTCACTTTGAAAAAAAAAATGTTTTTTCTTAAAAGATTAAAATATGCATATCAATTTGTCAATGCGTCACGTGTTATGCCCGTAAACCTTCATGTTTTTAACCGTTCAATATAATGAGTACCAAAACCGACCAAGTTCCTGCTTGCCGTAACCTGCGGGATTGATTTCTTATGGGTGTAAGGGCCTTTTTTTCTAACCCGTATAAGGCACTTGAATTCTTAGG
Source organism: Ambrosia trifida (assembly GCA_028751855.1). Lineage (NCBI taxonomy): Eukaryota > Viridiplantae > Streptophyta > Magnoliopsida > Asterales > Asteraceae > Ambrosia > Ambrosia trifida. The sequence goes on along the minus strand of CM054123.1, from coordinate 18,412,191 downwards.
ACCGGCTCTGCTCTTAGCGTTCAATGACTGTAACTCAACAGCGGCTATTTTATTTGTTTTGAATATTTTAAGTGAGGTCTACCATGATGTTGGTTCATTTAAGAACAACAGACTGAATTATCATAAAAACTAAAATAGTCTATTCATATGATATGATATTACTTATTAATTAGTATTTCATAAACGGTGTCATCAACAACATTTTCATATCCACAACCTTTAAACAAGTTAACAAATACAAAGATTTTTTCAATGCATTTGAAATGAATTAGATTTATGTAAACCGAATAAAGCATAAACATAAATATTATTATTATTATTATTATTATTATTATTATTATTATTATTATTATTATTATTATTATTATTATTATTATTATTATTATTTTTTAAAATACTGTTAATTGAAAAACTGAACCATTATTACTTAACCGTTTCTGTAGCCTATCACAAGAAAGTTTAATCCACCAGACCACGACAAGGTACATCTAAGAAGCAACGAACCTAGACGACCTTTTTTTCACGTACAAGTTATATTAAAAACAAAAAGTTGGAAAAGCGATGTCAAAGTTCTAAGAGAGCCCACAGTTTCTACTACTCACCAATATTCTAACATCAAAACTTTAATTGGCTACTTACTTTAAATTCATCAATGTAATTGCTCTAATTAGTTTAATGGACTAAGTATAAAATAAATGTTATATGGATAATAACATGAGACGACCTTCGATATGATCTTTATACTTTTTTTTGAACGGTCAACGAATCAATTCCGAGCACTCTCGGGCACCCTTTTGGCGAATCAGGTACTCGAGAGTACCCGGGCCACCAATTGCCACCAATTCCCGGGAAAACCCGACCACTCACCCGCCCGAAGGCACGACGGTGAAATAGTCGGTAAAACCGGTCGGGATCAGGACTCGAACCCAAGCCAATGGCCGGGTCATCCCTCATTTCCCATCCACCAATGTCCTCCAAATGTAACTAGTGAGAATTGAACCCAAGCCTCCCATAGGAAACTTTAGGCCCTCAACCAACTAGGCTACAAGTGTTTGACTATTTATATATTTTTTATATTTACACTAACAGCAGTATCCAAGGCCCAAGGGTTATGATTAAAACTAAAAACTTTCAAACACCCATTGAGTATGTTTTAATGATCATGTATTATGGAGTATTTTTTTAAATTTAATCATTTATTATGAAAAATCATTTTTTATTGTTTGGATCGAAATAAGGTTGTACGGTGTGTGGACTGTCTCGGTCTATCTTGGGCAGTCCAAGACGCGAAACACCGCCCCCTAAGGACGTCTCGGTCCCAAACGTCCTTTCTAGGACGATGGAGACTGGCCAAAAGCATTTAATTTTTGATCGATGGTTATTTAATGGGGTGGTTTTGTTTGTTTTTCTATAGAAAAATTGAATGATGTTAGCGCCAGAGGGTGGTAGGTGGTGGTGCACGGCGGCGGTGATGGTTGTTGAGGTGATGGGCGACGACGACGGCGACGACGATGATGGTGGTGGTGCACGGCGGTGGTGATGGTTGAGTAAGAAGATAAGGGTGCTAACGGTGACGGTGATGGTGGTGGTGCACGGCAGCAGTGATGGTTGGGGAAGAAGACCAGGTGAGAAGAAGGTGGTGGTGGTTGTTGATGGTGTTCTCTGTGGGTTGTACATTTTGCTTTGTGGTTTGTACATTGAGTTTGAAAAGGGAGAAGGTTGTCTCCACATATTGGGTTGTCTCAAAAAGGAAGACTATCATCCTTATTTATGTGACACGTTTTGTGGAGGGTAGTCTCCCCCTTTGGGTTATCTCCACACCCACCTGACTAAATGCATTTTGATCATATGCATACTTTTAGAATGCAATACTACTTTTGTAACATGTTATTAAGATGACTTATTTTTAAACGTTAATTACTTTTATATGCGACATTGTTTAAAAAAATACACCAAATTAATGAATGTTTTATTATCTTTCCAAAGAGTAACCTAGTGCTTTAGAAAAAAAAAAAACCCAATTTTTTAATGGTTTTTTTATGCAGAAAAAAATACAATGTGTTCAGGTAATGCATTAATAATGTTTAGGCAAGTCAGTAATCATGTTAAGATGGTATATATGTTTTTGAACCTACTATTACATATAAGAACCCACTAACTACATATATATATATATATATATATAGGATTTGGATCATTTGAGAACCACCATTTAGGGAGAGAACCAAGGAACCAGTGTGAATAGGTGGCATTTTTGTAAATATGAAGGGTGTCTACAAAAACCCCTCCATCAAAAAATAAAAAAAAATAATAAAAAAATTATATAACCTAAATAAATAAAAAAATAAAAAAAGTAAAAAACCAAAATGATTATTTTGCATTAATAATTCGAAAAAAAATAAATAAAAAAATAAAAAAATGGCTGAAATGACGTCATATGACGTCATCCCTGATGCACATGTGCAATTCACTGTTATATATACAGAAATATACTGTATGCACATGTGCATTTCACTATTAAATCACACTTTTGAATGAATTGCCAATTACCATAATTAAATGATTATTAATCGGATGCAATATGAGATAAAAAGGAGTGAAAAAATTTATTCAATTATCATTAAATGGATGCAAAAGTGATAAATAAAATACAATCAAACTCGTCAATTGTTTAGTGATGCATATTATAACATAAATTGAAAATAAAACATGTGTATGACAACAAACATGAATAAACTTAAAACAACTCTATATAAGAACTATAAAATAAGAAACGTGTACTGCATGCACATGTGCATTTCACTATTATATGTAGGTTTTTCTAGTGGTTTAGCTTTATATCTTAGTTTATGTATGGTGTGAGAGGGTTATATTTTTTTGGGGGTATAGGGTGGTGGGTTTAGGTTTTTAGGGGGTGGGGGTTTATGCATATGTGCATATGTCAATTTCGTTATCATACCAATTAACATATGCTACAATAATAATTACAAACATAATCAACATATCAACTACCATATAAGTCCACCCAAAATATACATATGTGCATGCATTATCCTTCAAACAACAAAATTTTTATACCCATTTGTTCTTTTCATACAACTACTTGTAGTTTCTACCAAACGCATTAACTCAATAAAACAAACGATAACAACAAAAAAATAACCATATTACAAACCAACCATGTTACCACTAACCACCTACCTACAAACTTCTAATTATATCACAATCTCACGTCCACCAACAATGTCCCCTTCTATTTCTTATTTGTCCCTTTTCATCTTCTTCCTCTTTTATTTATCTTCTTCCAACACTCTTCACACTTCATTCATCCCTCATCTAACATTTCCCTTGTTTTTTCATCTGTCAACCTGAACAACGTATACTTCTCAAATTTATCACATTATTCGTGTGTTTAAACAACTAATAATTAACATTTATTAGTTAACATGATAAATATGCATATATGCACATGTGCATATATATACATATATATATATATATACACATCTAAATTTCTTAAATAATTAATACCGACCTTTTTTAACTTCCTGGTAAACGATTATGTCATCATCCTCAATTGCACCCAGCAGCTTTTTTTGACCCTTTATACCTCGATTATAGCACAAAAGTTACATTCTTTGATTTTTATCCCATCTTTGACAACAAATAATAAACAACATATAAGAAAACCAAACTTTCAATCTTAATGCACATGTGCATTAACTTTAATTTTTTCATTACCACATAACATATGCACATGTGCGTTAGATTGAAAAACCCTTAATGTTTACAAGATTTCAACCTTAATACACATGTGCATTAACATTAATTTTATCATTACCATATAAATTATGCACATGTGCATCAATATAAATGACCTTAAAGGTATCAAATCGCTTTCACATTTTTTTACCGTCTAGCCTATCCATCTCCTTCTGTGATAACATGAAGGCAATATAGGTTCCAGCAAATGTATAACAAAAATACAATTCTTTCAAATATAATAAATATTTTACCACATAATCCGAAACAACCAAACTGAACCAACCCCACCCTTTAAAAGTTTAAAACTTTAATATCTAATGTATACATCGAAAAAAGAAACATAATATAAATATTTGTCATTTTAGTTCTTGAGATATGTGTGCATATTTAGTGGACGTGAAAATGAGATTGAATTCAACTTAATCTATCATTTTCACCTCAATTTATTTAGTCATTTTATTACTTTAAGTAAAAAAAAAAACAATACCTATCTTCCGTCTGTTCCTCATCGTCGTGAAATAAAAAAGTTATACACCATCAACCGACAACTATAGTATCATCCTTGTTGGTTGCCGGCGGCAATTTCAACAAAGAAATCGACAACGACAACGCTGCCAGTAACAATCAAACCGCTACCAATCGTGGACTGTGTAGCTCAAGATGCCTGAAAAGAAACGATTAGAGTTAGAAACATCGATTGCCTGTCACGGATTTTGCGATTTAGGACGTTAATTGTTGCAGGGGTTGATTGATTTGGTGGAGAAAGCTAGGGTTTGGATTATAAAAGGGGGAAGATGATGATGTTTTGTGTTTCAAGTTTCTTTTATTTAATTTTGTCTTTATCATATTTACAAAATTGCCCCATGTTCACATTGGTTCTCACAATAAAGTTGGTTCTCGTATGATCCCTACCCTATATATATATATATATATATATATATATATATATATATATATATATATATATATATATATATATATATATATATATATATATATATATATATATATATATATATATATATATATAGGGGGTGGGTATTTTGAAAACCCACTCGAGTTAAGAAAACTCTGAAAACCCATAAAAAAACCATCTAAAAAAGTTTTTTTTTTTTTTAATAAAATACACAAGATAACATACATGTTTTTAAGCGTTTTGGGCCAAAAAAATAAAAAAAAAGCGCCGAACGAATATTAAAAAAAATAAATAAATAAAGTTTGCGTTGTTACATACGTAACAGCTCTATTACATACGTAACAGCTCTGTTACATGTGTAACAACGCAAACTTTTGTTTATTTTTTTTAAAAAAATTTGTTCGGCGCTTTTTTTATTTTTTCTGGCCCAAAACACTTAAAAAATGTATGTTACCTTGTGTATTTTTTTTCAAAAAAAAAAAAAAAACCTTTTTAGATGGTTTTTTGTCGGGTTTTCAGAGTTTTCTTAACTCGAGTGGGTTTTCAATTTATACTTTCCCTATATATATATATATATATATATATATATATATATATATATATATATTACACAGAATTGTTGGTTTTAATCATCAAGCGGCATAGGAAATTGTAAAAGATCACGACAAATGGAAAAAGCAAGCGTTGCTGGGTGAAGAACCGTCCGATAGTCATTCCGAAGTCATCGGAAGGCGGAAACTACCAGCCGTCTGCGTTTTCTACACCGGACGAGTCCACCCCCAATAGCCACATGCCGGATCTCTATCAAGATACCGACCCAATGAGATCAAAACGCAAAAATAAGAAAGTCGCCGCCGAGTCTTCAAGCAAAACATCATTGGTTGACGAATTTGGGTCATATCGCGCGATGAAAGGAGATAAATTAAATTAGTTAGTCACCCTACAAGCTCAACAAGGAGAAAAAAACTTTAGCGTTTTTGGAGGAACAACGCGAATTGTTGAGACAAAGGCAGTATGAGCACGACTTGAATATGTATTCAAAACCGCACGACCAGCTCAAAGGTAAATCCTTGGAATTGGTTCTGAAACGAAAAGAAGAAATCGTGGCGAAATACGATTGGGATCGTTATTGGGTGGAAGGCAACAGAGACGATGAATGCAACGAGTAAACTTTAGGTGTTTGTATGTTTTTTTTTTTAAATTGATGTTTCTTGTATTTTTTTTATTTTAATGAAACGTTTATTTTTTAGTTAATCAAATAGTTCTTTTTTAGTTAGTTAAACAGTTATTAAAAAAAAAACATTTCAGTGAAGTGAATAAGTGAAGTGTTGCCTCCAAAAAGCCGTTTTAATGAAGTAAATCAATGAAGTGATGTGGCAGTGCATGATTGATGTAAATCAGTGAAGTTGAAAAAAAAAAATTCTTGGTTGCAACACCCCTTGTGTATCAAACAATATGACAAATAATGAATTAACTAAACATTTCATTATTTACAGAGAGTCCTCTTAACGGGAGATAGAGATAGAGAGGAGGGTCCTCTTAATGGGAGATTCCCTCATCTTTATCCTTCTATATATATATATATATATGTATATATATATATATGTATATACAAAGAGATAGAGATAGAGAAAAGGAGGGGGCGTGCCGATTTTAACACCCTTTACAAATTATGAGGAAGGATAATGTACAAAGGACCCTTAACCTACTAAGCGTGGGAAGGAACGTAGGCCGTAGATTAGGGTTAAGCATAACGCGGTGGCACGATCGTAATATTTTAGAAAATTAAAAATAGTTTAACACTTGTAAAGGTATTGTCGTCCAATTGCAAAATCAAATTTCAATTCCATTCAATTTGTGTCGCCCTTTTCTCGTTAATCATTTTTATGATCGGGAAAAAAACTCACGTAACTGACATACCTAATAAAAAACCACCACACCGGAAAGCATGCTCTGTTTTTGTATTGAAAAAACAGAGCGTGATTCACTAACCAATTCGATGACAGAGCATTATGGCTACGAAACGTAAAATCAAGTAAGAATTTCATCATTGTTTATAAATAAATTTTGATCTTACTCATTAAACAACATCTACAACCTAAAAATGTTTCAATGAATCACATGATGAAGGAGAAAGCAGAATCATATGTATCTGTTAGTGATTGAAAAACGCACGTTATAAATCCATAAAAACACATATTATAAAAAATGAAAACGCATGTTATAAATGAATAAAACGCACGTTATAAATGAATGAAGCGCACGCTATAAATGAATAAAACATACATTATAAATGAATAGAAACACTCATTATAAATGAATAAAACGCACGTTATAAATGAATAAAATGCACATTATAAATGAAAAACACATGTTATAAATTGTAAACAAATCTTTTTGTGAACTGAAATATTTTTACCCTGTATCCCCACGAAAAAGAAATTCAGGTCAAGAAAACAAATGTTGACTTTTGTCAAATTAAGATGTATGATTCAGTAATCGTATTGTTTTGGGAACAGAGCATACAGTGAATTGAAGAAATTCATGTCGAGGATTGTAGATTTTGCTTGGTTTTCTTTCAATGGTGATTTAGAGAAAAACAAAGCATATAGTGAATTGAAGAAAAACAAAGCATGACGAAATTGATTGTAAAACCCGTTGTTAGTTTTAAATAGAATTTACATAAAATCAGAGATACAAATTCGTTGTTACAATTAGAACATAATTATAGATGTGGTTTAAATGTCTAAAATACCATTGGATTGAATTAGAGCATGGTTTAGATTTTTACCTGTCAGTAAGATTTCAATTACACATGGGAGCATGTGTCACACCCCAACAAGGCGGAAACGCGAGGCGCGACTTTGAATGATTTCCAAGCACAAATGTCACACGAGCATTATTTAAATAAAACAGGAACTACCATTTAACAATCAAGTCTTACAAAAACATAACATTAATTGTTTGAATTAAAAACCATTGTGTAAAATGTTTAGTTCAAAATGTCACAACAATAGTTCAAAAGATGGTATCCCTTAAATGCTCGCACGCGACCTTCCCAAGTTTCATGCTTCATGCTAATTTCCTGAAAAACATGCATGAAAAATATATGGGTCAACATAAAATTGGTGAGTACACAGGTTTGTATGAATGGACATGTTATCCAAAACGACTAAACTACTGCCTAGCTAGGGCAATAATTATCATGTGATCTGACATGAGCCCATAACCAAACCTTGACATGTTGTGCCTCGCCCATTGTACACTAAAGACAATGAAATAATGTGAAATACAAGCACTCTTTTGAAATCTGTCATCCGGTCAGAGCGAATGACCAAGACTGGGGGTGTCAACCCAATAGATCTATTCTGGTGTTTCATGGGTATGTCCATAGCTAATGGTTATGGTGAAATGTATGACACGAGGGCTTAATGGATCCTGAACCTTACTGTCTCATGTTCACATAATAGTAATGTATGTAACTGAAAACTAAAAACCGTACGCATGTTTTTCCCCCGGAAAAATGTAAAACAGTGAAAAGGGGCTATGAAACTCACCTTGTGGTGTGTCTGGGAATGAACAAATGAGTCTGAGCTAGAGAGATCGACCTACGTGTCCTATATAAAAAGAGACATTTTAGGTCTATGTTACTTGTACTACTTACAAGTTGTTCTCTTATTACGCTTGTCCTCGTAACTTAACTCTTTAAGTTAGATGTGTCTTTGATGTAAAGATTTGCGTATTTGATGACTTAATTGTTAAAAGATACAATGTTTATCCTTTAAATGCTCTACATTAGGGTTTCTGATGCAACTTTTTCTAGAATATGAACCTCATGGTTTTGTGTTGCAAGATTAATATTCCTTATACAAACTAGTGATCTTTAACAAAAAGAAAGCTTTGTTTCTTGGAAAAACACCACTTTTACTTGTGAAAACATATATTTTATACAATTTGGATGGTGTAGGTACTCATGTGTTGTAGATTTCACAACCTTGAATTTGACATGTCCATAGATCCATAATATTTAGGTATCCTTTACTTATTAATTCATAAGTCTAACAACCTTTGTGAAAATAGTAATATTCTATGTCAAAACATAGCTTTTCCTTGAAAGCATAAGTACCTTGTTGTTGGTGGTGAAGTCTTCAGGATAGAACTAACCTATATTTTCTATGTGACATCCTCAGGATACTGCAGGAAGAACAGGATTCCAGATGACACTGAATATTATCTTATGCACATTCTGAGGATGAACTAACGAACTAACTTATGGTTATAATGCTGGATGATTCTACCTCATATTCTCTGAGTAACATCCTCAGGATACTGAAGGACTAAGCAGGGTTCAGGATGTAACTGTGTTTTACCTTATGCGCATCCCGAGGATGGACTAACGAATTATCTTATTACGATGATATTGCAGGTACAATTAATCAATATTAAGGCTTGTAACTGATCCCTAACGGCTATATTGTCTCATTTAAGTCAAAGAAATCAAGGATGATGATGTTATTCTTGCAAGCCAAGTCTAAGCTCAAAGAGGAAGTCAAACTTGTAACCAACTTGCATTAAATATAGGCGAGAAAGGGGGAAACAGCCATATAGCGACTAAATTCAGTTGTAACAACACAACGGTCACCTGAAACAGTCCACAAGATCATTAAAGACGGCGGATATCATGGGATTCATTATTTACTTCCGTGTAACTATAAATAGGAGGTTATCAACGAGTAATAGGACACTACTTCTCACTTTCTTAACACTTCATAGACCTGATACTCTCTCTACACACACACAACACTCATATTGTAATCTTAGATACTCGTTCATCACTTATCCAAAGTTGTACTTGTTTTTACCTTAATAATATTAACAAACAAGGCAGGAGCTTAGACTCCTCCCGAGGTTTTGTTCCGGCGATCATAGACTGATCAAGGGCTTTCCTCGTACATCGAGTGTTGCTCTCTAGTTGCATTACTTTTACATTCATTGATCTTTGTCTATTTCATCATTTTGTCAGACAGTTACATCCTCAGGATATAACTGTGCATCCTGACCAATTTCTTTGCTATCCTAAGCATAGTTGTCACATTGTTATTTCTTGCCCATTTTCAGAATACAACTGAGTTTTTAACGTATTTCACACATTTAGCACTCTACCTCACTTTTACTAATTTGGAATACAAAATTATTTCTACTAGGTAATTTTTGACTAAAACAATTTTGGCGCCCACCGTGGGGCAAGTGGTGCTATTTTTAACAAAAACTTGTTAAAACTTTTTCCCAATCAATTTACTTCAAAATTCTTGACAACTATGGCCTCAAACCCAAAATCCGTGTCTTCTTCCACACCATCCACAACCTCTGCCAAAAATGTGATTCTACCACCTCCTCCTACCTTTCCCAAGAGTTCTGCACAAATTACCAGGAGTGTTGCTCCTAATACTACTAGATCTTGGATGGCAACATCTGGATCCACTCCTCCTGTTTTCGTTTCAAATGATGAGCTCTTTTCCATATTTGCAATGGTGAAGGATCAAATAAAGCAACAACAGGATACCAACCAGATGCTGATGAGAGAAATTCAATCTCTCAAAACATCCTCAAAGAGTCCGGCTGAAGACATGGGGATACCATTGTAGCCTAGAGTGTTGGATTTCAATTCTGGCATCTCTGGGGGCATCTTAAGGATCTGTTGGGTGGAAAGAAGTCAAAGATTCAGGATAGCACTGGCATCCCAGAAAGGGCAGCATCTACATCCAAGGATGCTGGCATCATTAATTTAATTTCAGGAAGATCAGATATTTGTGGGACATCTTACTCAGCAGCCAAAAGGCATGTAAGAAAAATGAAATCAGAAAGGGGAGAAAGATTCACAAAGACTACCATCCTGACAAATTCAAAAGTGACCAGCTTTGAAGAAGAAGATTGAGAAAATATCCTTGACCCTCATCATGATGATTTAGTTATAACTTTATATATTGCTAATCATTTTGTTCGCATGATCCTTGTAGATGGTGGAAGCTCAGTCAATATAATCCAGCTAGAAGCCCTCAAAAGAATGAACATCCTGGAATCTAAAATAGTTTCCGGATTGTCAGTCATGGTTGGCTTTAGTGGAAAGACTAAGAGTACAGTGGGTGATATAAAGCTACCGGTATATGTAGAGGGAGTGAATTCTATCCAGATATTCTGTGTGATAGATTTTCTATCCTGCTATAATGTCATCCTGGGGAGACCTTGGATACATGACATGAAGGCAGTCCCTTCAACATATCACAAGTGTGTAAAGCTACCAACACCATGGGGAGTTGTAAAAGTCAACAACGATCAACAAGAAGCCAAGGATTGCTATACAACATCAATGAAGGCTTCGTCAAGACAAGCATAGCAATTACAGAAAGATGCACAGTGCCATCCTCAGGATGTCAAGGCACATCCTGACTAGGATATAAAGGTTGTTTGCCTCGACGACAACAACAAGGATATCACTGTGCAGATTGGTAGGAACATTCCTCATGACATTGAACAATCACTAATTTTATTTCTAAAATGCAGGATGTCAACGTTTGCATGGAAGCGTGAAGATATGACTGGCATCCCCAAGAAACGTCAAGGATGTACAAAGACTAACTGGTAGGATAGCAGCTCTGAACATATTCATCTTGAAGTCCTCAGAGAAATGCAAAGAGTTCTATGACAGCCAGATGAAGAACAATAAATTCGACTAGGGACAAAAGCATGAAGACGCATTGAAGAAGTTGAAGGAGTATCTTGTAGCAGCTCCACTCCTGAAGAAACCTGAGGATGGTGAACCTCTCAAGCTATACTTTGCAGTTTCTGGAAATGCAATAAGTGCTGTTTTGGTAAAAGACTATGAAGGGCAATAACATCTTGTCTACTATGTAAGTAAAACTCTATTAGATGTTGAAACCAGGTATTCACATCTTGAAAAACTTATTTTAACTTTTGAATATGGCATCTACCAAGTTAAGGCATTATTTTGAAGCACATAGGATACATGTTCAAACTAATTACCCTATTAAAAATATGCTTAGAAAACCAGAAATGTCAGGAAGAATGGCAGAATGGTCAGTGAAATTAAGTGCTTTTGACTTGGTATATGAGCCTGGAAATGCAATCAAATCACAGGCTCTAGCTGATTTTGTGGTTGATTTCAGTAGTGACATCCTAAGTGAAATTGAAAAAAGAAGTATAACAAGTAAATGAAAACTTGAGAAAATGGATTTTATATACTGATGGTGCTTCAAAAATGAGAGGCACAGGGTTAGGATTACTACTAAAATCGCTACAAGGGGACAAAATACCCCATGCGATTGGATGTGCATTTCAGACAACCAATAATGAGGTAGAATATGAAGCTCTCATTGCTGGTTTACAACTTGCTAAAGATATGCATGTTTCAAATTTAGAAGTATTTGTTGATTCCTTATTAATTACTAACCAATTTTTAACGGATCTTATGCAGTCAAAGGTAAAAAAATTAGTTGAATATCTTGAAATAGTCAAGAAATTAGCATCTTGTTTTGCAGAATTTACATTAACACAGGTACCTAGGAAAGAAAATGCAGAAACTGATGCCTTGGCAACTTTAGGATCCTCCTTTAATTTACTAGAAGGATCCAAGATTCCCATCATTCACATCCTGAAGTCAGCAATTGTAGAACAGCATCCTGAGGATAACACTGTGCATCTTGAAGATAGCACTATACATCCTAAGAATTACACTGTTCTAACTACTCAGAATCAAAACGATAACTTCAACACCAGTCCATCCTCAGGCTAATGGACAGGCAGAATCCTCAAATAAAATTATTGTCAACAATTTGAAGAAGAAGCTTGGGGAAAAGAAAGGGAAATGTGCAGAAGAACTTCCATTTGTACTTTGAGCTGATAGAACTACTTCCAAGAATGGAACTGGTCAAACACCTTTTTCCTTGGTCTTTGGAACGAAAGCAATGCTACCTACAGAGATGGTCATGCCTACAGCCAGGAGGCATCTTCAGGATGCAACTAACAAATCAAGCACTACCGCAAGATTTGGAAGTAGTGGACGAACTCAGGGATGCTGCTAAATTAAGGATGGCAGCTCATCAACAAAGGATTGCTAAAGCCTACAACAAAAATATAAGTATAAGAAGATTTCAAGAAAGAGATTTGGTACTAAGAAAAGCCTTCCAAAATACAACAAAACCATGTGATGGCAAGCTAGCTCCTAAATGGGAATGACCATACTTAATAGATTCCGAAGCTGACAAAGGAGCATATTGGCTATCAACTATGGAAGGAGAAATTCTACCAAGAGCATGGAATGCAATTCATTTGAAATATTACCACATATAAGATTGCATGTGACTGATATCTCTGGAAGGTGAAACCATGGTTCGGATTATTGGTAAGATGAAGGTGAAGGCTGACAGAGATGAATCATCTCCATATGTAAGTACTTATTCTTAACTTATTTCAAATCGTTTATATTTTTACTAAACATGGTCTAGAAATAGTCCATCCTGAGAATTTTGCAGTACCATTCTGAAGATGGAACGCTTTGAAGACTAGAGGGTTGGCCACCCCCTCCCCCGTTAAGGTGTCCGACACCTTCCTAAGGTTTAAAGGTTTTCACCATTCTCATTGGGTTAGCAACCCCGCCTGGTGCACACGTTGTTCCTGTATATTTTCAGGATAGTGGGACCAGTCCATGTAAAAGTGGCTGACAATTTCATCATTTTTGAGATATATATTGAACTCTTAAGGTTTAGACAATTTTTCAATGTCTCTAAGGTTTAGACGTTTTTTAATGTCTCTTACATATTTGGCCTAGTCACCAGTGGCCTTGACGCCAGTTATATTTGGCCTTGACGCCTGTGATCCTCAAGATGCTACATTAGGCCTTGTCGCCAGTTATTTCTAAAGTACACCATTATGGGCATGACCCCAGTTTATAAAAGGCTTTAACGCCAATATGACAACTAAGTTTACCTTTCTACAGGCCATTATCAAAATTTTTTAATCCTTTCCTGGAAAGGGAAAAAGACTCTAAGTCTGTCTGAAAGATAGAACACTGGGACATTCTCAGAATGATGAAGATTATCCTAAGGATGTGACAAACACTAGAGACATCCTCAGAATGATGAAAATGATCCTAAGGACGTAACCAAGACTGGGGACATCTTCAAGATGTCATCAGAATACTTCGAAGACCATTTATCAAATTGGACGAAGGTATAAATTTATTTCATACTTTATCGCTTATCATTTTATAATGGTTGCAGGATAATAAAAGAACACAAGGATGTAGTGTCTAAAGCAGTTACCATATTATTTATATATTATAGCCAAAATCTGATGCCAACCCCTGGCTTCATCCAAAACCAGGTCCTATCCAACAAGGGTTAGCATCTACGGTCCATGTCAGAAGAAGATTTGGGGCTACGTCTTGAAACCAAGATCCCTCCACCCCACTCTTTCATTATCTATACAAGCATAAAAAAGTAAATTGTTTTTGTTCAACCACAAACTACCATTGTGACAACCTGCACCCTTCACTTTTCATAAATGTGCATAATTGGTTCCTCGACTATTTCAAAATTTTCATTTTTAACCCTCGTATTTTAATAGGACCAAAATTCACAATTTAATAAAACTTATAATTTTTATAAGTAAAAGTATGCACGTTTTATACTCACATCTACACCGAGCACGTATGTTTCAGACCATGATACTCAAAGCCCTTAATTTTCAGTCCAAAACAACTTAGAAACAGAAGGAAACAAGTCTATAACTTAAAATTGATTAAATTAGAAAAATTATTTTTTTAGCCCTCGCGGTCCGCTAAGACAGTCAAACAGTCAAAGTTCCAGTCAAAGTCCTAGTCAAAAGTCCTAGTCAAAGTCTCAGTCAAAATCCTAGTCAAAATCCTAGTCAAATAGTCAATTCATCTTAAAACCTTACTTTATTGTGTTGACCAATTTTAAAGCCTAATTGAATCCAAAACTAGTATAAAAACCCACCTATGATCCATTACACTTTGCACCTCTAAATCGATTGTTTCAATTCGATTAAACTCTCCCTCATACCTTTCTTCTAGAGTATATTACTTCTACATTTGAAGCTTTGATTATAAGCTCTTGTAATTGGCGAATTGGAAGCTTGATATTTTTTCCTATTCGGTTTCTTTTCTTCTAAATTGGACTAGTTTCGTTGTTGAATCTTTGGATTGCTCGCATTTTCACGCTCGCTTAGTCATCTATCTATTTGGCAAAAGTGAGTATTTCCTATCCCCTTTTTGTCTTTATTCACTTTTGGGGTGTTACATGTACACTTATACAAAATACACATACAAGTTCACATTTTTACAATACAATTCTAGTACATTGTGCATTTGCTTACATACGTGCTTTATGCTTAGACATTACATGTAGAATACATTTGTACTTAGTGAAATCATTAACCATGTACAAGCCGACCTTAACATTGGATAGCGTTATTGGATTGACAACCCACCTAGGTGATTCTCCCCGTTTTTCATCGGAGAATCCATGGTCATTGTTAAGTTATTATCCATTTATTGGATAAGTACACCGCCGTTCATTTTAGTACATTTATACAGTCACAAGATTGATTTCGCTCATTTGTATGATACATAGTTTACATGCACTGTAGCTTTGCACTTGAATTGTATAACATTTTCCAACTTACTATATGTATTAAAACTAGGAATGCTTACTAACATTTCATATGTTGACAAAACTTATTTTGTACATGTTTCAGGTGCAGTTTGATCTTAGTTCCATAGCATTGGATTTTAGTGCTTGTTTTTAATAAGGTATTTCAAATTTCATGTTTTGTTCAGACTTTTGTATTTTTTCCCATTTCATCTACGTAAGACAATTCAAATTATTTAATAATATATTTACATTTTAGTACCATGTGCTTTTGAACAATCGTCACTACGTGACACCTCGATGATTCCGCCATCGGTTGGGGTGTTACAACCATTATAAACAACCACAAATATTCTAAAAAAGTGGGTTCCAGCCTAGTCATTATATCCTTCATCGCCCACTTGTAACTCCTTCACCACCTCAGCCACCTTAGCTTCAGCTTCCTTCACCTCTGCATCCTCAGGCTCCTTGGGTGAATCCTCAGGATCAGCATCAGGTATAGGCTCATAAACCACCACTTTGACACCCAGACTCCTGATCTTCTCCTGCATAGTCTCGGACTGCTCAGATTTCACTAGTTTGAGCTCATTCTTCACCTTGCCCAACTCTTTCTCAAGATGGTTGCTCTTTTCTTGAGCAATCTTCTTCATATCTTCCAGGCTGGCCTTGGTGTCATTCATCTCCTTGGCTACTTCATCCAAGGACTTCAGCAGATATTCATGTCCCTACAAGAGAAAATGAACAAGTAAGCATTTTATCTTTAATATTTGTATAAATATGTTATGTCATCTTCAGGATAGCATCATACCTGAAGAGTGAATTGGGAAATCTTGCCCAAGACATCCTCGAAACTGAGACTCTCAAATGAGTAGTCTATCGGGCTGAAGTAGAGGCATTAGCAGTCTCCCCCTTCTTAAAGGATGCAGGTGCCTTTGACTTAGTAGGAGGAGGGCTAGTCATCTTAGAGCTGGATGGCAAAGTGATCTTGGCTGCCTTGACATCCTAACTGTCAATATCATCAAGATCGAAGAAGGAGGATTTCTTTGCTGAAAATAGTAAAGAAATACAGGTTTAGATAGGTACACATAACAAGACAAAAGCATCCTCAGGATGTAACATGTAATACTTACCAGACATCTCCGTGGCTTGACTAGTAATGTAGCTCTCTTCTACTTCAAAGGTTCTAGCTGAGACAGGTACGTCTAAAACAGCTTTATACCTGATAATAGAATCAGTCAGAGGAGGAGCAAGTTTGGCAAGTTAAGCACTTGTCACACAAAATTTTCATTAAACATCCTAAATAATCTTTACCACTTTTTATCCAAGACATAGGGATATCATCCCCAAAAGGAATGGAATCCCTCTTCACAAAAAAGAACTTTGATTTCCAAGACCTGTCAGACTTAATGACATTATGCAGGAAATGAGGATCTTTAGAAGCTGAAAAACATAACGGTTGGAACCATGAGTTTTCAACTTATACAGGTAAGACAGGTCACCAATCTAAAGATTGATACCATGATTCTCGATGATCTTATTACAGACCATCAGGATCTTCCAGATCTCGGGCAAAGCCTGGGCATAGGCCATCCCAGTTATATCAAAGAACTCTTTGATGAATGGGGGGAATGGATATCTAAAACCCAGGTGGAAAGGCAGGTACAGGAAGCAGACCCATACAGAGGATGCAAAATCAGACTTCGCATTCTGGTCATATGGCTGGAACATAGCTGATTCAGGGAAGGCCCCTGAGTTTTTCAAAAGAAAGGATATATTTGAACGTACATACTTCGTTTGCAGGATCTTGTAACATGTTTTGTTGTATAAACTTCTTTGTACAAAAAGTTCAAAGATTGGTAAAAATAGAGAAAAGTAGAGAAGAAAGAAGAAATAACGTTTCTGATAATCCTGTTGTAATTATAAAGGAAGGATTGAAATCTAGATATCGACGGTGAAAAGTGATAAGCTGTAACAGTCATCCCTAAATCATCGACCAAAATATAGTTATTGATATCCTGTTAGATGTCTAATCATCCTTAGAAGATAATCATTAGAATTAAAAATATTATAACCGTTAAGATATTAATGGTAACATATTTTTGGGGACAGTTGTTGGTGGTGAAATCTTCAAGATAGAACTAACCTATATTTTCTATGTGACATCCTCAGGATACTGCAGGCAGAACAGGATTCAGGATGACACTGAATATTATCTTATGCACATTCTGAGGATGAACTAACGAACTAACTTATGGTTATAATGCATGATGATTCTACCTCATATTCTCTGAGTAACATTCTCAGGATACTGAAGGACTAAGCAGGGTTCAGGATGTAACTGTGTTTTACCATATGCGCAACCTGAGAATGGACTAATGAATTATCTTATTATGATGATATTGCAGGTACAATTAATCTATATTAAGGCTTGTAACTGATCCCTAACGGCTATATTGTCTCATCTAAGTCAAAGAAATCAAGGATGATGATGTTATGCTTTCAAGCCAAGTCCAAGCTCAAAGAGGAAGTCAAACTTGTAACCGACTTGCATTAAATATAGGCGAGAAAGCGGGAAACAACCATATAACGACGATATTCAGTTGTAACAACACAACGGTCACCTGAAACAGTCCACAAGATCATTAAAGACGACGGATATCATGGGATTCAATCTTTACTTTCGTGTAAATATAAATAGGAGGTGATCAACGAGTAATAGGACACTACTTCTCACTTGCTTAACACTTCATAGACCTGATACTCTCTCTCTACACACACAACATTCATATTGTAATCTTAGATACTCGTTCATCACCTATCCAACGTTGTACTTGTTTTTACCTTATTAATATTAACAAACAAGGCAGGGGCTTAGACTCCTCCCGAGGTTTTGTGCTGGCGATCATCAACTGATCAAGGGCTTTCTTCGTACATCGAGTGTTGCTCTCTAGTTGCATTACATTTACATTCATTGATCTTTGTCTATTTCATCATTTTGTCAGACAGTTACATCCTCAGGATATAACTGTGCATCCTGACCAATTTCTTTGCCATCCTGAGCATAGTTGTCACATTGTTATTTCTTGCCCATTGTCATAATACAATTGAGTTTTTAACATATTTCACACATTTAGCACTCTACCTCACTTTTACTAATTTGGAATACAAAAATTATATCTACTAGGTAATTTTTGACCAAAACACTTGTATGCTTTGTTATGGATCTATCATGTCTCACATGATCCTTAACTATCCTCATTATGTCTTATGCTAATGAGCTTGGAAAATATATAGTTTTTCTATTAAAAACTTTCGGCCATCATGGTCTAATGTATATATATATATACACATATTTCAGCCTATTGTGTGTCTAAATACATACATTTACCAACTAACATAATGTATTTTAAAGCATGACTCACTTATTTCATTTAGTTTAGTTTCAAGTTTCAACATACTAGTGAACAACTTGGAAATTGAAAGACTATGCAAAAACAAAGACACAAGTTTAAGAAAAACTAGGTTATACCTCCTAGTGTCTAAGGAAAGAGGGAGTTAGGGGCCTTGTACACCTTGGTTATGCTCCTTGTACCCCTAAGAGTCCCTTAAAGGTTAATGGTTATTGTTAGTGACTTGGGTGGGGGTGATGGTTTTCTTTGGTGGTGTGGCTTCGGTGGTGGCTTCGATGGTGGTGTGGTGGTGCCGAGAGGAAAAGATAGAGGGGTGGAAGGGTAGTGTTAGTTGTTTGGTGCACTTGTTCATCTAATCTCTTGGCCTTATTTATAATAGTTATGGATGGCAAGGCATAATGGTCTAGGAAAGGTGAAAGGAAGAATCTTTCTATTTGTGGTTTGAGATCTAATAAGGATGATCTTGGATAGATTATGGACAAGATGGGTGTATGTTTCCTTGATTAATGTGGGCTGAAAAAATGAGGGTGTTGGGAGGTTAGGATTAGTCAACTTCATAAGGATTTGATGCATGATAATCATGATGTCTTGGGTGATTAGAGGTGTCTTAGGTTGATTTGGTAGGATCTTGCATGGAAAGTGTGGGGTTACAAATGAGGTAAGTCAACACTTAAGCTTTCCTAAGTGTCATAAGATGCTTTCCTCTTTGGTGTAACATCTAGGAATGTGATGGAGGTGACTAAAGCTTGTCTTAGAAATCTTGGTGGAAGAATGTAGTGAAGGGACTTGTACATGAGTGAAAGACACAAACACTACACACATGTGTATATGTGTGTCGTGTATATATGTATGTATGTGGAGGCTACATATTTTTGGCAAGTCAACTACCATGGAATGGATATAAGGTCCAATGTTTAACTAATTATGGTGGAATCTTAGTGATAGAAATGATGGTTCATTAAAGATGTAGGAGTTTAACATTGGAAAGCACATACACACATATTTATGTGTGTGTGCCGTCGCATATATACACACATGTATATTGGTGGTGAAATCTTCAGGATACAACTAACCTATATTTTCTATGTGACATCCTCAGGATACTACAGGCTATAAAAGATTCAGGATGACACTGAATATTATCTTATGCACATTCCGAGGATGGACTAACGAACTATCTTATTGTTATATGAATGAAGGATGATTTTACCTCATGTTCTCTGAGTAACATCCTTAGGATACTAAAGGACTAAGCAGGGTTCAGGATGTAACAGTGTTTTGACCTATGTGCATCCTGAGGATAGACTAACGAATTATCTTATTGTGATGTTATTGCTGGTACACTTAGTCAATATTAAGGCTTGAAACTCCTCCCTAACGGCTATATTGTCTCATTTAAGTCAAAGGAGCTGATCATTTAAGTTATAGGCCATCCTAGTTACATCAAAGAACTCTTTGATAAACGGGGGGAATGGATATCTTAAACCCAGGTGGAAAGGCATGTACATGAAGCAGACCCGTACAGAGGATGCAAAATCAGACTTCGCATTCTGGTCATATGGCCAGAACACAGCTGATTCAGGGAAGGCCCCTGAATTTTTCAAAGATAGGATATCTTTGTCTGTGAATGTACAGACTTCGTTTGCAGGATCTTGTAACAGGTTTTGTTGTATAAAGTCCTTATGGACTCATATACTTCCTGCAGCCCTTGTTGATTTTTTACCCATCCTAAGAATTCTTTGTATAAAAAGTTCGAAGATTGGTAGAAAAGAGAAAAACAGAGAAGAAAGAAGAAATAACCTTTCTGATAATCCTGTTGTGATTATAAAGAAATAATTGAAGTCTAGATATAGACGGTGAAAGGTGATAAGGTGTAACGGTCATCCCTAAATCATCGACCAAAATATAGCCGTTGATATCCTGTCAGATGTCTAAATCATCCTCCGAAGATAAGCATCAGAATTAAAAATATTATAATCATTAAGATATTAACGTTAACATATTTTTGGGGACAATTGTTCGTGGTGAAATCATCAGGATAGAACTAACCTACATTTTCTATGTGACATCCTCAAGATACTACAGGCAGAACAAGATTCAGGATGACAATGAATATTATCTTATGCACATTCCGAGGATGGACTAACGAACTATCTTATTGTTATATGAATGCAGGATGATTTTACCTCATTTTCTCTGAGTAACATCCTCATGATACTAAAGGACTAAGCAGGGTTCAGGATGTAACAGTGTTCTGGCCTATGTGCATCCTGATGATAGACTAACGAATTATCTTATTGTGATATTATTGCTGGTACACTTAATCAATAATAAGGCTTGTAACTCCTTCCTAACGGCTATATTGTCTCATTTAAGTCAAAGGAGCTGATCATTGAAGAGATATGCGTGTAGAACAAGTCCACCACCAAAGAAGAGGTCAAACTTGTAACCGACAAGCATTAATGGAAGGAGAAAAACATGGAAACAGTTAACCAACGTCTATATTTGTTAACTACTGACTTGAAACAGTCCACAAGTACATTAAAGAAGGCGGATTTCATGGGATCTTCTATTTATTTCATTTGTAACTATAACAGGGGGTGATCAAATGAGTATAGGACACTTCTCACTTGCTTAAACACTTCGTAGACACCTGAAACTCTCTCTACACACACAACACTACACACTCATATTGTAATCTTAGATACTCGTTCACCACCTATCCAAAGTTGTATTTATATTTACCTTAATAATATTAACAAACAAGGCAGGGGCCTAGACTCCTCCCGAGGTTTTGTGCCGGCGATCATCAATTGATCAAGGGATTTCCTCGTATATCGAATGTCGTTCCTTTATTGCATTATACTTACAATTGTCTATCTTTGCTTAATTCACCTTTCTGTCTTATGGTTACATCCTCAGGATATAACTGTCCATCCTCAATTTTACCTTAGCCATCCTGAGCATAGTTGTCTCGTATTTATTTCTTTTACATCTTGATTCACCATTTTCAGAATACACCTGAGTTTTTAACATATTTCACACATCTAGCACTCTACCTCACTTTTACTAATTTGGAATACAAAATTATTTCTACTAGGTAATTTTTGACCAAAACAATTTGGCGTCCACCGTGGGACAAGTGGTGCTATTTTAACAAAAAAAACTTTATTAAAACTTTTTCTCAATTAATTCATCTTACAGATCTTGACAACTATGTCTTCCTCACAAAAATCTGTTTCCTCATCCATGCCATCTTCAACCTCTACCAGAAATATGACTCTGCCACCCCATCTGCATTCTCATAAAGTTCTACTTCTCAAATTCCACCTAGACCAGTATTGGGAACATCTGGATCCACTCCTCCTGTTTTTGTGTCAAATGATGAATTCCTTTCCATGTATGCATTAATGAAGGATCAAATACAACAACAACAGGACACAAACCTAGGTATGGCAAAAAAACCCAAGCCCGACGGGTATACCCAAAACCCGAAGCATTTGGGACGGGTATACCCGATGGGTATGAGACGGGTTTGGTATTGGAAAAAAAATATTTCGCGGGTATGGGACGGGTATGGTATTAGGTGATACCCGACCCGATAACCCAAAACTAAATACCCGTCTACCGGAAATATATACCCAAATACTTTTAAGTTTTATATATACCCTTTCTTAACTATTTTTTTAGTAATGTTTTATTCTAATAAATTCATTATTTGAAGAAAAAACTTTTCGTCTAAAATATATATTTTAATAACATTATTATTTATATTTATATGCTATGAAATATATAAATAGTTTTCAAAATTCATACTATACTATATATTTACATATTAAATGTTTCAAATATTATTATGATGATGATAATATATATGTTACTTATTACAATTTCATATACTCTAGATTTCTTAAAACATAAGACTATAAAAGAAAATAAAAAAATATATATACATGCAAATACCAACGGGTATACCCGATACCCGCGGGTATGCTCTATACCCGACGGGTAATACCTGACAAAAACTCGACGGGTAATGGGACGGGTATGGTATGAGATTTTATAACCGGGTATGGGTATGGTATTAGTCAAACCCGACCCATACCCGACCCGTTGCCATCCCTACACAAACCGGATGCTGATGAGAGAGATACAATCTCTCAAAACATCCTCAAGGAGGCCGATTTAGGACACGGGGACACCATTACAACCGAGGGTGTTGGATTTCAATTCTGGCATCTCTGGGGGTGTTCATCAAGGAGATTTTGTAACACCTCAACCGATGGCGGAAACATCAGGATGTTACGTATTGACGATTGTTCAGTAGCTCATTGTAAATAATAAGTTTTAATAATCGATTAAATAAATTACATACAATTGTTCTAAAAGAATTTGTACATCAAATGAGAAACACTAAAAATAATCTTCAAGCATTAACTCTAATCTTCAAGTAAGCTATAACCTGAAACATGTTAAGTTTGAAAATATTTTGGGTCAACAAAAGTTGGTGAGAATTACATAGATTTGAATATTGTATCATGAGTATAAAAGCTTGTACAATTTTAGTGTCATGGCAAATCTAGTCCATATGTGAAAACAACACTGCCCGGTAAATCGTTTGCATAATCAAACCTTGTGACATGATTATTGTGGTCTATCCGATACGCATATGGTTCATTCATTTTTGTTATGTGATCGATAACAGTTACCCACGCTACCCATACTGGAGGTACACGTATCCGGGTGGGGTTGTCAATCCCTAGCGTGCCTAATGCTAAACTGTAAGCATCGAAATTGGCTTGTTGAGAACCTGTATGGCTCAATTGTAATAAAACATGTAAAATGAAATGTCATGCACAATATACACATGTAGCTAGTGTACGGATATGACCTGTGATTTCGACGGATGTCACAACATGCTATTACCCTTTATATATTAAGATACTGTATTGAATACTTTCTTTACAAATTATAAATTTATTTATTTATTGTAGACACACGAGCATTAATAGCACGAGGGCAAGTTGGAAGTCTCTTTTTGCGTACCGTGGCCATGCCCATTCATTCATCGTTTTCTGCGCTCAATCCGATTCTCCCGATCCCACTCACAGATTTATTTCAACAATCATATTTTTTGATGCTTTCTTTTTGCTGCCAATATCTATTCGTTTATTGGTCCTATTCTATTTTTATAATTAACTGATATTGTATTTTGTATTTATATAATTAACTAAACATAAAAAAAATAGTTTGAAAACATACACTTTGCTTGATCACACTTGGAGGCATGGGCTGTCTTCATCGTTCATTCAATCTTTCTATTCTGTGAATAAAAAAGTGTTTCATTAGAAAACGAAGTTAGGGGCTGTTTGGTTGATTAAGTGCTGAATTATTAAGAGGTCTGAATGGTTAAGAGGTCTGAGTGGTTAAGCGCTGAATCGTTAAGTTCGACCTCTTAATAGTTAGTTTTCTTGTCTAACGTTGGTAGGGGAGCCTCATTAAGGTTCAGCCTAGTTCAGTGCTTAATAGTTTAGTGCTTAATGGTTCAGCAACATCCTAAATCTTAATGATTCAGACTTAACCATTCCATTCAGAAGCTGAAACAAACACACTGAATGCTGAATCATTTAGCGCTGAATGATTAAGAGCCTCATTAAGAGGCTCCCAAACAGCCCCTTAGTAGTTGAGAGTATTACTATTATTATACTAATTTAACTAGCTTATACCCCGGGAGTGTCCCGGGTTGAGAAATCTAAGTAAAGTGAATAAAATTAAAAGTATCTAAACTATAAAAATGACATCTATATAGCAATTACCTGTTGGAGAGCTTTCCGGGTTGAAATATCTAATATGACATAACTAGCTGATTACCCCGGGAGGGTCCCGGGGTTGAAAAATCTAATTTTATGTGATAACCTATTGCAAATGGCTTAAGTTAACTAACCACAAAATCTCTCAATCATTGCATATTCATAGTATTCTAATCAGTAATAGCTCATATTCCCTAATCTAAAACCTAATCAGTAATCATCTAAAGAATCACTTATGTAAGCTGCAACTATTCAAAAACTCATCACATCTCTCTAATTTCTCGCATTCTAATGGCTCTTATAATTCCTAACCTAATCAACTAAACAAACACTTAAGTTGAAAGTTGTAACCATTGCATCTCATTATGCCACGTGGCATAATCAAGAAATGGTTGAGACCACCATTGAACGCTACGTCAGCAACTATCAATTCTTCCCGGGAGCGTCCCGGGGTTGAAAAATATAACTATTCTAATAATACTAATACTAATAGTAATAATTATTACTCTTGTAATTAAATAAATAAAAAAATAACATTACTATAAGTTGACACCATGTGTTGCAGTGTTACGCGATTCTTTCTCCTAGCTTCTCTTGATAAAGTATACCTAGTAAAATTCCAATGATAACATGGCGATTGGGCTGATTTTCAACATTATAGATAAGAACCTGGTTTAAAAGAAAAAACATGATTAATGAATAACATGAACACTTTGTGTGTTTTTTTCCTGTATGAACGAAACCCCACAAAAAATAGTCGATTTTTTCTCCGTTTTTTATATAGCAATATGGTACTCGTTGGAAAGATAATAAAACGCTCGTTAATTTGGTGTAATTTTTTTCTTTAAAAAATCCTGTATATAAAAGATATAAACGTTTAAAAATTATGGGAGGAAATACGAGAAGGAAAATTTTAAATTTATTTTAAAATTCTTTTTTCATAAAATAACTTAATTTAATTAAAAAAGGAAATAATTCAAAAACACCAAAAACTCTACATTATGATGTCACGTGGCACTTTCAAGGGAAGGTTGAGGCATCCATTGCACCCCACGTCAGCATATACGTTTTCTTTTATATATATAGATAGATATAATATCTAATATGACAACATTATTAATAACTTGCCAATATATGATTAATGAATATTATTATTATTATTATTATTATTATTATTATTATTATTATTATTATTTTAAACAAATCTCTGCCATAAGTTATCATATTCTAATATAAAAAAAGGTAATTGAGTCGGGTATCACCTACGACCAGGCCCGACCCAAACCCATAATTTTTTTTTAAACTAATTCCAAACCTGACACAATACCTGTCGGGTTACAAAAAATAGTCGTTTTTTTTCTCCGTTTTTTATATAGCACTATGGTACTCGTTGGAAAGATAATAAAACGCTCGTTAATTTGGTGTAATTTTTTTCTTTAAAAAAATCTCGTATATGAAAGATATTAAAGTTTAAAATTTATGAGAGAAACATGAGAGAAAAAATAATAAAGTTTTAATATTTAAATTTAGTAGATTAGGTATTTAATAGATTATGTTAAATAATATTTAAACCATATTTATTCATTTTTTAATTGGTCTTGAGTTGCCACATCACATGCTATGTGGTATCTCTTAAAAGAGAGATTGTATAATATTATGACATGTCATAAAAATGACTTTGGTTTATTATATGTACAGACAGATAGATAGATAGATTGATATAAGAGGATAGTTAGTGTTATCATATTTATCTAATAGTTTGGAATAAGAGGATAAAAAGTGACATATCGCATTTTCCGTAGTATTATCATAAAAAGTATTATCTATCTTTTTTGGTATTATTATTATTATTATTATTATTATTATTATTATTATTATTATTATTATTATTATTATTATTGTCTGCTGAGTCTAGTTAATGGATACGAATTGATAAATCCAAACACTACACGTATTCGGTATCTGAACATGTTAAGGACTATAAGTCAGTCACAGTTAAACTTATATAACCCCCTAATTAACAAGTTGGTTATCTAGCTAAACGAGTCAAGTATGACGCAAACACTACACGTATTCGGTATCTGAACAGTGTGTGTTTCTCCTTAGGGTTTTTATTGAGTCTATAAACAAGTTTTATCATTATAAACAATATTTCGAAGTGTAATTGATTATCTTATTGAATGAAATGAATATGTTTATGATGATTTCTTTGTTTTGCTAGTTTTATTATCATTTTGTGATTAATTCAGGGATTCCGCACCTGAATTGAACTTGTTTGATCATAATCTTTGTTGATTAGCCGATCCTACGCGCATACAAAGTGGTATCAGAGCCATTTGGATCAAACAACCACAAATTGATAATATTAAAGCTGTTTTGGACCCAATTTTGATCAAAACTTTCTGTTTTTCATTGAACAACTGAATTTGGTGTTAAATTGATTGATTTGAACTTGTTTTCATGGATAAAATTCATAATTATCTTTGTTAAACTTGTTCCAAATCCAATCCGAAGCAAAACCTGCATAATATCATCAAATTTCATCAACATTTGAAATTTTTTGATCAAAATAACTGATTTTCAAAGTATAACCGTTTTTCAAAATGAAAGGGTCGAACCTAGGGAGATTTGGTCAAGAGTGGAGATTTTAGGCCGAACCAGGGATTATTTGGTCGAAAGTGGAGTTATATTTGGTCGAACCTAGAAAGTTTTAGTGTGTTGTTGTTCATTCGACCTTAATTGGTATAGTCAACCAATCAAGTGGTCGAACGTGGGATAACTGGTCAAAAGTGAACTGAATCTGTTATTTTCTACATTCGAACCTTGTCAAACGGTCGAACCTGGACTAATTTGTACATTCGACCACGCGATTCTTCAAAAGGGTCGAACGTAGAAACTGTTGTGAAATTTTTCTAATCGTTTCGTGTTTTATCATTTTCAGAGCGATATGTGGAATTTTCCTACAACACCACGACCTAATACAACACCACAACAGCAGACAACCATGGATCCTTGGTCGGTAGCTGCTCAGAAGTCTAGTCAACCATCCCAACCGATTAACTATATGGCGATGACTAGTTCTATGCCCCAACAAGTTGCACAACCACAACCACAACCGATGGCTGATTACTGGGGAGTTGCAGCAGCGGCGGTACACTCTCAGACTACCAATGCGATTTCGACACTTATTCATGACTTATCTTCGGGTAGTGGGAGTCATCCACCAAAGTTGATGGAAATGGTAGACTACAACACATGGAAGACAAAGTTCAAGATTCATCTTGAGGGAATGGGATTAGAAGGAACGGAAGCTTGGCAAATGATTGCTAAGGGTTATGTTACTCCGATTTTGGAGAACACGGGTGAGCTGATTCTGTTAGAGAGTCTTGCTGAGGATGAGAAAAAGAAGTTCGCGGTGGAAAAGAACGCGTTTTCCCAACTGTCCCAGGCCACTAATACTGATCTCTTACATCAGTTTGGGTCTTGCACCACTTCTAAACAATTGTGGGACATGTTAAGGAATCGTCACGATGGGAATGAGAAGACGAGGAAGCTGAGAATGGAGGAATTAAGAAAAGAGTTTGAGAACTTCAGCTATATGGGAGATGAGACGCTGAAGAAGTTGATTCCGAGGTATTGTCACTTATTGACTGAACTTTCAAGCTATGAGATCAATATACCGATGTCTGAGCTGGTGGACAGGTTTGCTGATGCGTTGCCACCATACTGGAATCAACACATCGAGGTACTTAAGGAAAAGGATGCGTACCAATACTGGACCATCAATGAGTTTATCCAGAAGCTTGAAAACAAGGAGATGGAAGAAAAGAGGAAGGCGAAAAGAGCACAAGTTCCTCAGAATCCAGAGTTATACCATGGTGGTACATCTTCATCTCTAGCTAGTTCAAGTTCAAGTACTACTGTTGCTCCACACATTGTGTGTGTTTCAAGCCATGTTGAACCACCCAAAGCTCCCATAAATTACCTTGCTCAAACTTCATCTTATACCCACCATCATACTCTACTACTACTTACATCCCACCATTTTCACCGATTCAACAAGCTGCTTGTTATTCTGCAAGTTTAAACCAACCTCAACAACAGTCTTATATTCCTCAAGTGAATCAAAACCAAATGCACCCGTCAACCTAATCAGAGCCCAATTGTGTTGGAGACTTCGAACTTGAACAATGTTACTGTTGAAGTTGCACAGCAACATGTAGCATTGGTTTCTGCTATGGCCGCTTCTTATAGCGGTTTAGTTGCTAGTCAAATTGGTAACAACAACTTAACCAGTGAAGACTATGCACAAATTAACAAAGAAGAGATGGAGCTCATTGATATCCAGTGGGCGTTTGCTAGCATTATGAGGAGAGCGACTGAATTCAATGAGAAGACGGGCAGAACTGATCTTTCTACTTCTCCAAACACCACATATGGCTTTAATAAAGCCAAAGTGACATGTTTTAACTGTGGTGGGAAAGGACACTTCAAAAGAGAATGCACACAGCCAGCACAGCAGGGGAACATGAATCCTTTCAACACCATCATTTCATTCAATAAGATAATCAATTACACTTCAAAATATTGTTTATAATGATAAAACTTGTTTACAGACTCATTAAAAACCCTAGGGAGAAACACACACTGGGAGGGAAAACAAATGACCAAAAGTTAACATTCAAAATTTGAACGTGTTATGCATGAAAAGTTCGAAATGAGTGCGATGGGAGAGATGCAGTTTTTCCTAAGCTTACAGGTGGAACAAAGACCAACAGGGATCTTTATTCACCAGACGAAATATGTTTATGAAGTCTTGAGCCAATTCCAGATGGATGATTCAAAGCCGATGGATACCCCGATACAACCTAATCACGGGATTGGTGTTGACACTAAGAGGGAACGTTATCAATCGAAGCCGAAACAGAGTCATCTTGCAGCTGTCAAATGTATCCTTAGATATCTGAAGGGTTGTCCGTCGAGAGGACTATGGTACGCTAATGATGATAATTTTGACCTAATCGCTTTTAGTGATGCAGATTGGGGTGGCTGTGACAAAGACAACAAATCCATAACGACTGGATGCTAGTTTATGGGGAGCAGGCTTGTGACCTGGCAATGCAAGAAAGAAACTGCAGTCGCTTTATCCACATGTGAAGCAGAATACGTTTCAGCATCAAGCTGCTGCTCACAAGTTCTCTAGATACAACAACAGATGGTGGACTACGGTTGCAATTTCTTAAAACCCCTATTTACTGTGATAATGAGGCCGCAATTGCATTAACAAAAGATTTAGTAAATCATTCGAAAGCTAAACATATCCGGATCAAATATCATTTTATTCGTGATTGTTACGCAAAAAATTGATCGATATGGTCAAAATCCACAGTGACTATCAACGTGCAGATCTTTTTACCAAAGCTTTTGATAAATCAAGATTTGAATATATTTTAAAAGCTAACGGTATATAAGAAAAACAAGACTGATCACCACCTCGGTTTATCGCTTTTTAGGTTTTAGTTTGTATTGTTTTTCAGAAAAATAAAAATAATCCAAAAATATGTTTTACATTTTAGGTAGACTTTATTTTCGGAAAAACCAAAAACATTGAAAAATCAAAAAATTCCATAAAAAATAGAAAATCCAAATTGATTTCCAGTAGAAAAAGGGGAAATGATAGTACATCAGTGGGGATCTGACACATGCTAAAGAAGTGTAATGCAATATAAGGCGTGTGTTTGAGTCTGTGTGATGTGTTGATAGACTTCGTAGACCTATTACTGCGTGCCTGATACATACATATCAAACGAATTGTTGCGTGGATGAACTCCTCATGGACATATGGTCTTAGTACCGTAATTTCATTTGATAGGGTATTTGTACAAAATTCGGAGGTTTCGGGTCGATATGTTATTAGTTATCTGGGGATAGCCTCTCTGATCTTCTGCTGTAAGTCAGTACGGACCTAGATCAGATAGGGTGTCTTTATAAAAGAGCTGTAAAGCCAAATCCTAAAGTTACCGAATTGAGGAACTTCCAATGTATGATGATAATCAAAGATTGTCTAATGCATCGTATCCAATCATTGATGCGAATCATCATTGATATCAGCCCTCAACCTGGTAGAGTGCACAAGTTACTTTGTAGCATTGATTTGCTGACCTGTATACCTCTGTGCCTCATACCTTGTAAATTACAGATGATGAAAGCATAATCACGCGTTACAATGAGTCTTTGTGCATTTACTTCTTGATACGGGAGTATGTCGTGTGCGAGGGAACCACAAACAAGTGAGTTTATACTATAAATAATAGTATCAGTCTAAAGCACTGCACAACAGTCTGCATGTGAGTTTATGTGGATCACAATATCAGCAGTTGCCAGATCACACATTGTCTTTAATGATAATAAATCAAAAGATCAACGGTGTGATCAGATTTCTCAATAACTGATATGATCCCCTTACCGGAAATCACAAAATATTTACTGCTCTATCTTTACGTTTATGCATTTTACATTTCTCGTCAAAAATACAAAACTCAAAAAGATTTTAGGTGTGTTTTAACAAAAAGTTTATAAAATCCAAAAGATTTTACATTTTTATCTTATTTTTGATAGCTGATGGTGGTTGATGGTGATTTTCTAAAGCTTGATGGACCATTTGAGTTTTGTCATCTTAAAATGAGAGATAATGAATGTCGGATGCTTACAAGTTGAGAAAAATTTTGAACGGGACTCATTTTTGGGATTTGGTAAAAAGTTCAAAAAATTCTAAGTTTCATTCGCCCCTTCGTTGGGTCGAAAGTGGAATTTTTCCTGCTCATTCAAACCTTTCAAACGGTCGAATGTGATTGTTCATGTGTTATTTTCACATTCGAACCATTTGTCTACATTCGAACCTTTAATTAGGGTCGAAGGTGGACAAATTTTCACATTCGCCCTAGTCGTTTGGTCGAATGTGGAGCCTATATATGCCTGATCTGCACATTCGATCCTATATTCAAAATTTTTTAGATTTCTGAGATAAAGTGATCTTGTTGCTCGTGATTTAAAAATCATACCATTGTGATCTACGTGTTTTACTGATCATTTCAAGATATCGTTTGCAGGTTATCATCCATTTAACAGTTCAGAATCATTGAATTTGTGTTCGAACCCTAATCAGGATCAAAAGATGATGATTTCTAACCATTAATTGTTAAAATTGTTGCTAAGGTTTCATTGTTTAAGTGTTTTAGGGGGAGAATAAACAAAAATCAAGGTTTAAAACTTAACAGATTGGATTATTGATTGTTTAAAAATGTCGAACCCTTGGTTTTAAGTGAAAACACATAAACAATGAATAATAATCAAAATTGATGATTGGGAAAGGTTAATCGGCCATATTAGATGGTGGTCAAATCAAAATGGCATGTTAAAACGATCTAAATCAAAATCTGCAATTTGAGAAGATGAACAGTCTTCTTTCGCCCAATTTTAAACGGTCGAACGTGGACTTTTGGTCGAATGTAGATGTTCAAATGGTCGAAAGAGGAATGAATGGTCGAATGTACAATTTTTAAACACTGATTTTCACATTCGAACCTTTGATTCCACATTCGAACCTCTATTTTCACATTCGTACCTTCGAATGGTCGAATGTACCTTCGAAGCAACACACAATTTCTGTGCATTTATGGGAGATCTGAAGAAACAAACCGAATTCACCGGTATCGTTGATTTCTTAAAGAGAAGCCGTGTGATTGTTGCCCTTGATACTCCCGCCATCATATACAAAGATCATCAACAAGAATTCTGGAAGAATGCCATAATGGATTATTGGAACAATGAATCTGCTGTCGTAAGTACGATTCAGGGGGAGTTTGTGATCATTTCTGAAGATGACATCAGAAAGGCACTGAAGCTGCAGGATAAGAAGACTGATCCAAGAGTTCTCTCATGGATTGAGCAGAGGAAGTGTTTCCTACGTATGAAGTACAATGGACCGATTACTGATGGTTCATTGCACAAAGGGAAGCTTTGTCCGCAGTTCAAGTATCTCGCTCACGTTATGCTACATGTGTTTGGATCAGTGAGTGGAGGGTATGATGTTATGAGAAAGAGTATTAGCTCTTTGATGGTTGCCCTTATCTTAAACAAGCCATGCAATGTATCCGGAATGATACTTGAACATATGCTGGAACCACTCAGAGGTTTGAAGAACAAGAAGTTTCTGTTATATCCGAGATTCCTGCAGATGATATTTGATGAGAAGTACAAGAACTTGAGAAGAGATCCTACTCAGATAGTCGTACAGGATCATATGAATCTAAACACGCTAGTTAGAATGAAGGGTTATAAAGGCGTGCCGATGAATGAAAGACCACCACACAAGAACCTGTTTGGTCATCTGATAAATCCAGGATATGAAGATCCAGGAAAGGATAAAGCTAGGCATGGTAACAGTGATTCTGATGAAGATAATCCTTTATGCCCTTTTGATCTTGATGCAAAGAGAAAGCGGCAAGTAGTGAATGTTGGTGCAAAGAGTGATAAAGGGAAAGGGAAAGAAAAGGAGGATGATACAGTTAAACCACCGAAGAAGAAATCTTGTAGACAGAAGAGTGTTGCGAAGAAAGGCACACATCTAGTGGATGAAGAATCAATGGATTCAGAGGAAACCCAGGTTGAAGAAAGATGGGATTCAGATAATGAGACTGTTAAGAGCACCACGCCTAAGGCCACTGTGGCTGGTGAGTCTGAAAGTCTAAACAAGTCTGTAGAAGAGCAGAGGACAAAAAGTCCGATTGCATTGGATGAGATTGATGAAGGTTTAGGTTTGGGATCCGAAGATTTTGGAGGATCGCCAAAAGCTGGAGAGAAACAGAAGAAGCCCTTATATAAGAAGAAAGAAAAAGTTGTGAAGCCAATGGAGAAAAGAGCTAGAGACATTGAGAATCTGATTGCTGGGAAGAAAGTTCCTGCAGCATCTAGT
The DNA here is from genome assembly GCA_028751855.1 of Ambrosia trifida. NCBI lineage: Eukaryota > Viridiplantae > Streptophyta > Magnoliopsida > Asterales > Asteraceae > Ambrosia > Ambrosia trifida. The sequence continues at coordinate 18,378,628 of CM054123.1, read as the reverse complement.
TCTAAAGCACCCATTACATCCCCAACAGCAAAGAAACAGAAGACATCATCTGCTGCTGAACATACTGAAATGCCAACTGATGCGTTTAATGATGCTTTAGATAGAGTTTTGAAAAAGCTGAAGAAAGGAAAGATTCCAGTTGCTGAAGCTTCAACACCAAAGGTTACTGTAGATGGTGATGTAATGACTGCAGTTAACCAGAAGCTTGCAGATATGATGAAGATAATTAATCAGCAACAAGCAGAGATCGAACAGTTGAGAAACAATGACAGGAAAATGTTAGATGTTGTCGAATCTTCACATGAAAATCAAGAAGCTCTGGAAGCAAAGATTAAACGACTTCAGAAAGAGAACAAGAAGTTGTTAAAGCATGATCAAAGAAACACGAGAAGGTACATCACTATGAAAGAGGAGAACAAGAAGTTGAAAGCAGACAACAAGAATATGAATGATCTGATAAAGGATTTGTACTCTAATGCTCCACAATTACAAGCTGGTGAAGAAGATAAAGAGCGTGACGAGGAGGAAGTTGATTTTGAACCATCAGATGAAGAAGAAGAAGATGATGATGAGTTGAATGTGGATGCCGGTGATGCTCCTAAAAAGAAGAAGAAAGATGATGGTTCAGATGATAATTCAGGTGATGGTAATAGCTCTGCTAGTTCTGATAGTGATGATGATGATGATGATACTGACAAGTATAAGTGTGAGAAGAGAGGATCAGGTAAAGACACAGGAGAATCTTGTTCTAAAGCTCCTGGTGGCACTACTGACGATGATAATATCTTTTGGAACGAGAAACTAAAATCCTTATCTGAAGAAGATAAGAAATTATATCGTCAGATGTTGACTAATAGAGTCTTGACAATAGAGATGATTGGTAGGTTACCAGAGATATTTGAGTCAAACGATATGCGTTTTGAGTTGGAATATAATGATCCTGATCTAGAAGACGGAGAAGTTTCTGCAGCCGTATCGAAAGAGATATTGGAGGGACTAGCGAAACAGGTTGGTAAATCTCTGGAGGAGTTGATGAGTGAGAACCAGATACCTAATATACCTGAGAAAGATGCAGGTAATCATTCCGATGACAGAGATGTCCCAGTGTTTGAAGAAGTGGAGATAGAGGATATTACTAGCGAGGAATATCCAAAATACTTTAAGAATGACAAAGATTTTGGATTTCCTGAATTCTCTGATGATATGTTGAGCCAGGATGAGAAACTTGCTCGTGAGAAGAGTAAGAAGTTTGTTGAAGAAGTGTTTCCAGATTGTCAAAATCCAAATACTGAGCAATCTGATGCCTTGAAAGAATTGTTGAGGAAGCTTAAAGATAAAGAAACTAACCGTCCAAAGACTGAAGTTCAAGGTAGCTTTTACGAATTCCATAACGAGTTATTTAAAGGGAAAGCTCTCGGCTGGAAGTATCTAAGACAGCTTAAATGTGTCGCAGTGAAATGGGAGAAAGGAATTCTGTACTTCGACAGATTCCATGACATCAAGACACTACCATACTGGGCTGTTCGTGATATCTGCAGACATGAAATGTTAGGTGCTACAGTAAGCAACCATCTTCTTGGTTACTTTGCAGATAGAATGGCTAGAGAGAGCAGGACGAAATGGGACGTGTTTACCCCACAATATCCCAAGAGAATTGTTCACAAGAAGGAGAAGGATGATATTACGGGGTTGCCCAAGGTGACTTTGAAGTATAAACCACCAAAAGTGTTGAAGCATATTCCTTTGATGCAGATTCCACAACACTTTTCAAAGGATTTTATGTGGTGGTATTATGACTGGAAGACTGCAGAGGCTATTATCGTTCTGAAGGATGGTTTGAAGGACTTCAAGAAGATTCACATTTTTGACCCTATGTGGCTGATCAATTGCTCGCACGAAGATATCATTATGCTTTATTATAATCCAATTTATTGTGAAGCGAAAGACAGTGAACAAGCATCTAAATACCAGCGTGTGGTATTCTCATGCTTTGTGTGGGATGTAAATGCGGGTTGTGATTTCGACAAGAAACTGGGGAAGTTTGTCAAGATTCAAAATGTTGAAAAGAAGAAGCCAAAACAAACTCATGAACCAGCGATGACAAAAGAACAAAAGGCGTTATCGCGTGTCAAGCTGATGAATAAGACTATAGATGAAGAGCGACGGCTGAAGCAATTCAAGCAATAGTCGAGGGGGAGTTTGTAGATACACGTTTTGCGACTAATGCTATTGAATTGTGAATTTCAATATGTTATGTTTTGGTCGAATGGTCGAATGTGGGTTTCAGGATGGTCGAAGGTAGAACAGAAGGTCGAAGGTGACACTGGGAGGTCGAAAGTAGAATTGTTTATATGTATGTCCAGATTCGCCCTATATGAACGGTCGAACCTGCACATTTGACCAAGCTATTTGGGCGAATGTGCAGGTCTATATAAGGCTGAATCAAATTTTGAATGTTAACTTTTGGTCATTTGTTTTCCCTCCCAGTGTGTGTTTCTCCCTAGGGTTTTTATTGAGTCTGTAAACAAGTTTTATCATTATAAACAATATTTTGAAGTGTAATTGATTATCTTATTGAATGAAATGAATATGTTTATGATGATTTCTGTGTTTTTCTAGTTTTATTATCATTTTGTGATTAATTCAGGGATTCCGCACCTGAATTGAACTTGTTTGATCATAATCTTTGTTGATTAGCCGATCCTACGCGCATACAACACTTAATTACATAATTACAATTATAATTGACTAAGCTAAGATTATGCAAAGTCTTGTAGATGATATTGGACCCTAGATATATGGTATTGGACCCTAGATATATGAGATATGTTGTAGTGGACCGTCCCCCATCATTAATACCGCCCCAGTCCGAGTCCGAAAAATCCTGCAAGTTTAGGTTAGTATTGCGTTTCAAGAACAACCCATGATGGACCGTTCCTATCAAATAGCGGAGTACCCGTTTGAGAGTTTGCCAGTGTGATTGTTTAGGTGAGTGCATGGATTGAGATAATTTATTGACGTCAAAGGAGATGTCGGGACATGTGAAGGAAGGAAACTGCAAAATGCCTACAACTTGGCGGTAGGGAGTGGGATCGACTGGGGGAGTGGAGTCAAAGGAAGAAAGAGAGTTGGAACTCCTTAAAGGAGTGAGAACCTCTTTTGCACCATCCATTTTAAAGGTCGTAAGAATATCTTGAATGTGGTAATGTTGGGAAAGAAATAGACCATGAGGCATAGGAATGACTTCGATTCCTAGAAAATGATGGAGAGGGCCTAAGTCTTTGATAGAGAACTGGTTGCTTAGGGCTTGAACAAAGGAATCCATAAATGGATTGTGATTGCCGGTGAGGACAATTGTGTAAACGTACACAAGGTGGTAGCAAGTGATGTTGTTGAGATTGTATACAAAGGGAGAGGGGTCAGAAATGCATTTTTTAAAGCCAAAACGAGTGAGAAAGTTGGTTAGTTCAATGTACCAAGCACGCGGTGCTTGCTTAAGCCCATAGAGGGATTTTTTGAGTTTGCAAATGTGACGTGGGAATTCCGTATTGGTGAACCTGGGAGGTTGCACCATAAAGACATCTTCGTGAAGAGTCCCATGAAGAAACACATTATTAACGTCTAGTTGACGTAAAGACCATCCTTTTGAAAGAGCAATAGAGAGAATGGTGTGAATGGTAACGGGTTTAGTAACGGGACTAAATGTTTCATGATAGTCTTTTCCATATTGTTGGTGAAACCCTTTGGAAACTAGATAGACTTTGTACTTGTCAATCGTGTCGTCGGGTTTGCGTTTGAGTTCGTGGGATCATTGGATGTGTTGGATGAAGACATTGGTAAGGTGGGGTCGGTGGAGTGGGAATCGGTTGGGGTAGCGGTTGGGGTGGTGCTATCGGGTGGAGTTGGTGGGCCGGTTGGTGAGGGTGTCTCGGTGAGCTGGGGTGTAGGGCCTGTTGTGTGGGAGGGTGAGCTATGTGCAGGAGGTAGAGGAGGTGGGCCGTGGGTTTGTGGAGGTATAGGGGTTTGAACTTCGAGTGATGTGGGTTGTGGAGTACGGACAGAAGGTGTCTGTCGAATAGGTTGGGATCGAATATGGCTTAAGGGAGCTTTTAGGCTCTGATACCATATAAACAAAGTGGTTTTTGTATTGATCAATGGAGAATTACAAGACTCTTATAGAGGATTTACAATAAGGAAAAGACTAATACTAAGTGATACACTAAATTACATAATTACAATTATAATTGACTAAGCTAAGATTATGCAAAGTCTTGAACAAAGTTTTGGTCAAGTCTTTAAGATGATGGTTAATGCCTTTATGGTGATGATACATACCTTATAATTATTATCTGGGTTAGGATCAAATACACAGTGAAATTAAAATAGGAAGTCGTAGGAAGGGTATCAAATGGACTCCGATTGAACTCATTCAAGTAGCATTGAAACCGTCTTATCGAATCTTACGACGTTAGTTTTTAGGTCTTCGTTTTTTATGGTATTAGCTTGTAATTTTTTAGAATATGCGTTTTATCATTGTGTCTTTTATGTACCATTGTGTCTTTTTTTTTTTTTTTTTTTCATCATTGTGTCTTATTTTTCTTTGGCATTGTGTTATATTTTTTTGGCACTGTGTTATATCTTGTGACTCATTGTGTCATATTTTATGATCTATTGTATTTTTTCTATCATTCTTAACCTTTTCATTTTTCTTACAATGTTTAAAATAATTTGACCCTTATTATCTACTAAAATCTTTCACGGTGTAGAACTGTTAAATAATATTTAATTATAACTTCAAGTACGTTGTATGCAACTAATGAAACAATCAAGTTGGATATGCTACTTGCTCCAGGATAACTTTGTTGGCTCAAAATACAAGTCGGATGTACTATATATGTCCGTAGGTATGCCGCTAGTGTTTGGTCTGACATTAATATTTCATGCTGAAAGATCAACCCCAACACCCTGCAAACTTTGTCAGATCACACAACAATAATCGAAGCTGCTCCAACACTTGACCGAATCAAATAATTAGTAAGTCTTGGTGGAAAGAATAACTAATTATTAATTATCGTTTTATTGCCTGTTGATGGTAGAAAACATAGAAAAGAACATAAATTAATAAGTAGATCAGTAAGACATTATTGTTACATAATTAACTACTAGGATTATTATAATATGGATTATTTTATGTAATATTTACAACGTCTTTTAGTGAGAGGAGGGAAGTATATGATCAACAAATCAAATAATAATCACTCAAACCATGATTAACTAACATTCTTGATTATTAATATAAATTAATTACGCAGGATCATGGTTGATTACATGCATGTTATCTTCATTAATGTTGGATGTCATTGTCCCTTAAAGGTGAACATTTTAGTTTCTCAAATCTTCAGACATGGAACATGAACACACTTATCCAGAGAATGCGTTATCCATTGGAGGAAACCAATATTACGTACTTTGCACATAATCCTTAAAAAAGAAAGAAGCAAATGGAACTATATATTTTCATGAATAAATATTTTAAATGAAATCAGGCAGGAGATAGTATCCTTGATGTATTGAGTAAATGACAACCTCAGGTTACAAATTTACAACATTAATTATTTTGGAAAGGAAGCCAATATATTAATATATTAGGGTATAAGGGGCCCTTGTAGGGTTTGGTTTTTCTTTTACTGATTTTAACCAATCCTGCAATGCCACATCACTTCACTGATTTACTTCACTGAAACACTTTTTTTGTAGGCAGCACTCCACTGATTATTTCATTATATTTCATTTAAATTTGAGAAAACTAACCGTTGTACAGTCAGACGGTAATTAATTTTGTTACCGTTACATTTAAACCGTTGCAACCATTGGAATCTGTACCGTTACGGTTTGGTCTATAAAAACACCTTAATCCAACACAACAAAATCACACAATAACCCGGTTATACTTTAATCGTTTCGTAAAAATGGTCCCGTGGAATGCAAATGAGGATATCGCGTTAACGAGGGCCTACCTCATAGTGAGAAACACATGGGTTCATGAAGTCGATACCCCAATTTTGTTTTGGCACCGGGTGTCGGGGATATTCAATAATTTAACCGGCACAAATGACCACTCCGAGGATTCGATCGTTCGTAGGTGGTTTCTTCTCTGGTCCAGGTGTCTCCGTTGGAACGTCCTTTATGAAGCCACGATGGAGAGGCACCCTAATGTTCAAGAAGATATTGCAATCCAACTCACTCGTGGCGACTACTACCGTGAACAAATGACTAACTTCACCCATTTTGCGTCATGGCGATTGTTGCGAGATATAATTAATAATTAATGTTTACGGTTGTTTAATGTTTATTTTGTAATGGTGTTTAAATTTTTAATGAAAGTTCACCGTATTTATGTTATGTGAAAGTATGATTTGTATAGGGGTAAAACATAAACCAAGGTCAAAATGTAAACGGTCAAAAATAAAACACGGTCAAAATATCACGGTTAAAGGTGAAAGTAAAACGTGACATATTATCATTGGTCAAGAAAAAGACCGTTTCTTTGTACCAGCACGGTAACAACAACCAGAAAACGGTCCATAAGAACCCTACCAGCACATGTGACGGTGGTGTTACCGTGTTGGTAAAGGGGTACCCGTGCCCAATTCTGATAGCGCCCCGTCCCCCCTTAGAATGCATCACCCTTAGATTTATTATCACATATTATTTTCTTTAGCCGGGCACAATTGTTGCACAGTAAAACTTGATAACTAATAAATTATTTATCTCAACAAACTACCTATTTCCTAACGCATTGTCGCGGGTATTTATTTTTTTTGTCGTATGTTACCCAACGGCTTTAGTTTATTTTTAGTTATACTTTTTATTTGTTAGTATAAATAATACATCAATTCACAAAAATCAATTGAGTATAAACCAAAGAATTTACATAAAAAAACAATGTAATAGATGGTTGACGACATTATGCATATGTAAATCATTATCAAACTACACATCATGTTTTAACTATTTCAAACTTACATATTTTCATTCATGAAATACAACTGATATCTTGTTTTAATGCGAAACTTTACAAAATTATGTCCAATTTTCAAAAAAACAAAACAAAGAAAAGAAAAGAATTCACAATAACACATAAGAAAAGTAATAATTGTAGGTAGTATAGCATAATCGAAGGATGCTCCAGTTGGCCCTATGGCTTAGTGGCTAGTCCTATACCCCTTATCATCTTCATCTTCTTGTAATCTATATATAGAAGAAAAAAGTTAAGTGTTGATGTTAAGTACCACTTACCAATAATCAAATCAGGTGATATCCTCTATATTATGCGGGATTGCTTAACATGCCTGCATCTAATGTGAGAATTTTATGATACATAATTAAATTAAAAGTGTGACCCAACCTCGAAGCAGTGTAATCAACATAGATTAACCTTAATATGTTTTTTTTTTTTACTTTTCAAAAGGTATCTAATTTTAAAAAAAAAATTACTTGCAAACCACCACAGCTTCCATACCCATCATTCACTGGTAAGTCATTTCTCATTTTCTTGTACAATTGATATGTGATATATTTTTTGCAGCCCATTAATTAATGGACTTAAAGAGTTTTCAAATACTACAGAATATATTAACATAATGAAGGAGATTAACAAACTAACATTGAACTTCAATTTATCAATTCCCCTAATGTAATATATAACTTCATAACTCATATAAGCCTATTAACAATATAGAGAGAAGAATGAGAAGATGAGAGAATGCTTTTCTTATTGACGTATCTTATGAAATACAAATACCTCTTTATATATGCTCTTACATATAAATATAAAAGTAATAAAAATATAGGTGTTAACATATGAAAAGTCATAAACCCTTACATAAATACAAGAGTAAAACAAATATAGGCGTGGAACATATGAAGAGTCATCATATAAATGCATGTATGTGAAGAGTCACTTTGCATTACTTATTTGTATAATTGTCATCAAAAGTAGTAGGGAAAAAAAAAGAAAAATGGTGAAATATAAAGATGTATACTTATGCATCTTGATATGTCATCTTTAAAGTATGACAAAATTACAATCGAGTTTCTTTAATAAGATATATAGATATAACTATGGGAATAATAAAGAATCATATTTAATTTATCATAAAGTATTTATTTTGCAAAAAAAAGAATTATGAATATTTAACTCGCTGATGCTTGTTGCCATATGTTTTTTTACACTTGTGTTAATGTATACGGTATGTATATTTTGTGAAATCAACCTACACATAGGGTATGTTTGACAAAATGTTTTGAAGGATTTCAAGCTTCAAGCTTTTTAGAAAAAAAGTTTTTACTAAGAAAAATCTTTATTTGGTTGAAAGACCTTGAAGCTTTTAGGTTAGAAGAAAAATTTCTATATTGAAAAGCTATTACGTTAAGAGTAATAGCTTTTAGTTACTCCTACTAGCTACAAACTTTTAATGAGTAAATGATGCAAATATCCATTCTATCATAAAAATAACATGCATACAAGCTTTTAGTTAATGTCTATTTTGATTATTTTATACATTTTATTAAAAGTTTCAGCTACTTTGCCAACAACAAAATATATTTAAAAAGCTAGAGCTACCAGCTTTTAGCCACTAGGTACCAACTAGTTTTGCTAAACATACCCATTGTATGTTTGGCAAGGAGCTTTTAAGAGCTTTTATATATGAGCTTCGAGCTTCAAGCTTCAAACTTTTAAGAAAAAGATCATACTCAATAAAAGCTTTGTTTGATTGAAGGAGCTTTAAGCTTTTAGGTTAGGAGAAAAAGCTCTATATTGAAAAGCTACTAGTATTAACGTTTAAGAAAAAACTCCTAGTAGCTACAAGCTTTTAATGAGTAAATGACATAAATACCCATTCTATCATATAAAAAAAAGCCATGCATACAAGCTTTTAGTTAATACCCATATTGGTCATTTTATACATTTTATTAAAAGCTCCATTTGCTCTGCCGAACATCAAAATATATTAAAAACCTATAGCTACGTACTAGCTTCCAGCCACCATCTAATTTTGCCGAACATACCCATAGTTATCATGAGAGGAAATTCATGATGCAATCTAAATCATGACACAAAAATAAGAAGATTTTGGGTCGTGCTACGCAACCCATTTATTATAAACATGTTAATCTGTACATAGCCCGTTAATAAATGGCTTAACCAAAACATGATATACACAACTCGTTGAGGCAAGCCTGAATTTGTTGAAATAGATAAGAGGCTATATATCCACTCGATCAACTGTTTTCGGGTTTAATCCTTCAAGTAATCAAGATTACCAAAACATGTTTGTCCACTAGATTATTGCTTATCAAATGTTTGATTAATTGATTATTAGATTATATGTTTAGATATGTATTTAGGTTATATGATATATAATATAAATTTGGCTTCATGCAAGAACGGTTAATTACTGAAATGATACACATTATAATGAGATTAATGGAAAAAAATATAGAGAGAAGAAGTAAGACCTACATATGGTGTTCATTAACTTTGAAAAGCATGCGGCATTGTGATCCATGGACTGATTTAGGATAAGAGTATAGGGGTTCTTGAGAAGTATATAGACTTAACAAGAGATACATACGTTAAGACCAACCAAAATTAGTGTTCGTGCGCCGACAGGCTAACCAATTTCTTCCCTGTGGATATAGGATTCCACCAAAGGTGGGGATTGAGCCTGTTTCTTTTTGCGAGTTATTCTGAATAAGTTGTCAAAGTTGATTTAAGGGATAGTTTTGTGGTGCTTTTTTTGCAGTCAATATTGTGCTAATTGTGCAAAGTAAACAGAACCTGAATGTCAGGTTAGAAGGAGTGCTACTCATCTTTAGAGAGCAAAGGTTTAAGGATTAGTCGTTATAAGATCGAGTATCTTCACTGTGATTTCAATGGTGCAGGCGACGACGAGGACATGCAGATCACCATAGACGGCCAAGTGGTACCCTTAGTAACCAAGTTCAAGTATTTTGGATCATATGTTTAGAAGGGTAGGGAGATAGATAGTGACGTAGTTCATCGCGACAAGAGGGTCTCAACTAAGTTAAAGAGGAAATTGTATAGGGTTGCAATTAGACTTGTGATGTTATACGACACTGATTTTTGGGCCATCAAGAAGACACAAGCGCATAAGTCGAAGGTAGCTGACATAAGGATGCTCGGATGGATGTGTGGGCATACTAGGTTAGACATTATATAAAATGAGGTTTTTAGATAAATATTATGGGTGGCTAGTATATCTCATAAGATTAGGGAATGAAGATTGAGATGGTTTGGACATGTTAGGAAGAGACAAACCACGGTTATAGTAAGAATCGTGGAAACTCTATTTGGTGGACTATGTGTGTTATCGCTTTCATGTGTGTTTATATGTGTTGTTATCTATCACTACTATATGTTTTATTTGTTTGGTAACTTATTAAGAATACTGTTAGTATACTCCGCTTTCCTGTTGTCTTTTTAATAGCTATGTGCATATGTTTATTTTATTTTACCTCTTTATCCTTTTTGGGATAAAGGTAATGTCTGTCTACATCTCGTCATCATCAAACCCTATCATTAGTTTGTCTACAGATGAGATTATATTGGTAAGGTGGTTGTTGTTGATATATGTTTGATACAATACAACCCACTTTAGAATATTGTTAGCTAGTATCTTGAAACCTATATAATTTAAGTACGTAAATAGATCATTTTGCAGCAATGTTTTTAGTTATCGTTATCGCCATTATCACGTGTTTTATATATTAGGACTTACTTTTTCTAGACGCACTGTCTCTAAATTCTCATGGACTTGATTTGAGACCTCTAGGCCTCCTGTAGTAACTATTTATGCTTGCAAAGGTCGAGTATAAACACTTCCTTGCTTTGGGTAGATTTTCTGATTTTGAATTTCATTTAAATGTTGGAATGCTATCTCAAGGTACGTAACATGTTAATAATGAGGTTAGACATTTGGTATCTAACAAGCTCTTAACTTTTTGAATAATATGTACGTGAGTATGAAATTATCTTTTCTAGGTCAATAGTTACGATCAGATTTATTTCCATTTTAAGGTTTGAAGGGACAGGGAGCCTAATCCTAGCGGAAGCGGCATCCCTATCCCTCTCTTCAGCAATCTAGACGCCGACTAGCCCCGCCACCCGCGGAACCAAGAAGCGGAACCAAGTGGTGGAAGTAACTTTACAACTCAGAACCATTAAGTACGTGATCTAACTCACACCATCACCTAACAAGGACAGACGCGAGTGCGCCCACGCGCGGAATATCCTTAGAAAGCTTTTGGTACGAGGTACGGAACAACATGGGCAGAGAAGATTCAGCAGGATCTGGGACAGAGCATGCGCCAATCGGACGGCGACACGTGGCGTAGTTAGTTCAACAACTGCTGACAGGAATAGCGACTTGACTGCTTCCATGCTTCCTCCATACTGTCGTCTACAGTAGCCGGCAGACATGCTTACCTGCTGTCAGACGTTACATCAGACAGCAGCAGGTAAGTCAGCCATACTGTAGCAGACGAATACCGCCGACGCCCAATCAGAGGGCGCCACGTGTCCACTTTGCAGGGCCAACCAACATTCCTGTGACGTCAGCCACAGGACTTGGACTTTCCCGCCATTTTCTCGGGCCAACTGCTTTGGGCCTAAGAAGAAGCCCGGATCGGACAAGCTCCTCGTGGGCTTTTCCACCAAGCCCACGGTTTCTCCTATAAATAGAAGACTTCGACTCCTTATCAAAGGATCCAAAAAATACTCACTTGTAACATAGAGCTAGGTTTACTTGTAACACTTTGTACTCTCCAAAGTAATAAGATTACCGGCTCTTCACAGTGGACGTAGGTCGAACCCGACCGAACCACTTACATCCTTGTGTTCTTAGTTTCACTACACACACTCACTCATATTTGCCCTCTCGGGTTGAACTAAAGGTTTGGGTAAATGATCGTTCTTGTAGCAACGTAGGCATTAACCACCCGGTGATTAGTGATAATCTCCGGGACACTAGTTGTTTCTTCAAGGTTGTTACATCATTAGACTCCATCTTAATTCATAACTATACAATAATTTTATCTACAATATATTCCCTAAAATCTTCAAAAAAATTGATGTTTCTTGGTTTAGTGAAATCAAAACATTAAATCCAGAATAAAACAATCACCAAATCTTCCTAAAGTAATGTTATTATATTGCTTAAGATCCAAATGGATTAAAGAGCTCAGCTTAGTCAAGAAACAAACAAAATATCTGTAAATGATATACTATAATATATATGGGTGATCGATATTGCACAATCTAATAAAAAAAAAGTTTTAAATCGTAATTAATTGTAGTTGAAACTAGGGGGTAAACGAGCCGAGCTAGTTATGATGTATCCGAGATCGACTCGCTGAAACCAGAATCGAGCCGAGTTTGAACAAGCTCGAGCTTTTATTGTGGCTCATTTATTAGATGAACTCAAGCCCGAACTTCACATATAGAGCTCAAGTTGCCTTGTGAATCAAAACGACTTATATACAAGTATAATAAAATAAATAAATACGAGATATCATATTGTAGAGATAAATTATAAATATAAGTACACATGTAAAGAATTTTAAAATGATATAAATAAATTACTTAAATAATTAATACAGGCAATAAACAAGCTGGGCTCGAGCATGAGAAACTACTCATGAGTCAAACTCAAACCTTAAAAACAGATCTCTACATGAGCCGGGCCCTCTACAAGTTAAAGAACTGAGCTCAAGGCTAAAACAACTCAGACTTGGCTCGGCTCTTTTAGCCCCTAGTTGAAACCAATGACTTTTACATCTAGTTCCCGACTCAATTAAGTTATATAGCATACATACCATTGTTGACTCAAAGAATTGTAAGACAATGTCAATGTGAATATTAATAATCAAGCATGAACCATTTGTTAATTTAAAGTATGGGTTTTCACATATAGTTTTGGTGTACTTGAATATAGGATTGGATAAAGAAACACTCAAAAATATGTAGAAACTGCAATGATCCTAAGATCATGTCAAGTGGACTGGAAAGTTTTGCATAAGTCATGTTTGGGGAATGCATGCACCTTAATTCTGAAAGTATCCCCAACAAGCACATGGTCCCTCTAAATTATATTGGTCTTTGTTGACCAACACTATTTAAACTATCCCTAAGTTTGTTAAAATATAACTTATAATCATCAAAATTTTGGTTTTTAAATATTGTTTGTCTGATTTCTGGTGTCATGTTCAAGTAACTAATCAAGTATTTGACCGTATAATAAAGTCAGCCTAAGGGCCAAATGATGGCGCCTAACTAATTTTATTTGCGAAGAACAAAATTTGTCATTGATTTCACGCCAAGCTTGCGATGAAATATGTTTACTACGAAGGCTTTGGTCATTGTAAATAGTCCTTTACAGTGGCGGATCTAGAAATTAATTTCAGTAGTAACGTTCGAAAAACAATTTCATTTTAGTAGTAACGTTTTCCAAATATCGTAAAAAAACAAATTTTCCAATACGCGCACAAAGTTGAGTAGCAACGGGCGCGGCCCTAGCTTCAAGCTAGGTCCGCCCCTGGTCCTTTATGTTGTACTGGAAGTTTATAGTTATTAAAGATATCGTTTTACGAAATAAATCATAGGCATAGAATCTGAAAGCACGATCTTTCGGACACATAAACAAACTATGAGTCATTTTGCAAGTTAGCTCCATTTGATTGGTAGATCATTTTTTACTAAGGAGTCATATGCTTGCTACGTAAGTTATATATACTTGGAGAACACTCCAACTGCATGATGGTTTCAAGAATTCATGCCCTCGAACTTAGATGTCCATTCTGATTGGTAGATAATTTATATTCATTGTTGCAAATTTAAGAAGTCTATAAACCTTCTATTCTTATAAAGTTTTGTTGTGATTTTATCTGCATTCAATTCTCTTCTTTCATAGCTATATTACAATACAATATGTTATTGCGGATCGTATGTATCTGTTTTGGAATGTGATAACCATATTGATCTGGTTACGCTTTTTTTTTTTTTTTTTTTTTTGAAAGTTTAATTTCTTTTTAAATCATATGGTTTGTGGGACTTGAACCCAAGACCTTCCACACCTAGGTGTTTTAAAGGCTTTGCCTTTACCAATGGACCACCACCCCATTGGTAATCTGGTTACGCTCTTACCACTGAAACCAATCATGTTGTTTATGAAACATTTGATGTGCCTGTTCATTTAAGAAATGTTATTACTTTAAATATGTGAATTTTCTTTTTCAGTTTTTTCCTTTCATTTATTATTTGTTCTTAATATGTTCTACTACCTTGTTTGGTACAAAATTCTACTACCTTGTACTTGAGTATCTTGATTCTTGATGCTATTTTTTGTCCCATTATGACTATATTATTTCCAATCATATGCTTGTTCACATTAACCGTCTTCTTATATGTTTTGGGACATGGTTCCTATTGCTGCAATTTGAACGATACACTTCAAGCCTCAAATTTCCCATAAAATGTTTTCGCTTATTTATTTATTTATTTTTTTTGTGTAACAACATAGTGAAAATGAATGAGATGAACGTTGGCTAAGAAAACTGTTTAAAGCACATAACGTTAACACAATTATTGACTTTACCTTTTTAAGGTCGTGTTTTTTTCAACATTCTAACAAGAGAGGTTAAGGGTGTGATTGGTTTACGAAATTTAACATAATTTGAACTTTTTTTCCAAATTTGTTGCTTTACATAATTTGTTAGAATTGCAATATGAATTTCCAACTTTCTAACTCATTTAAGATTGTATTGTCACTTGCATATATCACAAAATTAAAATTCATTTGATAGATTTTATTCGCCTAAATTCGAAAGGCTTTGGTAACTTTCAGTTACAAATCCATTTTTTTAACTTCAATATTCCCTTATAAGTTTCTTGAACCACACACCATAAGCGTTTGAAGTGAATATGCATGAAAGACCGAAACAAAAAGAATGGGAGGGAATTCAAGCATTGATCTCCAATATCTTTGAAAACATATATTAATGTTACACTCCCATTTTAGTGCCACATGCCAAACTCTTGTTGGCTTATTATTGTATAATTAATCCTGAAATATGATTGGATAGAACCTATAATATGGAAGGGGATTATAAGTATATATATTAAAATACGATTTGTAGGGAAGAGAAGGATTGGCTCATTGGAAAGGCAAAAGATGGGGTCATGTTTGCACATGGGTTATGGTGAGAAAGGAAGACTACAAAATTGTAGGATTATATTAGTAATTTATGTTAAATAAGTATGGAGGACATACTCTAATTAAACAAAGCATCTTGTATTGGTCTAACTACCCCTACATACCTAATTATACCAAAATATGCATGTGGCGGGTTTGGAACTTTTAACATTAAGCATCTAATAAACGGTAGACTTGGTCTTTTGGTTCGCTATGATTTGATCTTCACCGGATCAATCTTCATTTGGTCTTAGGTTTTAATTATAACCAGTGGGTAGCCCCACGCTTTGCGATGGGAGCTTGCAGATTTCTAACAAAACTTAAATGGAAATGTCATGCAACAAAACCGTTATAACATCATCAAGATGTGTCTTATTTTCAAGTGGGAAACTCAATGTTAAAGCCCCCTTTAATTAATCATGGAACAACAACAAAAAAATATTAAGCATCCAACCCTTTTTAATCACTCTTAAAACAACAACACATTTAAAACACACCAAGAATGTGTCTTGTTTTCTACTAGAAAAACTCAATTGTGAAGGTTGTTTTAATGAGTCCAGAGACACCAAATAGAAACAGGTTAAATTACATATAAAAAACATTTCAATCAAAACATGAGAACTACATAATTATACCCTCTTTGTTAGAACCCTCCAATTGACAACCAGATGTTTGACTCTAGTAATTTATCACAAACATAACATGATCCTTTACACATTTTGTACAAACAACAAATGAAATCAAACTGGTCTCCCCTGTTCCAGGCTTACCTTTGGTCCATCTAAAGGTTGAAAATTTTAAAGGCTTTGGCCACCCTTGCACCAAAAAATAAAAAGTTTTCAGGAAGCCAAGAAGTTTTGCCCCTGTAGGACCGTTTCCTACCATAAACTGGAAATTTAGAATTAAGGAAAATGTTCAATACCAAGGGCAACAATTAATCTTTGTTGTTAACCCTAACAACCTCTTTAATTACTCCTTTTTGTGGAGGGAGCTCAGAGACGGAAGTAACTTAAGAAACTATTGATCTTGAATCACTGAATTTAGGGTGAAATTAATCACAAATAATAAATAAACAATCTGTAAACCCTAAAAAACTAATCGATTAGAAAATCAACAAAATTGGGAGTTAGGATACCCGAGGATCAGAATTACGTAGTAGAAGAATGTTGTGTAACTAATAGTTTGAGGGGTCAATTTGTAATATTTTCATAGGTGTTTGAGTGTGTATTAGAATATGAGGGTTTGTATTGTAATAATTGAAAGAATAAGGGTCATTAGGTTAGGCGGGAAGAAGTTTGAATGTCTGTTATGTATGTTAACAATTCCTTTTCATATACTGACAAGGACATTTGTTTTGGGCATAAAGCCTTACTATAGAAGGCCAAAGGGTGACTGTTATGTAACAGTACTGCCCCTATACCTTTTGAGGATGCATCAGCCTCCACTATAAACTTCTTAATTAAATAAGTTAGAGCCAACACAGGAGCTTCAGCTAAAGCTTGTTTCAGCTAGTCAAAAGCCTGCTGAGCCTTTTCTAACCAAATAAAGGAATCCTTCCTTGTCAACTCAGTCAAAGGCTTAGCTATTATTCCAAAGGACCTTATAAACTTCCTATAATACCTTGCCAACCCCAAGAACCCTCTGAGTTGTTTGACATTCAAAGGATCTGACCATTGTTTTATTGCTTCAATCTTCTTTGGGTCAGTAGCCACCCCTTCCTTTGTAATAAGATGGCCTAAATACTTTACCTGTTGACCAGCAAAGCTGCATTTTGACTCTTTGGCAAATAGTTTCTATTTCTCCATTACTTACACAACCAATTCCAAATGACCCACATGCTGATGAATATCATTGCTGTAAACTAAGATATCATCAAAAAACACCAATACAAATTTTCTTAAAAAATCTTTAAAGGTGTGGTTCATCAATGCTTGGAAGGTTGCAGCATTTGTCAACCCAAAGGGCATGACTAAGAACTCAGACAATCCTTGATGGGTTCTAAAAGCAGTTTTTTGTATATCATCATCAAACATCCTTACTTGATGGTAGCCAGACCTTAGATTTAGCTTTGAGAATACCTCAACCCCTTCTAATTCTTCCAATAATTCATCAATGAGTGGAATAGGGAAACTATTCTTCGTTGTATTATTGAGTTGCCTATAGCCCACACACATTCTCCAATGCCCATCTTTTTTCTTCACTAATACCACAAGGGCTACAAAAGCACTTGTACGGTCCATTATCACACCACTTTGAAGCAGTTCTTCAGTCATCTTTTCAATCACATCTTTCTACACAGATTGATATCTATAAGGCTTCAAGTTGATGGTAACTTCTTCATTCTTAAGAACAATCCTATGTGTTAAAGAAAGAGATATTTGAGGATCAGTTTCATATCATTTCCCGGTTTAAATGCATTAATCAATGTGACACGAATTTTTTAGTGGGTTTTTGTTCATGCAAAAAAAAAAAAAAAAAACACAATGTGTTTATGTAATTTATTAATCATGTATAGGCAAATCACTAATCATGTTAAGATAGTATACATACTTTTGAATATACTATTACACATAAAAACCTGTTAACTACATATATATTCACAGATGTATTCAGTTTGGTAAGAATCTTTTTTTTTTTTTTTTTTTGTATTTTGATTGGTGTTGCTAGGAACATTGATTACAAAGGTTGCTAAGCCGGTTAGATGTAGCCTATGATTACTAGACACTAGGCAAATCTCAAGCTGATAAGTGATTACAAATCTCCCAACCATGTACGCAACTTAAATCAATCATCATCATGAATATAATTTGATTCCAATTTGGTTGTTTTTTTTTTTTTGTTTTTTTTCAGATTCACATCACATCTTTAGTATGTCTTGAGAAAGTGACGAAGTTGTACAGAGACTTCACTTGAGTAAGATACGCACACATATAATTAGAAGTAAGTTTTATAAGTTATCGAGTGTTGATCATTTAAAAAAAATCCTTAACAAAGGACCTATTCCTTTTACAATACACACATTTGTGACTTCATATTAGATTTATATATCCCAGGAAACACGCAGGGGATACTCTAGTTTGGGGATATTTATGAGCTTGATTTCCTTGGAGATTACGATCTAGAGCACAAGTTACTAAAATTATTTGGTGATCATAAAGAACTTTATTACCTAATATGGCCAAGCGGTATGTTGGTCGTGGTTGGCCTGTCGTGTTGCCATGCGGACCGTCAACCCCCTTCTCACGGCGTGGAAACCGTGAGGATTGCAACATTTATCACGAGACAATTTTTCAAATTTTGATCTTTTTTTACCATTACCTATTTTATATCTATTTAAACAAACAAACCCACGTTTTTTATATACAAAAGCACTCTCTCATTCTTTAAATCTCTACCACTCTTAATTCTCTAAAGTCTCTACAAACCTAAATTGTATAAAATCCACAATTCTAAATTATGTTATTGCACTGTGGTGTATCTTTCCAAGTTGAAGATTGTCAGATATGAAGACTTGACCACTTGAAGACTGGAGATCATTAGCTAGACCTAAGGGGAGTCTGTGAACGCATTTCCAGACATCCCCAGGTCAATGACTAGTTAAGTCTGCAGACCACTAGCTAGGTCTAGGGGGAGACTGTTAGTACACTTCGTGTATGTCCCCAACTAATGATAAGTTTTTATTAGTCGTAAGCATTATTATTTGATGTTTATAGTGTTTCATAGTGTTACAGGTAGTATTTCTAGGTATTACATGTTGATATCATTATTATGTATCTAGGTCCAGCGTAGGAGAGTCACACGCCTGGAAGGTTGGAGGCATAAGAGGTCCTGGATTTGTAGGAGATCAGGTGTACAAGTTGGACTATAAATATAGTCCTTAGACTCCAAACTTCATAAATCTTGCTCAAACCTTTTGCTCATATTTTCCAATACAATGAAGTGCTACCTATTTGTTTTTTGATTTGTGTGTGTGCTTTATTGTTTATCTCTTACACTCATCTATCACATCTAACAACTAACCGATCTGTTGATTCCTCCTTCGGATCGGATACGCGCGTAGTATTATCAAATTCTTGTCCAAATTCGATCTTTCAAATTATATATCTGAACCCATGTAAAAACATTTTTATGCGGTAATACAAATGGCGCAAATTATTTTAGAGGAAGTAGAAACTCCATTCGAATTCAAAACACGAAAAACAAAGTAAAATAAGGACCGGAAAGGTAATTTTTATTTGGTATGTTTACTTACTATTTTTTAGTGTATTGGATATTTTTTTTGTGTAAAAATAATTTTATCTGTAATTAGTAATTTTTTTTAGTGTAATGGATATTCATTTTGTGTAATTAATATTTTTAGTGCAATTACTTTTTTTTAGTGTACTTGTTATTTTTTAGTGTAACTGATATTTTTTAGCCAATGAAATTAATATTTTATATAGGTGCTCATGAAGGTTGGTGGCTAATTACTTTGCTAAAACTCGATCTACATTGATGAAATGTTGAGGTGTTAGTTTCGAATGAGTCGTCGTCTTTTTCTATGCATAGCCGATGATATGACAAATTTTAATATGTTTTTTTCTTATTAAGGTGGCATGCTAGAGGCAAAAGAGAATTTACTAATTAAAAGACTATTTGATGAAAAGGTTTTGAGAAAAAAAAATATTATTTATAAAATCTAAATAAATTAATTTTATAAAATTAAAATTTATTTTTGGTTGTTAATAGATTAAATAGAATTTTAATAAGTAATTGTCACACCCTCAAATTCCACTTGCGGGGTTTTACCGCAAGGCGCGTGACATACAAGGATCTCAGGCAACGGTCATAATAAATCACAACTAGATGTATAAAATACGTAAACCAAAACATGAGTTAATAACATAAAGCCGACAGCGGAAGCATTTGGAAATCTTGCTTACATCCTAACAAAAGTAAATGTATCAAAAAGTTTAACATTATTGACACCAAGGACCTAGACATCGTGTAGGACTCTGTGCGCCTAATCCATATGCAGCTACCTTAGCGACCTGAGAAAACATGTAAAAATGTCAACATATAATGCTGGTCACAGGTTTTATAAAATGTTTCGTAAGTTCCAAAGATCATCCTTGTTACTACTATGTCATGCAACATTAGCTAGACGTCAGGTGCGAATACTAATACGGTTGTGAAGCCATTACTAAACATGTACCAATATGTAAACAGCCCAGATGACTGGGTTACCGATTCCTCGGTAAACCCGAAGTAAGCGACAATATGCACCTGCCTGGCTCCCAGCCGTTGAGTGGGGTTCGTAAGGCCCAATAGATCTATCCACATTTCCCCCGTTGTGCATCTTGCACATTCATGGTTTCCCCTGGGACTTTGTGCAAAATGCCATATAGTAATCTAATGTAAACATAGTATAACATGATCTTTAAAAATCCAAGTAAGTAGCATGTTTCTCCCCCGAAAGTAAAACTAGTAAAAGTGGGGCTGTGACACTCACCTTAGTTTGCGTTCTTCAATAACAAGAATACCAACACAGCTGATAGTCCCAACTAAAGGCGACCTATCATAAGGATTGTATAAGTGTTGTGACTACTAACCCGTGGGTTAACTAGTCCCCGTTTGTCCAGATCATTACTAAGTATGTTTAAAAACGTGTTTGACTGTTGAATCGACATATCTGACAGACCCGACATCCCGTTGGTGACCCATTACATCAACAAATCAATTATATAAGGTTAACACATAAGAATAATGCATAAAATACTTTAGCTTACATCAAAAATCGCACATATGCAGTCGTAGGGTCGAATCAGTAAATTACCAGACTGGTTCGACCTTATTACAAGTTGGTTCGACCCTCATGATGCATATTTGACATATATACAAGTTCATTCGACCTAAATCATGTTCGTTTAACCTAAATGAAGCTCATTCGACCTGCATAGAAGTTGGTTCGAACTTATGGGGGTTCATTCGACCCCACGACGGGTCGAATGAAATTCCTGGTTTGACCATTTCAGCCCAGATCACATAAAACGCACCAAATCGCATCTAAACAGTCCGAAAACATTACGAAACACAATTAATCACAGCAGTCAATCATTATTAACCTATCCCCTTAAAACCCCATCGTTTTTACCCTGAAATTAGTCAGTTTTATAACTTACCCAGAATGGCAAATTATGGAAATGTCACATCAATGCATGTAAACTTTACCCAAAATGGAAACTTGTTGAATTCAAATAACAATTAGCTTAGTATGCTCAGATTATCATACATCTGAAAACCCCTAATCAATTTATTAGCAATAACATCATGAACAACCCTAGATCTATCATAAAATCCCCAAAGTGGACAAGACATCAACATCCAACAACTTATAACTTAAGACAACCATAAACCATCATCTATAACAGCCCTAGATCATTGTTATAATACCTAAACAACATTCAATCATCAATTAACATAATACACAACATTAAACACCATTAACACATGTTAATTTGTATGAAAACTCATGTTTGATGATGAAGTTTTGATTAGAAAGGTTTTTACTCATGAAAAGCATCTTAGGACAAATCTGGACCTATGGGGTTTGATAAAAACGAATCAAAAATGCTTGAAAAGGGTTTTAGATCAAGAACACACCTTAGATCTTCTCTTGTTTAGGATATAGAAGGTGTTTGTAGGTTAGATTATTAAAAACAAGGTCAAAAACTCCTCCCCAGGTGTTTAAGGTCGAGAGAGAGCACTTAGAGGCGTTTAGGGTTTGTGAAATGATGAAAAATTGCAAAGTATGGTATTTATACAAACTGTTGGTTCGACCCTTGCAGGGCTTGAATGAGTTTGATTGGCAGGTCGAATGAAGTCCTTGATCTTGGTTCGAACCCCCTCAAGGTCGACCCAAGTATCAGGTTTTCCAGTTTTTCCAGTTTTGTCATTTAAACGCGTTTTAACACATCCTAACACACGAACATGCAATCCTAACATATGTTAAGCATATATCATCATGTATAATCATATGAACACCGTTAAAACACGTATTTGCACATTATATAACATATATGGATCAATCTATGTATCATACTTAATTCAATTAATGTAATTCACCAACAACGGGAGTCAAGACTTGTGTGTGAATGTAATAACCCCGATGATCCTCCAAATCATCGAATTCTAAAAAATATGCAATGTAAATCAACTCCCAATAACTCAACTGACTCAATTAAATGTAATGTATGCATGACTTGCTAAGGTAGACTGACTAGTTAATGTATAGTTACTAACCTGAGTTTGCCGGGTGTCACATCATCCTCCTGTTGAAATAATTTTCGTCCCGAAAATTGCTCAAAGCCGAAAGGAAAAGATGATGTAGGAATTATCTAGCCAGTTGCAGGAATTGTTGGAGAAGGGTTTTATTCACCCTAGATCGTCCCCGTGGGGAGCCCCTAATTTATTCGTTAAGAAGAAGGATGGAAGCCTTCGGATGTGCATTGATTACCGTGAACTGAACAAGGTGACGATCAAGAACCGCTATCATCTTCCACGTATTGATGATTTGTTTGACTAACTTTAGGGTTCTAGTTGCTAATCGAAGATTGATTTGAGATCCGGATATCACCAGTTGAGAGTGCGTGAGGATGATGTGTCGAGGACTGCTTTTCGTACTCATAATGGCCACTTTGAGTTCTTGGTCATGCCCTTTGGTCTTACCAATGCACCTGCAGTGTTCATGGACTTGTTGAACCGCGTTTGCAATCCTTACTTCGAAAAGTTCGTCATTGTCTTCATTGACGACATTCTGATCTATTCCAAGAGCAGGGTGGATCATGAGGAACACCTGCGGCTTGTCTTGGAACGTTTGCGGAGAGAACAACTTTATGCTAAGCTCTCGAAGTGTGACTTCTGGTAGCTTGAAGTCCAGTTCTTTGGTTATGTGGTTAATGAATAAGGAATACATGTTGATCCAGCTAAGATAGAAGCCACCAAGGGCTGGGAAGCACCAAAGACACCATCTGAGGTGTGACAGTTCCTAGGTCTTGTGGCTTACTATCGATGTTTTATTGAGGGATTTTCGAAGATTTCTCAACCCCTCACGTCTCTTACCAAGAAGGACCGCAAGTTCGACTTGGGTGATTCCCAGGAGTTGGCGTTTCAGTTGTTGAAGCGTAAACTCTGTTCTGCGTCTATCTTATCCTTACCTGACCAGTACGGATGATTTTGTTGTTTACCGTCATGCTTCTATTCGTGGTCTTGGCTGTGTATTGATGCAACGCGTGAAGGTTATCACCTATGCTTCTCGTCAGCTCAAGGTTCACGAGAAGAATTATAACACCCACGATTTGGAGTTGGGTGCGGTCGTTTTTGCCTTAAAGATCTGGAGACATTACTTGTACGTTACCAAGTGCACCATCTATGCCGATTACAAGAGTCTTTAGCATATCTTTGATCAGAAAGAGCTGAACATGCGACGGCGTCGATGGGTCGAGCTTCTAAACGACTATGATTGTTCTATTAAATTCCATCCTGGTAAGGCGAAGGTTGTAGCACACGCCCTAAGGAGGAAGGAACCTGCAAAGCCCCGTCGTGTTCGGGCTCTACAACTAACTATTCATTCTGGTCTACCTGACCGGATATGCTCTGCTCAGCATGACGCCTTGAAGGTGGAGAACCTTAATGCTGAGACGATGCACGTGACGATAGGCATCTGGAACTTAGGCCCGACGGCCTACATTATTTTGCTGAGCGTATTTGGGTTTTGTTATTTGGGGGATTGCGTGAACTTGTACTGGACGAGGCTCATAAGTCCCGGTATTCTATTCACCCAGGCTCCGATAAGATGTATCAGGATCTGAAGATACTTTATTGGTTGCCCAACATGAAGGCTAACATAGCGGCATATGTGAGCAAGTGCTTGACCTGTGCAAAGGTCAAAGTAGAATATCAGAAGCCGTCTGGTCTTCTACAACAGCCTGATGTTTCGCAGTGGAAGTGGGAACGAATCACGATGGATTTTGTCCCAAACATGCAAAGTTACCTAGTGGTTGCGACATGATTTGGGTGATCATTGATCGGTTGAGAAAATCGGCACACTTCCTTGCCATCAAGGAAACTGATTGTCACACCCTCAAATTCCACCTACAGGGTCTTACCGCAAGGCACGTGACAAACCAGGATCCAAGTCAATGGTCACAATAAATAACACTATATGAAAGATACGTAAAATCAAAACATAATTTTTAATATCTGAAAACGGTAGCAGAAGCAACATCAAGCACAAAACCAAATGATGACATGTTCCAAAAAGATTATTTCCAAAACATGAAACTAGGCCCTAAACGCCATGCTGACTCGTGCTCCTAGTCTGTGTAATGGTACCTTAGCGACCTGAGAAAAACATGCCAAAAGACGTCAACATATAATACTGGTGAGTTCACAGGTTTTTATAAAATGTTACCAAGTGTTACCAAATGTTACCAAGTCCAAAACCTGTCAATACTATGTCAAAGTGAAACCAAAGTACGCTAGCTAGGCGTATGTTTTGTTACTATTACGATTGGAAAACCATTACTGGACGCGTTTAGCAAGTTTAGCATGTGTTTAAGCAGTCCGAATAGTGTTCAGCAAGTTCAACATAGTTCGAGACAATATGCACCCGTCCGACCTCCAGTCGACGAGTGGGGCAGGTCACGCCCAATAGATCTATCAACATTTCCCCCGTTGTGCAACCCCGCACATTCATGGTTTCCCCCGGGACTTCCGAAGATCGTATAGAAACTCAAAAGTAAACCATAGTATGACATATGTTTAAATATAAGTTTAGCGCATGTTTTCTCCCCCAAAAGCAAAACCAATAAAAGTGGGGCTATGAAACTCACCTTATGTTGTGTTCTTCAATTAAAGAATAAAAGCTAAGTCCTTGATAATCCCAACTACCGGAGATCTATCATAAAAGTTCACATAAGTGTTTTGACTAATAACCATGAGGTTGTCTAGTCCCCGATTGTCCAGAGCATGACCAAGCATGTTTTGAAAACGTGTTTGACTGTTCAACCGACACACTAGACTGACCTGACATCCCGTTGGTGACCCATTACATAAAAATATCAAGTACACATAGATTACACATAAGGTTTAAGAATAAAATACATAGGTTGTATAAAAAACTACACATACTTAGCTGTAAGGTCGAATCAGTGTTTCTGGAGGCTCATTTGACCCCAAGGAACATTAGTTTGACTTCCATAAGGTTCATTCGACCCACATACAAGTTCATTCAACCTAACATATGTTTTTTCTACCTTAACACATGTTCCTTCGACCTTAACATGTGTTAATTCGACCTAAATCATGTTCGTTCGACCAAAACAAGTTTAGTTTGACCTGTAGTACCCTGGTTCGACCCCCAGGGACTCTCCTTCGACCCCACGATGGGTCGAATGAGACCCTCGTTCAACCTAGTGTGCAGCATCACTTCTAAAACGCACCAAATCGCATCAAAACAGTCCGAAAACATCACGAAACATCATGAAACACATCATTTAAGCATGAATAACATATCCCCATGAAACCCTACTAATTTTACTCCAAAATCAATCCATTTTAACACTTACCCAAAATGGTAAAATTATGGAAACGTCACATCATGCATGAAAACTTTACCCAATTTGGAAAATTTTTGAAATCCTTTCATAATCATCTCAAAATTCTCGGTTTTTTATGTTCATGAAAACCCTTAATCGTTTTATCAATAATAATAATATGCATCAAGCCCGAGATTTATCAAAATCCCCAAAATAGACAAAAATGACAAAGTGTGATATTTATACCCAAGTTTCATTCGACCTTGTGCCTGGGTCGAATTAGAGCCCCCTAGGTCGAATGACCTTCCCAGTTCACACATAAGCTTGATTCGACCCCCCGCCCCTCCTTAAGGTCGAACCAGTTTCCTGTTTCCCAGATTTTCTAGTTTTGTCGTTTAAACGCGTTTTAGCACATCCTAACACATGAACATGCAATCCTAACATATGTTAAGCATATAGGACCACGTATAATCATGTTTACGCCTATGAAACACGTATTTGCACATTGTATCACATGTATGTACTAGTCCACGTATAATGCTTAATTCAACTTATGTAATTTCACCAACAACGGGACTCAAGACTAGTGTATACTCCAAAATGACGCCCAATGATCATCCAGATCATTGAACCCTGGACAATCCTAACTGACCCGACTCAACTGACCCAGTTAAGTTCGTTTGTAAATGTTTTTTTGCTAGGGTAGACTTATGTTTTACCAAAATGTTTAAGCTGAACATGTCGGGTGTCACACTAATGGACTCGAGCGGTTGGCTCGCATCTATCTTAAGGAAGTGGTTTCCCAGCACGGGGTTCCTGTCTCTATCATATCGGATCGTGATTCTCGTTTCCCTTCGCACTTCTGGAAGGCCTTGCATTAGGCGTTGGGTACTTAGTTGGATATGAGTACCGCGTATCATCCGCAAACTGATGGTCATAGTGAGCAGACGATACAAACATTGGAAGACATGCTTCGGGCATGTGTGATCGATTTTTGCAAAATTTGGGAGACTCACCTACCGTTGTTGGAGTTCTCTTACAACAGTAGCTACCATTCTAGCATCAAGGCAGCTCCATTCGAGGCTCTTTACGGACGGAAATGCCGGTCTCCTCTTTGTTGGGCTGAACTGGGTGAGAGTCAACTCACAGGCCCAGAACTCGTGCATGCGACTTCCGAAAAACTATACAGATTCCGAATCGTATGGCAGCAGCTTGGGATCGGCAGAAGAGCTACGTCAATCGACGTCGCAAGCCGCTTGAGTTTCAGGTTGGTGACATGGTCCTTTTGAAAGTCTCTCCTTGGAAGGGCGTTATCCGTTTTGGGAAATGGGGTAAACTGAATCCGTGGTATGTCGGACCGTTCGCAATTATGGAATGGATTGGACCGGTGGCATACAAACTTGACCTACCCGCTGAGCTCAGTAACGTGCATAACATCTTCCACGTTTTGAACCTTAAGAAGTGCTTGGCTTACGAATCTCTCATTGTTCCTTTGGAAGAGATCAAGTTTGATGATCGTCTTCGCATCGTTGAGGAACCCGTGGAAATCTTGGATTATAAGATTCGTAGCCTTTGGCATAGCAAGATCCATATTGTTAAGGTTCGCTGGAACTCCAACCGTGGACCGGAGTTCACTTGGGAATGTGAGGACCAGATGAAATCTAAGTATCCTCATTTGTTTCCAAAGTGTGTACTGGAACAAACATCTAATACTGTTGAAGACGAGTGAATTTCGTGGACGAAATTCCTTTCAACAAGGGGATGATGTAGCAACCGGAAAAATTTTTCTTCCTTTTCATCTTTTCCTTTCGACTTTGAGCAATTTTCGGGATGAAAATTCTTTCAACAGGAGGATGATGTGACACCCCGCAAACTCAGGTTAGTAACTTTACATTAACTAGTCAGTCTACCTTAGCAAGTCATGCATACATTACGTTTAACTGAGTCAATTGAGTTATCGGGAGTTAATTTGCATTGCATATTGTCCAGGGTTCGATGATTTGGAGGATCATCGGGGTTATTATATGCACATACAAGTCTTGAGTCCCGTTGTTGGTGAATTACATTAATTGAATTAAGTATGATACATAGATTGATCCATATATGTTATATAATGTGCAAATACGTATTTTAACGGTGTTCATATGATTATACATGATTATATATGCTTAACATATGTTAGGATTGCATGTTCATGTGTTAGGATGTGTTAAAACGCGTTTAAACGACAAAACCATAGAAATTGAGGAACCTGGAACTTGGTTCAACCTCATGGGGGTTCGAACCAAGATCAGGGGACTCATTCGACCCCTCTTTCATATTCTTTTGACCTGTGCAAGGGTCGAACGAACAGGTAGTATAAATACCATACTTTGCAATTTTTCATCATTTCACAAACCCTAAATGCCTCTAAGTGCTCTCTCTTGACCTTAAACACCCGGGGAGGAGTTTTTGACCTTGTGTTTCATAATCTAGCCTACAAACACCTTTTATATCATAAACAAGAGAATATCTAAGGTGTGTTCTTGATCTAAAACACTTTTTAAGCATTTTTTATTCGTTTTTATCAAATCCCAAAGGTCTAGATCTTTTCTAAGATGGTTTTCATGAATAAAAACTTTCTAAACAAAACCTCATCATTAAACATGAGTTTTCATACAAATTAACATGTGTTAATGGTGTTTAATGGTGTGTATTGTGTTATTTGATGATTGAATGTTGTTTAGGTGTTATAACAATGATTTAGGGTTGTTATTGATGATGGTTTATGATTGTCTTAGGTTACAAGTTGTTGGATGGTGATGCTTGTCCATTTTGGGGATTCTATGTTAGATCTAGGGTTTGTTCATGCAGTTATTATTAATGAAATGATTAGGGGTTTTCATATACATGATAATCTGAGCATATTAAGCTAATTGTTAAGTTATTTCATTAAGTTTCCATGTTGGGTAAAGTTTACATGCATTGATGTGATATTTACACAATTTTGTTTTGGTAGGTTGTGAAATGGGCTGATTTTGGTGTAAAATTAGTAGGGTTCTGTGGGGATAGGTTAATGATACTTGACTGCTGTGATTCATGGTGTTTCATGACGTTTTTCGGGCCGTTTATATGCGATTTGATGCGTTTTAGGAAGTTTTGTTGGTTAAGGGTCGAACCAAAAATTGATTCGACCCATCGTGGGGTCGAACCAATTGCCATGAGGTCGAGTGAACTTGCTATTTGGTCGAATGAGCTTCAGTCAGGTCGAACGAACATTATTTATGTCGAATGAACATGTGTTAGGGTCGAATTAACATGTGTTAGGTCGAAAAAACTCGTATATATGTCAAATATTCATCATGGGGATCGAACCAATACATGTTGGGTCGAACCAAGATGTATTTCGGTCAAACCAAGCCTGATAATTTACTAATTCGACCCTACGACTGCATACATGCGATTTTTGATGCAAACTAAGTGTTTTATGCATGATTCTTATGTGTTAACCTTATATACTTGATTAGTTGATGTAATGGGTCACCAACGGGATGTCGGGTTTGTCCGGTGTGTCGGTTCAACAGTCAAACACGTTTTTTTAAAACATACTTAGTCATGATCTGGATAAACAGTGACTAGTTAACCCACGGTTTAGTAGTCACAACACTTATACAAACTTTATGATAGGCCGCCTTTAGTTGGGACTATCAGCAGTGTTGATATTCTTGTCATTGAAGTACGCAAACTAAGGTGAGTGTCACAGGCCCACTTTTACTGGTTTTACTTTTGGGGGATAAACATGCTACTTACTTGGATTTTTAAAGATCATGTTATACTATGGTTAGTTTAGATTACTATACGGCGTTTTGCACAAAGTCCCAGGGAGAAACCATGAATGTGCAGGATGCACAACGGGGGAAATATGTGGATAGATCTATTGTTCCTCGCAAACCCCACTTGACGGCTGGGAGCCGGGCGGGTGCATATTGTCTCTAACTTCAGGTTTACCGAGGCATCGGTAACCCAGTCATCTGGGCTGTTCACATGCTGGTACATGTTTAGTAATGGCTTCCCAACCGTAGTAGTATTCACACTTGACGTCTAGCTAATGTTGCGTGACATAGTAGTAACAGGGATGATCTTTGGAAGTTACGAATCATTTTATTAAACCTGTGAACTCACCAACATTATATTTTGACATTTTTGTAATGTTTTCTCAGGTCGCTAAGGTAGCTGCATATGGATTAGGCGCACAGAGTCTTACACAGCGTCTAGGGTCTTGGTGTCAATAATGTTAACCTTTTTGATACATTTACTTATGTTGGGATGTAAACAAGATTTTAAATGCTTCCGCTGTGGTTTATTGTGACCGTTGACTGAGATCCTGGTATGTCACACGCTTTGGGGTAAAACCCCGCAAGTGGAATTTGAGGGAGTGACAGATTGGTATTGCTAAAGTCCAAAAATGCTGCAAAACACCATGAATCACAACATTTAATCATTATTAACCTATCCCCACAAAACCCCATCATTTTTATCCTAAAATTAGTCCATTTTTCAACTTACCCAAAATGGCAAATTCTGGAAATGTAACATCAATGCATGTAAACTTTACCCAAAATGGAAACTTGTTTAAATCACTTAACAATTAGCTTAATATGCTCAGATTATCATACATCTAAAAATCCTAATCAATTTATTAGTAATAACATCATGAACAACCCTAGATCTATCATAAAATCCCCAAAATGGACAAGACATCAACATCCAACAACTTGTAAGTTGAGACAACCATAAACCATCATCTATAACAGCCCTAGATCATTGTTATAACACCTAAACAACATTCAATCAATTAACACAATACACATCATTAAACACCGTTAACACATGTTAATTTGTATGAAAACTCATGTTTAATGATGAGGTTTTGTTTAGAAAGGTGTTAGAACGGTTTTTATTCATGAAAACCATCTTAGGATAGATCTGGACCTTTGGGGTTTGATAAAAACGAATACAAAATGCTTGAAAAAGGTTTTAGATCAAGAACACACCTTAGATCTTCTCTTGTTTATGATATAGAAGGTGTTTGTAGGTTAGATTATGAAAACAAGGTCAAAACTCCTCCCCAGTTGTTTAAAGTCGAGAAATAGCACTTAGAGGCGTTTAACGTTTGTTAAATGATGAAAAATTGCAAAGTATCGTATTTATACTAACTGTTGATTCGACCCTTGCAGGGGTCGAATGAGTTTGATTGGCAGGTCGAATGAAGTCCTTGATCTTGGTTCAAACCCCCTCAAGGTCGAACCAAGTTTCAAGTTTTCCAGTTTTGTCATTTAAACGTGTTTTGACACATCCTAACACACGAACATGCAATCCTAACATATGTTAAGCATGTATAATCATGTATAATCATATGAACACCGTTAAAACACGTATTTGCACATTATATAACATATATGGATCAATCTATGTATCATACTTAATTCAATTAATGTAATTCACCAACAACGGGAGTCAAGACTTGTGTGTGCATGTAATAACCCCGATGATCCTCCAAATCATCGAACCCTGGAAAATATGCAATGTTAATCAACTCCCGATAACTCAACTGACTCAGTTAAACGTAATGTATGTATAACTTGCTAAGGTAGACTGACTGGTTAATGTAAAGTTACTAACCTGAGTTTGTCGGGTGTCACAGTAATTCTATTTATTTAGATCTTATTTAATAGTTTTAAATATACAGAAAGATATAGTTGGTAAAAGAAATTTAAGTAGATAAAATACAAATAAAGTTTTATATAATATAGGCTTTCTGTTTTGTGAAAATAATTTATTAAAACATACTTTTAAATCTATATATATATATATATATATATATATTCAAATAAAATTTATTAGCTAGAAGATAATAAATTCAAATAAAATTCAAAAATATTCAGAAAAATAATAAATTTATTTAGTAATTAAAATTTTAACTT
This sequence comes from Ambrosia trifida, assembly GCA_028751855.1. Taxonomy (NCBI): domain Eukaryota; kingdom Viridiplantae; phylum Streptophyta; class Magnoliopsida; order Asterales; family Asteraceae; genus Ambrosia; species Ambrosia trifida. Next base: position 18,346,813 of record CM054123.1, on the reverse strand, counting down.
GATCGACGAAATTAAAAATTAGTTTTATAAAAAAATTTCTGTTTTAAAATTATGTAAAACAAGTTTATAAAGTCTAATAAATGATTAAATAGTGTTAAAATGAATAAAAGTATAAAAATATGAAGGTTTTAGAAAAACAAACCTTGAAATAAGCAATCTAGAATTCTAGTAACTTTTTTTTTTTATAAAATTCTTCTAAGTTAAGATAGATTTATTATGAATTTTTAATAATTACCATGTATAAATATTGAATTTGAACACATAAATGATAATAAAAACAAAAAGGAATGAAAATAATAAAATGCATCAAGTAGGGATCAAACCCGGGTCCGAGACCAGGCCAAGGTTTTAATCACATATGGTTTGGGCACTAAACACGAATGTAGTATCAAACGAAATTTATAAAACATCAGTTCCAATTTAGCCCTGATTCCAAATCTTAATTAGAAATGCTAGAATTCTTACTCTTATCAATTGAAACCCTTAACAAGTATGATAATCAAATTAAAAGAGGGCTATTGATAAGCTTGTAAAAGGAGTTGGATGATAGTAAAAACGCTAGAATTCTTATTCCAAATCTTAATTAGAAACGCTAGAATTCTTATTCTTAACAATTGAAACCCTTAACAGGTATGATAATCAAATTAAAAGAGGGCTATTGATGAGCATGTAAAAACGAGTAGGATGATGGTAAACAATTGGACTAACTGGCCGCTAAACGTTGGAATTAACCTGGCCATTGCCTAAGGATTTCGGTGGTGGTTTCTGATCGAATAACCATATGTGTTTTGTGAAATTAAAAGAGGGTAAGTGGTCGTGAAAGTGTTCTCAGAGCAATAGGGATTTCAGTTTATACATACATCAACGAAGTGAAACAGATTACTGTTTATGTTTTTAAAACGTATTATCGGTTACGGTTTTGATTAAATTTAGTGGTTATATGATTGACTGGAACATTGAAACTGATATAGGGTGATTATGTATGATTATTTGGCATTATTAGTGGTTTGAATCGGATTAAAAACGCTTAATTACAGGTTGGTTACACAATTGATTTATTGTGTTTAATAAACGGGTCGAGTTAGTTATTCAGGTCAAGAACATGGTGTTTTGAGGGGAATGTTTTAAATCTTTTAGGTTGGACATTATCGGTCCCTGAAATGTAAACCTTTTAATATTCATCGAAATTTTTATATTTTAAAATAAAACCTATTTAAAATTTATAAAACCTAATAATTTTAATTTTAATAAAACAAAACTTTCATAAAATTTTGAAATAAATTTTGTTGGGTCTGCTGACCTGGAGAAGAACAGATGATCTGAAAAGCCAAAACATACTATATATATGATCCATAATAAATCGGTGTTTTCAAGTTATTCCCCCCCAAAAGACTGTTAACTTCTAACAACTGATATTCCTCCTAACAACTGCTGGTGTACAAGTGCTGATCACAAAGAGTTGTTGAAGAAACAACTGTTGAGCTAAAGACTGTTGAAGACAAAGACTGTTGGAGCCAACAACACTTAGGCTCCAACAGTGGATACAAGCATCAGAGTTTTACCCATCAGCTGTTTAGTCATCAGAGCTTATCAATGTAACAGTGCCTGTATTCATCAGTTGTTTTATGTTGTTATATATTTGTTAGATGTCGCTGTCTTAGGTGACGTCAGCCATAGATCATCAGAGGTTTAGTTTGTCTATAAATAGAACAATGCATGTATTGTTCTATTCATTACTCTAAACATTCTCTCAGACAAACAATCTGTGAGTGATCAGGCTGACGGGGAGTAATTGTGTAATCATTCTAATCCGGGTTGACTAATGAGAAGTTTCATTCGTAAACAATTATTCTCTTTGTTTTGATTTATAGTTTACTATTCCGCTGCATTTTCCATATTTGTTTATCTTCATTCATATTTTATTTATAAACAATCAAAACAAATCAAACTCAGATCCTAACAAATTTTATATTTAGTATTAATGAAATAAATACCATTAATTTATATATTTTTAAAATATTTTTATTAAATTATTTCTTATTTAATTAATACGTACTTTTTTATTTTTAAATAACTAAAAATACCTACAAAGGTATTTTTAAAAATGCATTTGAATATGGTTTTGCAATTATGTAAAAAATATTTACATCATATAACAAACTTATATAAAATGAATAATATAAAATATGGATAGTTATAAATTTTATTGAATAACTGGAATATAAATTACAATTAAAGGAAAATAAATAAATAAAAATACAGGAATGTCACAGTTGTTACTATGGGTTGATGTTTGTTGCATGACTTATGTTACGTAGCACTTTAATTGTTGAGACTCCTAGAGTCGTTTCATGCATATACGGCAGTGTTGTAATGGTCACGGCTAGTTGGAGACTAGTCGGCGATTCATTGGTAATCGGCCATCCACAAATTACTTTTTAGTTAATCGGTCAACAAATCTATAGTCATCCAAGCTGGTGCTAGTTGGGCTAGATCGCTCCTAGTTAGATAGATTTCCGGCCTATTTCCAGCCAAATCGGTTAAGTTACCTCCATTCAAACCAAAATCGAACCAATCTAGATTCAATTATGATGATTTCCATGATTTTGAACCCCACTGCAGATTGAATGAGGCAAAATTTGGGGCTAGGGTTTGTGATTTGCGTTTGATAAATGATTAGAGGGGGGGGGGGGGATAGAAAAGGACAACGTATGATGAATGTGGGTGGATTAGGTTTTATTAAGTTTGGTATTTTAAAATTTAGTCCCCTCCATTATCACTATTTTGCATTTTACTTTTACACTTGAAATTTATACATAAAAAGTATAAAATTAACATTATATAACCCCCTCCTCCATCATCGGTAGTCTACATTTTACCCCCAAACTTTAAATTTATGTATAAAAAGTATACAATTAACACTATATATACATAAATTTATAAACTTACATAAAAAATCTAATGCGATTATTCGCTAGTTGGTATCCCACCAGCTGACTATCGTCTAGAGAGTTCAACAACCATGCTAGATGGTGAAGTGTTAGAAACTTAGATGTGTCGGGTTACTACAATAGAGTAGACAAGTACGAGGTGGGTATTGCGATTTATAAGTTGATGGGGGTCTATGTGTAATAATTGTTGGATCCTTAATGGTAAAAGGAACTAAGTTAAAGCTGATTACATGAGGTGTGTGGGTAAGCCACGAAAATAAGATGGGAATGAGGTTCAAAACAATGTGCGCGTGTGTGTGGGTGTACGTGCATTTAGTAAAGTAGCATCATTGAGATGTTTGATGTGAGTTATCAGAGGTGGTAGTCGTCGATGTAAGAGGCTGTCGACGCGTCATGGTAGTCGTTACCTTACGGGGGTGACGAGTTATTAGAGGCACATTTGTGTGGCAAATGGAGGTGGGGATGGGCCATTGATGTAAGTGGTTCCTATTAGTCATTTACTTTTGGGGTAGCGATGGATTCAGGTATGTCTTTTTGATGTGACCCAAGTTTTAGGATTTCTACCTTTATGCTTTATGTGTTATGCTAGATGATGATAGGGAATAAAATGTGCACAACTGTTGATGTAGATTTAAGTAATTTCTTGTGTGGTTTTGTATGTGTGGATATCTTGTACAATAGTGTATCGATTCAAGAAGAGTAGTAGTTTGTAGGAACAAAAGGGTTAAGTAGATGAAATAAGGGGGTCTTAGGTAATAAGAAGTTGAGTCTTGGCAATGGGTCAGTTTAGTTGGGGGTCTTTCCCCTTAGGTGAATATCGGTCCAAGGTGGGGCGTGATTTAAATGGTTTCGGGATCTTATAAATCGGAGTCCTTATGTTGCTAATAAAGTGATTTTGATATTTTATTTAATTACTATAATTAATCTTATCGTTAGAACTCACTCAACATAGTTAACTTTTGCATATGTTTTATTGTTCGCTAGTTGGTGTTGGTGGAGATGTGGAGCTCTTGGCTTGTGCGTAAGGCTTCTCATAGATTATGGGGTTGGTATGTGTATTACAGTGTTTTCAAATTAATAGTTGGATGTCAGGCTGTTTCCCTTACACGAACTTAACAAATTTAATATATTATTGCGTCGCTTGCTTTCAGAACTTAAACATTCTTTTAGACTTTACAATGTGATGATGTCCAGCCGTAAGGTGTCCGGTATATAGCATACAATAAATTTGAACTATCACATTTTTAGATGAATGTACCAAGTTAAAGTTCTTATAACTAGAAAACGATAATGAGCTGAAATAGTAGTAAGCGCTCTATTCCCCCATGCAAGTCTCTCAGTTTCAAATATGAATTTTACTGGTATCATATTTTAGTCACTAACCTTAATAAAATAACAAATACAACACTTTAGAATAAATGCATCAAATCACAGATGGCGACATCATTTTTTCAAATCCTTAATTTAATACATACATAATAAATAATTTTATACGTAGAAATAACAAAAAAAGTACAACCATACAGCCGTCAAATAATCGTAATTAACCTAAAAACCAAGGGCAATTTCGTACTCCAACTCTTATATAACCAAACCATTCTCCCACCATTAAACACCTCTCACCTCAGACTCTTCAAACAACACAAAAAACAAGCGAAACAAAAGTACAAATCGAACAGAACACAAAATCCAACATGTCAGGCTGCAGCAAAATCCGCCACATTGTTCACCTCCGTCAAATGCTTCGTCGATGGAGGAAAAAAGCCGCATTGGCGTCCCGGAAATGCATTCCGTCTGATGTCCCCGCCGGACACGTGGCAGTGTCCGTCGGGTCCAATTGTCGTAGGTTCGTCGTTAGAGCGACGTACCTCAATCACCCGGTTTTTAATAAATTGTTACTTCAAGCCGAAGAGGAATTCGGGTTCTCTCACTCGGGCCCGTTAGCGATCCCGTGTGACGAGTATTTATTTGAGGAGATTATTGGGTTCTTGTCGCGGTCTGATTCCATGGGGAATCGGACCGTCAACTTAGAAGAGTTTCAACGTCACTGCCATGTAGACATAAGGAGTAATATTGATTTTTGGCCGGAGTCTCGACCTCTCCTTCGATAAGTGGAAACGAAAAAAAAAAGTTTTATTACATTTCCGTTGTTTAAAAAAATAAAAATGCTACGAGCCGAGCTGAGTTGACTTTGAATTTGACCCCGAATCGACTCAGCTGTTGCCATAAAGAGCTAACCCCGAGTTGGGGACTTTTTGGAGATTTGTGTTAGTTATACACAAAAAGGTAAGGTTGTAAGTGTCAATGCTGATAAGTTTTATTTTTTGTATTTTGACGGAATTACCCTTGGACGTTGGGATGGTGGTGGGAACGAGTGCTACCGAGTCACCGAGTTGACTCACCAACTTAATGGAGATGGCAACACCGTCGTCCCAGATTTGAGGGAGAGAAATGGCTAATTGGTCTAAGATTGGGGTCACTTTTGTAAATTACCATGTTTAATTGATTTTATTATTATATTATTATGATGATGAATACAAATTGAAGAGAAATTCCAACACTAGTTGTGCAATATGAGTTGATTTTCTTATTTTCTTTATCATTATTATTTTGTTTTTTACAGCAATTATTATTCGTGAGTGGGGTGTTTCAAAAAGCCCCCATGTGAAGGAGATTATTCAACCAATGACTTAATATTATTATATTTCACTTTAAAATATGGCAAAAGTAATAAAATTTAATATCCTTATCTTTAATACATGGGTGAATACTCGAGACAAGGGTAGCTACAGTTTAGAATCAGATTACATAAAGCAAGATCGTCACATATGATTATTACTTTAATATCCATATCTTAGACTGTGTTGTGGGGTGCGACCGAGCAGCCACGACCGGGTAGCCGAGTCACGTGGATCGCGGGCATCACAACACCCACACGTGAACGATGGCGTGAACAAGCAGGCGTGACCCTGATAACGTAGGCTAGCGAGGAAAAATCAGGTTTGTATATGTATTGTGGTTTGTTTCTGTATTTTTGCTCTTCAAGGATGAAGATGAAAAAGATGAAGAAAATGAGTTGGAGAGATTTTATGGGGATGAAGATGATGATGAACTCTTTGTTCGCGAGTGGGGTGTTTCAAAAAGCCCCCATGATGACGAAGGCGTTTTTTTTTTTTTTTTAAGTGCAATGTATTTTTTTATTTAATGTATTGTTTTAAAAAAATATGTAAAATATTTATGTTTTATATTTACTAATTTTGTAAAAAAAATGACCCGCTCACCTTGAGGCATAACGGGATCAAGTGAGCAGGTTTGGTTTGAGTCACGAGCCAGTGACACATGGGCGCCTACTTGACATCATATTAGAGGATAAAGTTGTGGCTCACCTCTAGCCACAACATATAATCTTAACATGATATCAGTTATAAATGTTTAGAATCAGATTAAATAAATCAAGATAGTCACATATGAACTCGATTCTTTTTACCTGATTACAGCTAGCTAAACACGATCCAATTAACGAAATACAATCTGATTTTCAGAATTCTATGTTGGACTTTTCAGATTCTTTTTACCTTTTTTTTTATCGGCTAATTTCCTCCCCATTTTTATACATCACCTATTAAATACACCTTTTTTTTTTTTTACCTCTTATGAGGCTTGAACTCCCAACATCACCTTTAAACTCAATCACCTTTACCACCACACCACAAGGGGTGGGGCTTTAGATTCTTTTTACCTGATTACAGCTAGCTAAACACGATCCAATTAATCTAGCGCCCTTCACTAATGTTATTCAACAAAAATAAAACTATTTCTTTTTTTAAACAACAAATTACACTATATTAATATGTAAGTTGATTTGAACAGTAACTAGCAACAATGTAATTTGTGACTTCTTCAGGGGTATCTTCGTCATTCTATATTATGAAACGTGTAGTCTCATTGAGCTGCTGATATGATATGTGTACCCTGATGGCCTGATCAACAGTAACTAGCAAGGCACTAAGATAAGGAATTACAACAAGGGGAAACTTAAAACCGAAACATACACTAGGCTTTCCAAGAAACAAAACTAAATGAAGACCGATTCTTAATCCAAATAATAAAACTAGAGATTTGATGTGTTTCATGATCATGGAGGCAATTGAAGTGTTGGAATACCACAGTACCACATCACTGTCCGGTAAAGCCAAACTTGATTAGCTATTTTTTTTAAGTTAGCAATTTTTACGTTTGAACATGGTTGTATCCAGATGTTATCATTTTTGTTGACCTCTTTCGAAAATGATTGAGTCATATGACAGTGAGGCTGCATCGATTAATTAATTAAGATATTTATTTATTTTATTATACATAAAACGTGTATTTTATTGATAAAATTGATTAACGAACTATTATATTCTTTTTATTATACATAATAAAACGTGTATTTTATTAATAAAAACAGCTCAATAAATTATCACAAACCTAATTCCGTAAAACCTTGATGAATGTATTTATGCGGTTTCGGGCAATCGCAGCACACCAAATTCGAACCACTTATATTTATTGTAATTTGAGAAAACATATATTTCATGTGAACCGTGAGAACCTATTTAAAACTATTCAAATTCAAAATTTCTTTTTACGCTTGTCTTTATTATTGAAATATAATCTCAAAAACACAATTTACGCGTAAAAATTTAAACGTATACGAAAATAAATTGTTTTTACACATGTGTAAATTTACTGTTTATGCATGTGTAAACTGTTTTATTTACACATTTGTAAAAGGTAAATTTTAGAGTGTTTTTGTAAGAAAAGATAAATTATTTGGAAAATAATTCATTTTTAATGTTATATTTTAATTACAATTAGGTTTGTATTGAAAAAAATTGATTTTGATTGGTTTTCTCATTTCTTCTCACGGTTCTCGCGATATTTAACGTTCTCAAGATAACCCTCCCCTTATTGTCTATATGATAATGTATTTATTTTTATAATTATTGGCCCCACCCCTAATGGTGTGGTGGTAAATGTGTTGATGTTTTAAAAAAGAGATTGAAAGTTTAAAGGACTGTTTGGTTGATTAAGGGGCTGTTTGGTAAGCCTCTTAATGAGGCTCTTAACCATTCAGCGCTGAATGATTCAGCATTCAGCATGTTTTTCAGCTCCTGAATGAAATGGTTAAGGCTTAATCATTAAGATTTGAGATGTTGCTGAACCATTAAACACTGAACCATTAACCACTAAGCTAGGCTGAACCTTAATGAGGTTCTCCTAACAATGTGGGACAAGAATACTAACCATTAAGAGGTCTAACTTAATGATTCAGCACTTAACCATTCAGAGATCTTAATGATTCAGCACTTAATCAACCAAACAGTCCCTACGTGCTGAATCATTAAGAGCTCTGTTGTCACACCCTCAAAATCCACTTGCGGAGTTTTACCGCGAGGCGCATGACAAACCAGGATCCAAACCAACGATCACAATAAACAAGTCTAAATGAATATAAATGCAATTTCAAAACATAGTTTAAAATCCCGTTTACAGCGGAAGCTTATTTAAAAACAGTATCTCAACAATGAAATAATAGTTCAACGTTCAAAAGACCATGCAACCCTAGTTAGACGCCGTGCAGACGCGTGCGCCCTAGTCCAGTCGTGCTACCTTAGCGACCTGAGAAAACATGTAAAAGTTTACGTCAGCACAAAAATGCTGGTGAGTTTACAGGTTTTGTATCCAAGTACCAAGTCCACCTGTCCATACTATAATAAATCGAAAACCAGTATACGCTAGCTAGGCGTACGTTTTGTTACTACCACGATTGGAAAACCATTACTAACGCGAATACCAAAAGTATGCCCGATGTAGTTCCTGTTGTTCCTGTTGTTCCTGTTTGAGACAATATGCACCCGCCGACCCTCCAAGTCGACGAGCGGGGTTGGTCACTCCCAATAGCGCTATTCACATTTCCCCGTTGTGCAAACCCACACATTCATGGTTCCCCCCGGGACTTCCAAAGATCGTGTAGTACACATTAGAAACCCATAGTATGACAGTAGTTACCAAATAATCGTTTTAACACATGTTTTCTCCCCCGAAAGTATAAAACCAGTTTAAAAGAGGGGCCGTAAACTCACCTTAAGTTGCGTTACTCCTTAACCCGAGTAAACTCAGCTGCTATGCTAGTCCCGTAAAGCGGCGACCTAACATACGACAGTTACAAGTACTTAGACTAATAACCCGCAGGTTAATTAGTCCCTAGATGTCCAGACCATAACCAAGTTCGTTTGAAAACACCGTGACTGTTTAACTGACCCAAAGTACAAGACTCGACATCCCATTGGTGACCCGAGACTCCCCGTGTTATGTTTACGCTCCAAAACATACAATAACGCAATTACACTTAACATACGTTAACGCACAACAGGTTATAGCACATCGTTCACGTATCACCGAATTACATCCAAATATATGTTACCAAGTTATTAGGCATGTTACGGGGTTCCTAGCATGTTACTACATGTTAAATCGGGTCTCGGAATGCTAATTTACACTTACAGCAGCAGTACACGCGATTAGGAAAAGTCAACTAGCAGTTAGGTTGGTCAACTAGCAATTAGAAATCCTACTCGCCTCTATTATAGGCAATTAGGGCTATTCACCTGAACTTACTAGCAATTAGGGCTATTCACATGAACTTATAAGCAATTAGGGCTATTCACATGAACTTATAAGCAATTAGGGCTATTCACATGAACTTATAGGCAATTAGGGCTAATCACCTGATCTTTCACACGAGTAGGCCTCTACTCGCCTATGTTATAGGCGATTAGCACCCTACTCGCCTATAACATAGGCGATTAGGAATGTTACTCGCCTGTAACCTTGCTGTTCCGGTTTTTCGCGCGTTTAACGCTCCAAATCAGATCTAGAACGTGTGTAACCACCCAATATCATCCCAAACACTATCCTAAACATGTTTAACCCAAAATCCTTCGTTTAACCTCGTATAATCAGTCCTGCATGCAACCAAGTAATCCAAACACCAATTCACATAGCATGCAACATCATACTAAAACGCGTAATCATAACCCTAATATCCAATTACTGAGATTCCTATCATCATAATATCAATATCAATACTGATCTATCATAATAACATATCAAATCATCATCATGAATCATAAAAACCCTAGCTTTCTAATCATACACACCCATAATGCATGCATATTAGTTATAATCCAATTAACAACCCTTATTGACAATTTTCAGAAAGCATTTTCGTTTAAGAACAGGTCTGGACCATTAGGGATTGATTAAAAACGTTTATAAAGAGTTATGGATGAAAATCAAACCTTAGGATTATGAAAATATGATGATTCAAGCTTGAAACCTTGAGTTTTGATCAAAAATCGCCTTCCAGAGGTTGTTTATGTGTTGGGGCGGGTTATGGGACGACTAGGGTTGGTATAATGAAGTTTAGGAGGTTAAGTATGGTATTTATAGTCGTTTTTAGTCGTCCAGCCCGTTACTAGCGAGTATGCAGCAGTTTCAGGCGATTAGGAGTCCTAATCGCCTGATTGTTCAGGCAATTGGGCCTACTCGCCCTTACCTATACACGAGTAGGACCCTAATCGCCCCTAGGGTCTCCTACTCGCCTCCCCTATAGGTGATTAGGCCTCCTACTCGCCTATAGGGGTTGGTTTTGTGCGTTTTGCGCGTTAAACCCCGTTTTAACATATGTTAATACATATTCACGTACCGACAAGTCACATAATGATTGTAAACACATAACACAAGTAAATACACATATTTACACTCGTTCACCAATTCCCGGGACTCGAGACTCGTACGTTCCGTATGCCCTGACGATCCTACAAATCGTCACCGTTTGTACACTTGGTTAAGGACTGACATCTAACGAACCTCTAGACCAACATCCAATGATCTTCTAGACTAACCAATAGTTCCCGAACCATAACCCGACTTAACTAACCCAGTTAAGTACAATATACGCGTGACTCGCTAAGATAGACTTTCATCTAGACAACGTTGTTAACCAGAATTTGCCGGGTGTCACATCATCCCCACGTTAAAAGAATTTTCGTCCCGAAAATTGCACAAGTACCAAAAGAACAAAAGAACTAACGAAGGAAACAAACAAAAATAGAAACCAAAAGAGAGATTTACCCGAGTTGTCACATCATCCCCACGTTAAAAGGAATCTCGACCCGAGATTCATTCAGCTGCCGAAGAGACATGTCTCGACTCGAACGCTTCCTTAGGAAAAAGATGAGGATACTTAGACTTCATCTGATCCTCCCGTTCCCATGTATACTCCGGTCCCCGGTTCGAGTTCCACCGAACCTTAACGATACGAATCTTGCTGTGACGTAGGCTACGAATCTTGTAATCAAGGATCTCCACAGGTTCTTCCACAATCCGAAGACGATCATCAACCTTGATCTCTTCTAGTGGAACGATGAGGGACTCGTCAGCCAGACACTTCTTCAAGTTTGACACGTGAAAGACGTTATGTACGTTACCGAGCTCCGTCGGTAAATCAAGACGATATGCCACCGGCCCAATCCGTTCCAGGATCGTAAATGGACCGACATACCGCGGATTAAGTTTGCCACGCTTCCCAAAGCGTATGACGCCCTTCCACGGTGAGACTTTTAGAAGTACCTTGTCATTGACTTGGAATTCCAGTGGTTTGCGACGCTGATCAGCATAACTCTTTTGCCGGTCTCGTGCCGCCGCCAACCGATTACGAATCTGTACGATCTTTTCCGAAGTTTCGTACACTAGTTCAGGCCCAGTGAGTTGACTCTCACCCACTTCAGCCCAACAAAGAGGAGAACGGCATTTCCGTCCGTACAGTGCTTCGAACGGAGCAGCCTTGATGCTCGTGTGATAACTGTTATTATACGAGAATTCTACTAACGGTAGATGAGCTTCCCAACCCTTGCCAAAATCGATCACACATGCCCGCAGCATGTCTTCTAAAGTTTGAATCGTGCGCTCACTCTGACCGTCAGTCTGTGGATGATAAGCCGTACTCATGTCTAGTTGGGTACCCAAAGCCTTGTGCAAAGACTTCCAGAAGTGAGAAGTAAAATGGGAGTCACGATCCGAGATAATAGAAACTGGTACCCCGTGCTTAGAAACAACTTCCTTCAAGTAAAGACGAGCCAAACGATCCATGGTGTCGGTCTCCCTAATAGCAAGAAAATGAGCTGATTTCGTCAACCGATCGACAATCACCCATATCTTGTCGTTCCCGCTTGGTGATTTAGGAAGTTGTGTGACAAAATCCATAGTAATCCGTTCCCATTTCCATTCCGGAATTTCAGGTTGTTGCAAGAGACCCGACGGTTTCTGGTATTCCACCTTGACCTTAGCACAGGTCAAGCATTTGCTCACGTATGAGGCTATGTCCGACCTCATGTTTGGCCACCAGTAAAGCACCTTCAGATCTTGGTACATCTTATCCGAACCAGGATGAATAGAATACCGGGACTTATGAGCCTCATCAAGAACAAGCTCCCGTAGTCCCCCGAACAAAGGAACCCATATACGTTCTGCGAAATAGTGCAGGCCATCAGACCTTCGCTCTAGGTGCTTGTCGGCACCGTGCATAGTTTCAGCTTTAAGGTTTTCCTCCTTCAAAGCTTCCAACTGGGCAGAACGGAGTTGATCAGGTAGCGACGAATGGATAGTGAGTTGCAACGCCCGAACGCGACGAGGTTTAGTTGATTCCTTCCTGCTCAAGGCGTCTGCTACAACATTCGCCTTGCCAGGATGGTACTTAATAGCACAATCATAGTCGTTCAAAAGTTCAATCCAACGGCGCTGCCGTATGTTCAAGTGTTGTTGGTCGAAAATGTGTTGGAGACTCTTGTGATCGGTGTAGATGGTGCATTTGGTACCGTACAAGTAATGTCTCCAAATTTTCAACGCGAATACCACGGCACCCAACTCCAAGTCATGGGTGGTGTAGTTCTTCTCGTGCACCTTAAGTTGACGAGAAGCATACGCGATCACTTTCTCGCGTTGCATCAATACGCAACCGAGACCATGAATAGAAGCATCACAGTAGACAACGAAATCATCAGGACCCTCAGGTAAAGACAAAATAGGAGCAGAACACAGTTTAGACTTCAGTTCTTCAAACGCTGACTCTTGTGGTTCACCCCAGTCGAACTTCCTATCCTTCTGAGTGAGAGTGGTGAGGGGTTGAGCAATCTTCGAGAACCCCTGAATGAAACGACGATAGTAGCCCGCAAGGCCTAGGAATTGCCGCACCTCAGTTGGCGTCTTTGGTGCTCCCCAGTCCTTGATCGCTTCGATTTTAGCTGGATCGACATGAATCCCTAGTTCATTAACCACATGTCCTAGGAATTGAACCTCGCGTAACCAAAAGTCACACTTTGAGAACTTGGCGTAAAGTTGTTCCCGTCGCAAGAGTTCCAAAACTAACCGCAGATGTTCCTCGTGTTCGGTCTCGTTCTTAGAGTAGATCAGAATGTCATCAATAAACACAATGACGAACTTATCCAGGTATGGTTTACAGACGCGGTTCATCAAGTCCATGAAAACCGCCGGTGCGTTCGTGAGACCGAAAGGCATGACCAAGAATTCGAAATGGCCATAACGTGTTCGAAAAGCAGTCTTTGCAACGTCAGCCTCCCTGACGCGCAGCTGGTGATAACCGGACCTCAAATCGATCTTGGAATAATAACTAGAACCCTGAAGCTGGTCGAATAGATCATCAATACGTGGGAGAGGATAACGGTTCTTGACGGTCAATTTGTTCAGTTCTCTGTAGTGCACACACAACCGGAAACTTCCATCCTTCTTCTTAACAAATAAAATCGGGGCTCCCCAAGGGGAAGAACTTGGTCGGATGAAACCCTTGTCCAAGAGTTCCTGTAACTGACTAGACAATTCCTGCATCTCGGGAGGTGCAAGACGGTAGGGGGCCCGAGCAATAGGAGCAGCCCCTGGTACAAGATCAATACCGAACTCGACTTGGCGATGAGGAGGAAGACCAGATAAATCATCGGGAAAAACATCAGGAAACTCGCGTACCACCGGAATGTCGTCGATCTTCTTCTCATCAACAGAGGAAACAGATAAAAGCGCCAAAACAGCTGGATAACCCTTTCGAAGACACTTAAGGGCTTTCATGCTAGAGATGATGTTTAGCGGAACACCACCCTTGATACCGTACACGGAAAGGAATTCTCCATCAGGGAGAGGAATCCGAATAACCTTATCGTAACAGACAATCTCCGCGCGATACAAAGATAACCAATCCATTCCTACCACAACGTCAAAACTACCCAAAGGTACCGGCATAAGGTCGATGGGGAACGATAAACCCGACAACTCTAATCGACACTCCCGAAGGACACTAGTAGCTTCAATCGTTTTACCGTCAGCCAACTCAATAATATACTTGGTCTCTAATGGTACGGGTACTACATCTAGTAGTCGACTAACATCCATGGATACAAAACTCTTGTCGGCACCAGAATCAAATAACACGCTAACAGAACGATTATTGAGAAGAAACGTACCGGTGACTGTGTCAGGGTCCTGCCTAGCCTCAGCAGCTCCAATGACGAAGGCACGTGCATTTCTGCCGCCGCCCCCGTTGTTCCCATTCCCGTTGTTCCCACCCTGCTTCAGTTTTGGGCAATCCTTCTTGTAATGCCCAGTGTCGCCACAGTTGTAGCATCCCTGTTTTCCTGTAGTCCCCTGAGTAGTCGGAGCTGAGCTGTTGGTCGGAGCCTGAGTCGATGGAAGTGTAGCCCGACAATCTTTAGCATAGTGGCCTGTTCGCTGGCAGCGGTGACAACGGTTACTGTCGCAGTTCCCTTGATGATGGCGTCCACACTTGTTGCATTTGGGCAGTTTTCCCGCATAACCACCCTGCTTGTTACCCGAAGAAGATGAACCCCCATTATCAAACCTTTTACCCTGCTGTGCTGACCCAGATCCTTTCCCGTCGTTTTCCCATTTGCGCTTGTTGTTCTCTGGGGCCTTAACAGTTGAACCCTTCGCAGGCAAAATCCCCTCATTCACCTTTAAGTTGGTCATCCTATGGGCCGATCGAACTACCTCTGCATACGTAGGATGATTTCCAGCAGCCACTAACCCTGCAATTTCCGGTACTAACCCTGATACATAGTGTTCAATCCTACGATATTCTGGCACGTGCAGATCGGGACACAGCACTGCCAACTCATTCCGCCTCACAGTATACTTCTCAATTTCCGACCCAGTCATCTTGAGGTTCCACACCTCATGCTCCAGCTTCTGTACCTCTTCTCTCGGACAATACTCACGCTTCAGCAACTGCACAAAATTCTCCCATGGCATAGCATATGCCTCCCCAATACCCATGTTCTGGGTGATGCCATTCCACCAAGTCAATGCCACGTCCTGAAATAACGCAGCCGCATACTTTACCCGATCTTCTGGGAGACAGTTACACATCAGAAATACTGACTCCACTTTCTCCAACCACCTAAGCAAGCTAACCGCACCCTCAGTGCCAGAGAATTCCTGGGGCTTACAGTCCCGGAACATCTTGTAGGTGCACATGGGTGGGGGTGGGTCAACAGGACCACCTGAAATGAAACGTATGAGAAACCACGAAGAATGTAACCAAGGTTCACCAATGAGGCAAAGAAAATGGATAAAACAACTTACCACCACCGTTGTGCCCTAACTGAAAGGCAGCTTGGAGCAAGTTGTTCAGATCAGCCTGTGATAGGTTAATACCTCCACCACGACCACCAGCACCACCGCGACCACCACCACGTCCACCATTGCGACCACCTCCACGTCCTCCACACACTCCAGACATGATTCTGGCAGAAAGAACGGGAAAATTTAGTTTCGCAGTTAAAGATAACCACTAATGTTCACAAGATCAAAGCTAGATCCAATCCAGGACTATCCCTCCAAACCCAGAGTTCACCAAGACTTCCATGCATTTCGGTTTATGATTTTGTGTGCACCCAAAATGATAAACCGCTCTACATGGTCCTCCAAGTGTTCTCCTAGTTCAAAGTTCAAATCACCGAACATAGACTCTTAGCTACACACCGTAATACTACGGTAGTTTATGACAAGTGTTTCTATTGAAGTACAAAAGGGAGATGTCCGAGCCTTGGACAAATCTCAAGAGCACGCGAGTTACTCCAACAGACTACACTGCCTAGAAAACAAGTAACCCAACCTAAGATAGAACGGATGATGTAACGTAGAAAGACCAACGATTTAGAGACACCCCGACAAGACCATACGTATACCACTATAACGTTTAGTACCATGTGATCGTCTAGTGTGTGCGACTCGGCTATAGACTAGACTCTACATGCAGTCCTAGTTCACTATAACCATTGGCTCTGATACCAATCTGTCACACCCTCAAAATCCACTTGCGGAGTTTTACCGCGAGGCGCATGACAAACCAGGATCCAAACCAACGATCACAATAAACAAGTCTAAATGAATATAAATGCAATTTCAAAACATAGTTTAAAATCCCGTTTACAGCGGAAGCTTATTTAAAAACAGTATCTCAACAATGAAATAATAGTTCAACGTTCAAAAGACCATGCAACCCTAGTTAGACGCCGTGCAGACGCGTGCGCCCTAGTCCAGTCGTGCTACCTTAGCGACCTGAGAAAACATGTAAAAGTTTACGTCAGCACAAAAATGCTGGTGAGTTTACAGGTTTTGTATCCAAGTACCAAGTCCACCTGTCCATACTATAATAAATCGAAAACCAGTATACGCTAGCTAGGCGTACGTTTTGTTACTACCACGATTGGAAAACCATTACTAACGCGAATACCAAAAGTATGCCCGATGTAGTTCCTGTTGTTCCTGTTGTTCCTGTTTGAGACAATATGCACCCGCCGACCCTCCAAGTCGACGAGCGGGGTTGGTCACTCCCAATAGCGCTATTCACATTTCCCCGTTGTGCAAACCCGCACATTCATGGTTCCCCCCGGGACTTCCAAAGATCGTGTAGTACACATTAGAAACCCATAGTATGACAGTAGTTACCAAATAATCGTTTTAACACATGTTTTCTCCCCCGAAAGTATAAAACCAGTTTAAAAGAGGGGCCGTAAACTCACCTTAAGTTGCGTTACTCCTTAACCCGAGTAAACTCAGCTGCTATGCTAGTCCCGTAAAGCGGCGACCTAACATACGACAGTTACAAGTACTTAGACTAATAACCCGCAGGTTAATTAGTCCCTAGATGTCCAGACCATAACCAAGTTCGTTTGAAAACACCGTGACTGTTTAACTGACCCAAAGTACAAGACTCGACATCCCATTGGTGACCCGAGACTCCCCGTGTTATGTTTACGCTCCAAAACATACAATAACGCAATTACACTTAACATACGTTAACGCACAACAGGTTATAGCACATCGTTCACGTATCACCGAATTACATCCAAATATATGTTACCAAGTTATTAGGCATGTTACGGGGTTCCTAGCATGTTACTACATGTTAAATCGGGTCTCGGAATGCTAATTTACACTTACAGCAGCAGTACACGCGATTAGGAAAAGTCAACTAGCAGTTAGGTTGGTCAACTAGCAATTAGAAACCCTACTCGCCTCTATTATAGGCAATTAGGGCTATTCACCTGAACTTACTAGCAATTAGGGCTATTCACATGAACTTATAAGCAATTAGGGCTATTCACATGAACTTATAAGCAATTAGGGCTATTCACATGAACTTATAGGCAATTAGGGCTAATCACCTGATCTTTCACACGAGTAGGCCTCTACTCGCCTATGTTATAGGCGATTAGCACCCTACTCGCCTATAACATAGGCGATTAGGAATGCTACTCGCCTGTAACCTTGCTGTTCCGGTTTTTCGCGCGTTTAACGCTCCAAATCAGATCTAGAACGTGTGTAACCACCCAATATCATCCCAAACACTATCCTAAACATGTTTAACCCAAAATCCTTCGTTTAACCTCGTATAATCAGTCCTGCATGCAACCAAGTAATCCAAACACCAATTCACATAGCATGCAACATCATACTAACACGCGTAATCATAACCCTAATATCCAATTACTGAGATTCCTATCATCATAATATCAATATCAATACCGATCTATCATAATAACATATCAAATCATCATCATGAATCATAAAAACCCTAGCTTTCTAATCATACACACCCATAATGCATGCATATTAGTTATAATCCAATTAACAACCCTTATTGACGATTTTCAGAAAGCATTTTCGTTTAAGAACAGGTCTGGACCATTAGGGATTGATTAAAAACGTTTATAAAGAGTTATGGATGAAAATCAAACCGTAGGATTATGAAAATATGATGATTCAAGCTTGAAACCTTGAGTTTTGATCAAAAATCGCCTTCCAGAGGTTGTTTATGTGTTGGGGCGGGTTATGGGACGACTAGGGTTGGTATAATGAAGTTTAGGAGGTTAAGTATGGTATTTATAGTCGTTTTTAGTCGTCCAGCCCGTTACTAGCGAGTATGCAGCAGTTTCAGGCGATTAGGAGTCCTAATCGCCTGATTGTTCAGGCAATTGGGCCTACTCGCCCTTACCTATACACGAGTAGGACCCTAATCGCCCCTAGGGTCTCCTACTCGCCTCCCCTATAGGTGATTAGGCCTCCTACTCGCCTATAGGGGTTGGTTTTGTGCGTTTTGCGCGTTAAACCCCGTTTTAACATATGTTAATACATATTCACGTACCGACAAGTCACATAATGATTGTAAACACATAACACAAGTAAATACACATATTTACACTCGTTCACCAATTCCCGAGACTCGAGACTCGTACGTTCCGTATGCCCTGACGATCCTACAAATCCTCACCGTTTGTACACTTGGTTAAGGACTGACATCTAACGAACCTCTAGACCAACATCCAATGATCTTCTAGACTAACCAATAGTTCCCGAACCATAACCCGACTTAACTAACCCAGTTAAGTACAATATACGCGTGACTCGCTAAGGTAGACTTTCATCTAGACAACGTTGTTAACCAGAATTTGCCGGGTGTCATATCTGTTGCTACAACAAATAATAGTCTATCGTTAGTTCTGAGTCGGAAGAAAGGTTGAAGGGTTCAGTGGTTTCAATCTGCCTAACGCAGGTCGTGGTGTCCTCCTACGTTGCAAAACATAGAAAGAGGTTCAAGATAATATTGTTTGGAGTATTTAGAATTCTGGTTTGAGTATGACTCAAGGCCAGAATTGATGCTATATACTCGAATAGTGTGTTAGTGTGTAACACCCCAACCGATGGCGGAAACATCGGGATGTCACGTATTGATGATTGTTCAGTAGCTCATGGTAAATAATAAGTTTCAATAAATGATTTAAATACATTACATAC
Organism: Ambrosia trifida; assembly: GCA_028751855.1. Classification (NCBI taxonomy): domain Eukaryota; kingdom Viridiplantae; phylum Streptophyta; class Magnoliopsida; order Asterales; family Asteraceae; genus Ambrosia; species Ambrosia trifida. The sequence goes on along the minus strand of CM054123.1, from coordinate 18,327,431 downwards.
AATTGTTCTAAGAATTTGTACATCAAAATGAAAAATACTAGCTACGCATCTTCAAGCAATAACTCTAATCTTCAAGCAAGCTATAACCTGAAACATGTTAAGTTTGAAAATATTTTGGGTCAACAAAAGTTGGTGAGAATTACATAGGTTTTGATAATTGAATAAAACTTGTACAATCCAAGTGTCATGGCAAGTCTAGTCCATATGTGAAAACATACTAGAAGTAAATCGAGTGCATAATCAACCCTTGTGACTGTTATATTGTGGTCCATCCCATACGCTCATGGTTCACTCGATTATGTTATGCGATAACAATCACCCACGCTACCATTGTAGGAGGCACGTATCCGGGTGGGATTGTCAGTCCAATAGATCTATCATTGTATACCGTCGGCTGATCAATGTTAATGATTATGCTAGAATATTGTGCTTACCCTAGTCATGTTTAAGACATAATGCAACATAGAAAAACACATAGACACTTTATGATTGAATTGTATATAGAATGTTGTAACATGTTTCACCCCAAAAATAGTGAAAAATAGAAAAGGGGCTATGTAAAACTCACCTGAAATTCACTGTGTAGGTACTAGCAAAACAATAGTCTGAACTTGAATTAATTGAACATCTTGTATCCTATTACAAATAACGATGCCTTAATTCCTAACGCAAATAAACTTGTTTCGTTTCTTAGTTGTAAAGATAGTTTATTCAACTACCTAGACTCGTATTGAAAACAATACTCGTCTTAAAGTATTTTTAGCTTGACGAACCGATAGGACTTGGTTTTGATTTCTTGAAAGTATGCGTGTATGTATGGTTATATATATAATGTATACTTTAATATATATATATATATATATATTTGGATTCGCAATTTGTAATTAATTAGAAGAATCGCATTTAAGATAGTGAAATAACCAATGTGTAGTTTGTCTCACGTTTTAAATTTCGTTTTGAAGATCAAATAATATTTGTGCTATTGTGTTTATATATATAAATATATATTCGTATTCCTATACTTCTATTATGACAAAATAAGGTTTGGATAGAATCAATATGTAAAACGTAGCTTTATTACAAAACATGATAGATTTGAACGCCCGATATGTCTCTATATTTTATAAAAATTTGGGAAGAGTTTCCTCTGTTTTTATAAGAAACCAGACAACTCAAATTGTCTATATTTTTCCCAAAACATCAATTGTCCAAAACCGCAAAATGCAATAAAATTTAATCAAGTCTTTATATGTGACAAAAGTTCAAGTTATTAAAACTATGACACGCGATGAAACTATACTTTTTGATAAATAACATATATATTCCAACATTTCATTGTCGTCATAATAATAAGCGTAATTATATATATATATATATATATATATGTGGTTTGACACTTGATAGTCGATGTTTCAAAAACTAAGATAGTGAAGCGACTAGTTAAAATAAACATTTACAATTATATTTCGCTAAATAGTATGTTCGTTTATATATATATACACACGTCTCAATTAACCATTTTTTTATCGCCTCATACATACTCAAGCTTTTTATTACAACAAGTCGGTTCGGTTCGTTCGTTTTATACAAGGGAAGTATTTTCAATTACATAAGTATAATTAAAATAATTAAAACAAAGGCACGGCGCGCGTTATACCTTCCTGTTATTCCAACTCGCGAATCGACACGCACCCGCCTCGAATCAAGTGTTGACCAGCTTGCACCCGTGTTGACCAAATCTTGGCTGGTTTGACTATGGTTGACCAAGGAGAAAATGGACCAAAAACATGGTCTAACCTTCCCGAAGCTAAACCGACTGAAACCAAGGACCAAACCAAAGCCAAACCTGAATCGGACAACAAAACGAAGCTGACTAAAAATAAATAATCAGATCCAAAGATCAATCGACCAACAGAACCCAAAATGAAGCAACGTACCATCGAACCATGGAACAAAAACACCAAACGAAAACGCATCCCCGGTCGTCGTTACTGTAGCGAACCACTGTTGACATCTACCAGTGGCGCCGCCGCTGCCTGATGTTGCTTCTAATCCTTGCTGCTGCTCTGATTCGGCATCACTCCAGGTCTAGGGAGGACGAGTTTGTAGCACTGATGTGGGTGGTGGTTATTAACCGGCTGGCCCTGTGATGGTTGCCGTCGCCGCTGATCTAGGGAGGAGGGAAGAGACCGAGATGAGAGCAGGGGATGGTATGGCATCGATAGGGTGCTCGGGTGGTGGTGATTATTGGCGTCTGCAGATCTAAAGAAGGAGATGGTAGTTATCGGATTCCTTCGTCGTTTTCACCGGGTTTGCATAAAGATGGGGCATTTGAAACTTGGTGAAGATGGCAACTATAATTTTGTCTTGCTGTGAGATAATCATGGTAAGGTCGAACGGCAATTAATTGCGTTGAATTTAGTTCAATTTTGAGTGGAAAGGAAATTCCGAAATTGTCGGCCTAATTTTTTTTTGAATGAACTAATTAAGTTCATTGACAAGGATGAAGGTGACAATGCAAGAGGTGGCATTTGTATTTGGGTATAATACAACAGACCCTATGGCTTGTTATTATATTTTTTTTAGACTAATATATATTTTTTTTAAACAATGAACCTTGTATACTTTCTAAAATGTGTTTTTTTTATTTGATTTGAAACAGCTTCAAAAAGCTTCGGTGTAAACATCTCGTGTAGATAATTATCTAAAAAAATGATATGTATATTTGTGTGTGTATATATGTAACTTGTGGAAAATAATCAAGTTAGTAATCCATGTTTTTTTATAACAATTATGGGAAAATTACCTTGAAAAAAATAATTAAATAATTAGGAAATTTTTCAAAGTGTCACATAGTGTGATAGAGATATTCTCCTTACGTGTGAAGATAAAAAAGAATAGAAGATTGAGTGTAAGAGAGAATAATCAGGATGGATCAGATCTGTGGAATAGATCCCTGATTTATAGAGGGAGTATCTTCTTCTTTTGGCAAAGATATTATATTGAGTCATGGTGCAACAAGAGGACAAAGCCACTTTAAGCCAAGGGTGGCTTTGGATCTGTGGTCCGAGAGGTGCAGCGTCTATACGACAGCTGCTTGTGCTGACCGAGGAAAAAGATGACAAGACAGGTCATCTTTTGATCTGTGCTCCTCCGTCCTTTGAACCTTCGTAGCTTTCAACCCTTTAAGCATGGTTTTCATAATACTTGTTAATTCTTTTGCTTTATGCTACCCATGTCATCAGCCCCCAAGTCAGGAGTCTTTGTGGCATAGCTAAAAGGCTTCTGACTGTTTGCTAGTTGTTGTGTTTGCTTGAAAGGTTCAAATGTTGGGAGCTTGCTTGGGCAGTTAATTTTCCTCTGGATTTGAATTTTGATTTGACTTCTGATGCGACAGGTGGCAGGCATTCAGACTTTGTATTAATGCAAAACATCATTGCTTTTTCATTAATATTTTATTGCAGTTATTATAAAGTGGTTTTTCATCTTCACACCACACATTTAACTTTACTCTTTTCTTCTTCTCCAACAGTTTTCTCCCAAATCTTCTTAGGGTTTCCATACTTCAACAATCAGGTTAGTATTCTTCTTTAATTTTCTTGCCTTGATCATCCTTCGACGCATTATGGGTGCGAAGAAGGATACGTCTATAACTTGCTCTTCCCTTACACAAGAGGAAGTTGAAGCATTTTGCTTGGAGTGGGACATTGATCCGTCCTTCAAGCCTGCTGCTCCTGGTCTTACCGGCCTAGTTTCTCGTTATCCTGATGGTTCAATTGCATTGTACTGTCGTCATTTCCAATTTTCTAACCTTCGCCATCTGTTTTCCATTTTCTTGCTAAATGTGCTTGAATATTATAGGGTTTCGTTGGGTCAGATCCATCCACATGGGGTTAGTCGTGTTTTGGATTTTGAAATCTTATGTAGGGCTCTTGGTTATGACCTGACCCTTCTCATGTTTAGGCGTTTCTTTCGTCTTACCAAAAATGGCGATTGGTTTACCTTTGAAGGGTCTTCGGTTGAAACCAACTTGATTTCATCTCATGTGACAACTGTTGGTCAATGGAAAACAAGGTTTTTATGGGTTTCTGAATCTATTTTTCCTTTCAAGCCTGTGTGGAGACATCCCAAGGTTGTTCTGAATAAACTAGAACCTTCAGAGTCTGAATTAGATGAAAATTTCCTAAATGTTATTCGAGCATGTCCTTCAAGGCTTCGTCCTTTTGGCGAACCTTTTTTGGTTTTATCCGGTATTAGCATCTGATGGGATAAACAGGGTAGAGACCCTGTGTTGATGAAGGGTGATCAGGGTATGCTTATTTTTATTGTTGTTTTTATCAGTTTCTCTTTGCATGTTGTTTATATTCTTGTTTTCCTTGTTGTTTGTTTTGTAGTCATGTCGGCTCTAGATTTCATTAAGGGTGATGATGCTTCAGAGGTTGTTTTTAAGGATGCTGAAGCTGTTGAGGGTGAAGATGCATTGACGAAGTACGAGAAGGGAAGGTATGATGGAACTAATTACGTTGCTCTTCCAAATGTCAAGAGTTTTTCTAAGACTGCTTCGACAAGGAGGTCTAGCCGACGCTTGTTGAAAGCTACAAAGCCTGCTGATGTTTCTGAGGCGGTGAAAGTTAGTGATGACATAGAGGATTCAGAGGAAGAGAAAGATCAGGGTGTTGAGAATGTTGCTGCTGAAGTAGTTGGGAAGAAGAGCAAAGGTAAGAAGGTTGCTGCTAAAGTTGTTATGTTGAAGAATGCTGAGGGTTCAACAAGTGTTGAAGGTGAAGGGGTGTATACCCCTGGTTGGAGTGTGAAGCCTAGTGATACGTTCAAGTCCTCTTCTGTTTGTGAGGATGTGTTGGCACATCTTGCTACTCCGGGTGCCAAGGCTTGTTTGGATGGGTTGGATGATGATGCCTTGTTGACGAAGATGATGGTTGGGACCTGCAACTTGGCTGCGATGCTTTCTGAATGTGTTAGTAGGTTTAGGAAGATGATGGTAGAGTATGGTGACTTTGCCAAGAAGAGGAGAGAGATGAAGCAGGCTCTTGCTTCATTGAAGAAGGATTCTCTTGAATGGGCCGAGAAGGAAAAAACCTTTGTTGGTTTAATTGATGAATTGAAGAGAGGGCATGAAGCAGAGACTGCCAAGCATGAGGCTGCCAGGCTGAAGATTAAAGCTGACAGGGTGGCACTCGAAGCAGAGAAGAAAGTGTTTGAGGCTTAGAAAATTGGGTTGGAGGCTTCTCTTGCTGGTGCTTTGGATGACAACCAGTGGCTGATTGAAGAGGGTTTTCAGCAAGTTTTCACATCTCTGCTTCATTCGGCTGAATTCAATTATGCTCTTGGGGAAGTTTATACCAAGCTGCTCATTCATGGTAAACATCAGGTTTCGTTGCTGGCTTTAAGGCCCATGAATCGGGTGAGGTTATGGAAGAGTCTCCCCTGTATCAGCCTAACTCCATGGATGTTTTTAAAGAAACAGTTTTAAAGATGGAGCATTCAACCTATCCTTATGTTTCCCAAGTGTCTTCTTGCTATGGGAAACCTCTACAGGTGTTGAAGCAGCTAAAGCCCAAAGGATTGAATGAAGCTGTGTGTGCTAAAGTGTTTGAGACAATTTCTAGGAAAAGGGCTCATTCCGGGGATAGTGAGGAGACTTTGGATGTTGATGAGATGCCGTCTAAGGATGCTAGTTGTAACCTCACGAATTTTCCCATTTATTTTGCATTAAAGTATTTCCCGATCTATGATATAAAGTCTAATTTATTTCTATGTATTCTTATCTTTATCCGTGCACTCTATTTTTCTAAGTTCCTTTTATCATTGTACTTAAAAAAAAATCTTCAATCATGACATATGTCCTATCCTAATTCTATTTATAAAATCGTCATTTTATAAGACGGTGTTTTTTATTTTCTAATTCAAACTAATGATTTTTTTTATTTATTACTTAAATAAAGCCTTGAGTCAAATAGTCAAAGTCCTGGTCAAAGTCCTAGTCAAAGTCTTAGTCAAACAGTCAAAGTCCTAGTCAAATAGTCAATTCATCATAAAACCTTACTTTATGGTGTTGACCAATTTTAATGGCTAATTGAATCCAAAACTAGTATAAAAACCCACCTATGAACCATTACACTTGCCACCTCTAAATCGATTGTTTCAATCCGATTAAACTTTCCCTCATACTTTTCTTCTATAGTCTATTACTTCTACAATTGAAGCTTTGATTATAAGCTCTTGTAATTGGCAACTTTGGGGCTACACATATTCTATTTCTCGAGACTTAATACTATACTAAGGTGAGTTTACGTAACCATGTTTATGCAATTCTTCATACTTGCAACATTATACTTAAGCAATTCTACATGCATGTCTAGTTGTAAACTTTAATGCCTCATGATTTAGACAACAACAACAGTTTCAACGAGTTTCAACATTACATAATCATTAGCTATGGCCAAGCCGGCGATACTCAATAATAGATCTATTGGATTGACAATCCCACCCGGATATGTGTACCTCCTACATAGGTAGCGTGGGTGATTGTTATCGTTCCAATATATTATTAAGGTGAACCGTGGATGACGGGATGGACCTAAACTAGTCGGAGGTTTGATTATGTCGATTCAACATATTATGTTTATTCATGTAGACTTAAACATACGATAGACATACGAATTGCTAAACTTTTATACTTAAACTATTTGCTTGACATGGCTTATGTATTCTCACCAACTTCTAGTTGACCCCCCCCCATTTTTCCAAACTCAACAGGAAATACTGATGCTTGAAGTCTAGAGCTAGCATGAGGAGATATTTGAAGTTTTGTTTGATTATTTGATGTAGAGTTTAATGTAATACAATATTGTGATGAAATAAAGGATTATTTAAACTTGTGTACTACCATGAGCTACTGAACAATCATTCATACGTGGCACCTCGATGTTTCCGCCATCGGTTGGGGTGTTACACTAGTGTTGAAGCCTCGGAGGCTGGTGGTGTTGCCCAGAAGTTGCTGAAGAAGGGAAAGAAGTCTAAGAAGGCAAAGGTGGCGAAGGTGATTGGAGAGGATGAAGCCTCGAAGCCTTCAGGGTCTGGTGGTATTGCCTAGCTTCTTTTAGTTCCTTTATTCGTAGCTATCTTAGCAATCAGTCTGTAAACAATTAATTTATGTGCTGGTGTTTGAACAATTTGTCTTTTAGTGGGATCTGGTAGGTTCCTTTATGGTTGTGGGCCTTGAATAGCCTTTTGAACAATTTGTAGTATTTGGCCTGTTAAGGCCTTTATTTTTAATATTTAAGCCCTTAAGGCTATGTTAGGTATCTTTGTTTGCTGGCTTTCATTGTTTGATTTTGAGTTATGTTTGTCTTATTGTGTTTGGGAATGTTTAACCGGTAGCACCTTGAAAGGTTGAATGCTGCAGTCATTCATCCTAAAGGTAGTCTAGGCAAACAAGTCACCATCTATCCTGTATACACTACTTAGTGTTTTTTGGTTTTTCGTAAGTTAGTTTAAAAACTTAAGGAACAATTGGTGTAGGCTGCTCAAACCCGTCGATGAGACATGTAAAGAAAAAGTTTTATAAGTCTCATGGAGTTGGATTGATCTAGGAACTCACCCCTTATATAGGTCCATTCAACCCTTGAACCTATTGAGCAATGTGGCCTGGGAGCTCATCACCTTTCATGACACTTGCCATGGAGTTTCTTGCGAGGTTCTCAACCTGAAAATAGGATAGAAAGACAAATTTTCAAAATAGGATCTACTGATCCTTTGATTGGTTTAACATGTCATTTGTTACATCATTCAACAGGAAGAGAACAACATTTTTTGAAAGCCTAAACAAAGAACCGTTTAAGGTTCTTGCCATTCCAATGGCGGGGGAGCTTCTTGCCTTCAATGTTGGCAAGTTTGTATGATCCTCCCTTGTGGGACTCAACGATTGTGTAGGGACCCTCCCATTTGGGTCCAAGCTTTCCTTGGTTTTCTTTCTTGCTTGCTTCGTTGTTTCTTAAGATTAGATCTCCAGGATTGAAGCGTTCATGCTTCACTCTAGCATTATAATAGGACTCCATCTTTTGTTTGTATCAAGCTTCTTGGATTGCTGCTGAGTCCCTAGCTTCTTCTAAGAGATCTAGGTTTAGCAAAGCTTCTTTTTCATTTGTAACATTTGCGTATTCCTTAACTTTATCGTATTTGTGTTTTAAACCCTGTGTTCGTCTTTTGAAGTTTGTAATAAAATTTGCCTTGCATTGGTCGTTACATTTTCATTATCTATATGTCATTGTTAACTTGCTAGTGAACGTGTCGAGGGACGTTAGAAAACGTCTAGGTTTTACAAGAAAAAGGGATTAAAACTTAATAATATTGTGTGAAATTTTATAAAAGATGAAAAAAAATGTATAGATTTAGAGATTAAGAAGGTTTTGGTTAGAAAAAAAAAAAACTAAACCTTGGTTAAATTTTATAAGGGAATAATAGTGTAAACTAACCAAACTAACTTGAGGGGCTAAACTTGCCATACTTCCAAAGTTTTAAAGCTGAAAAAAAAATAACAAGAATTCCGGCCGCAATTCCGGCGACCGGAAAACCTTCTCCGGCGAGTTATTTTGGGCGATTTAAAGCCTTTCAAGCTGTGATTTTTATTAGGATTACATTTCTCCATCTTAAACTTTCAAATCCTGCTATTAATTGAGTCAAAAAACGCGTCTTTTCCTCCTTTGATTCCGGGTTCAACGCGAGTCAACCGGAGCTTTCTTAAAGCTTGTAAAGCTCCTTAATTACAAGACCATTATAAAAGCCGGTTGTTGCAAATGAATGCTGCACTCATTACCTTCAAAACCCACTAAAAATACCCACGTGAAAACGTTCAGAAAGCCTCCAAATTGCGAAAACGTGTTCGGGTCTGAAGCTCTGTTTACGACTTCATTACACATTGTGAGTCCAACTTTTTGATGCCATTCTATTCCTTTAATCGTAATCTTTGAAAGCCCTCATGAATTGGGCTCTAATCGTTGCGAATTAAAAGTCCTAAAAATCTAGGGTTAGGGTTTATGGCTTAGGGAAGAAGATGAAGTGTGGATATTGTTTAAGTATTTTATGTTTGAAACTTTTAACAAGATGTGGTGTTGGTCTAGTGGTTGAGTCTGTGTGTGGGAAACAACCTGACTCGGGTTCGAGTCCTCTTCACAACACCTTTTGTTCCTTTATTTCTTTTTGGTTTCTCTTCTTTTATATTTATTTGTTAATAATTATATATATATTAGTCATAATCTTGAAATATTCATAGAAAATTCATTTTTACTCCAAAAATTATGAAAATTTAGGGGAAACATCTTGACAATCTAAAGAAAATTATCATATTTTTGTTTTCTGGAAATTACATTGTTTTCCTATTTTTCTTTAATTAAATTGTTTTTATCATAATTAAATGATTAAAAATTCAATTTAAGTGATTTTAATCTCAAATTTTCTGGAGATTTCCTTTTATGTATAATAAAGTGAAAAAAAATATAATTTCTTAGAAAAAGGTTATTTTTGCTATTTTTACTATTTTCAATCATTAAAACATTATTTAAACTCATTAAATATGTTTTAAATACAAATAAATTGACAGAAATTATGAAAATAATATTTCCACTATCTTACATCAGAAAAATAATTAGTTGTATAAGAACATAATTTTTTTTGATCATCTCTTATATTATTTACTTTAATTTATATTTAATTAGATATAGTATATTGTTTAGTTAAATATAAATCATAAAATCTATTTTGTGGACATTTTCTATTAAATAGAACATGTTTCTAAACGTGAGATACATCAGTGTTTTAGTCGCTTATTTACTTAATCGTGATATATTTATTTCAAAACTGTCGTTCAAGTTATTATTAACAATTTCATCTTCCCTATACGAGTCTAGCAAGCCCTAATGCCTTAGATTTTGGATACCTTAGGCTTTTAAGTCACTTTCCTCATTAGTATTTATATATATATATATATATATATATATATATATATATATATATATATATATATATATATATAGGTTGAGTTCTTCGGAATTCTTAAGCCTTTACGACGCACTTTCTCGGAATTTACAGTTAGCGAAACAGTGAGTATATCTTTCCCCTTTTTACAGTTTTACTATTTTGGGGTGACTCATGTATTTACTATTAAGTTTCTATTTCATTTTACTAAAATAGCAATTCTTATGTGTGTTTGCTTGTGTCATTTCGTGTATCTATGACTTGTCAAATCATTAACCGCTGCGGCCTGACATTTCAATGAATAAATCTATGGTATATACCCTTGTGACTCTATTGAGAGTCCTCGTCATTGCTATGTATTACATTACTACTAGTGCATACTATATATATCTGCTTTTCCTTTCATTGGGTTGATTTGACCCGGATACCACTTATTACATTTTGCAAAATAACACATGAATTGCTAAATTTTACCTTACTATACATATCAAACGGATGTTCTCACCAATACATTATATGTGTTGACAAATTATTTTGTACATGTTTTAGGTGACGTTTGATCTTACATGCTTTCACGCTTAGGCTGGACCTAGTGCTTAAATAAAAGATTGAATATTTATTTATCTATGTTTGAGATTTCTATTAAGACTTTTGTATTTCCTTTTGGATAATGAAAGTTTGTTTGCTAATAATATTTACAATTTAGTCCATGTGCTATTGAACAATCATCACTACGTGACACCTCGATGTTTCCGCCATCGGTTGGGGTGTTACAGATTGGTATCAGAGCCATGGTTATAGGGAATTAGGTTATTAGTAAATGCTTTTGACATAGACTACAACTAAGTTACCCTTTATATGCTTTCTTTTACCCTCTTATTAATTTAGATAGAATTTCTCCTTTTACTTTCCATTATACTCAAGAAGATCATATTCCACAAATGAAACGAAAACACCAAGTTATGAGTGATATCCATATCTTGATGAATAGTTTCACTCCTTATATGTTTTATTTATTTATCTTGGAATATTTTCCTTTCGAGATAGGAGACGTCCAAATCTCAAGGAATATATCCCTCCAAAAGAAACTTAAATCACTAAGCTAGGAGTGATATCCTTATCGTAGTGACCAGTTTCACTCCATCGTATTTTTTTTTTTTACTTTTTGAAAGTATATCTTTGAGTTAGGAGTGAAATCCACATCTCAAGGATATATATTTCCACATCTCAAGATCCACTAGAGTTTTGAAATTTATTTGTGACGGGGCACGTGCAATCTGGATGGGTAAGCGCCTGTATTCTGAGTTTTCTGTCTAGGCCTGGCATTTCGCATAAATCCCAATCAGACGAGGGACCCGTATGCTGACCTAGGAACTCTCGGGATGAGCATTCACTTATAGGCTAAAGTACGCCCCCACAAGTCACAAATAATATTTCAATTACTTTAGTTAGTCAACAGTTTCCTTGGAAACACTCTTATATCTCGTTTTATACTTGGTATTGCTTTTCACTTGAAGTTTATCATGGATTTCCTTATGATATTCATTTATAATTACTATATTTCCTGCTATGAGTTACTTGTCTTGATATAAACTATGACATTTCCAAGTTTTTGGAATCAAATCTCATAATTTCTGTTGCAATTTTGTAGATGTCTGATCGTGAATTTCGTAAGAGAATCTCGAAGCATCAGGGTAAGTTGAAATCTGATCGTCGTATCGCATCCATGCTTAATGATAAGTTGGAAACACTTGTTCCTAACATCATTAATGCTATTATCCTCAACCTTAACTCAAACGTTAGCTCGAATGGGAACTCTAGCGGGAATGCGGGTGGCAATGGTGGAGCTAGTGAGAATAAGTGCACTTTCAAGCACTTTAACTCTTGTCATCCCAACAAGTTTAATGGCACTGAGGGAGCCACTGGATTACTTGAATGCTTCGAAAGTATGGAGAATACGTTCATTAATAGTGACTGTCCAGACAACCTACGTGTTCGTCATGCCACAGGTGTTCTTCAAAAGAGAGCACTCACTTGGTGGAACGGTGAAAAACATGCTCGAGGGACGGAAGCTGCTTTGGCTATGTCTTGGAATGATTTCAAAGTTGCCATGCCTACTGAGTTCTGTCCTCGTAGTGAGATGAAGAAATTGGAGGATGAGTTCTATCACCTCAAGCAGGATAGCGGAAACAATGTTCCCTACAACAACCGTTACCATGAGTTGAGCTTACTGATTCCTCGTATGGTGACCCCGCTACCCTTAGCCATTGAGAAGTATATTGAGGGACTACCACCTCAGATCCATGATACATTTATGGGAAGTAAACCTGCTACTGTAGAGGATGCCATTCGTCTTGCAGCATCTCTTATCGACAAGCACGTCAAGGATGGTACTTTAACTCGTAAGGGTACTAAACGGCCTTCTGTACCCACTTCAACCCCTGCTACCACCGAACCTTCCAAAGCAACCTCTGCCTCTACCTCTAGTTCCAATAAGAAACAAAAAGGTAGAAACCAGAACTATGTTGTTGTTACACCCCTTAACAAGGTTCCTGTTGCAAACACACCTACTGCACCCCAAACTCAAAAGGTTCAAGGAAATTACTCAGGTTCATACCCTAAATGCACTTCATGCAACTTTCACCATCCAACTACTCGACCCTGCTATAAATGTGACACTTGCGGCAAAGCGGGCCATACGGCCTCTCACTGCCGAGAAACTAAACCTGGGAATGCTCAAAACCAGAGGACTGGTCAACCCAGAACTTGCTATGCTTGTGGTGATCCTAACCACAGGCAAGATAGGTGTCCTCACCTGGCTGCTTTTATTCAGTTTCACCAGCAGACTCCAACAGCCCCAGCAGTTCCAGCAATCCAAGCAGCTCCAGCTCGTGGTCGTGCTTTCAACATCAATGCTAATCAAGCTCAAGCTGCCAATGATGTGGTCAATGGTACATTTCTTATTAATAACTTATAGAATTTGAACCTTTGATACCGGTGCGGATAAGAGTTTTGTCTCATTAGAATTTGAACCTTTGCTTGCTCGCGCTTGTTCTCATCTTACACATCCTTTCACTGTGGAGGTTGCTGATGGCAATCCCATTGTTATAAAATCTGTGATCCGCAATTGCACGTTGAATCTTAATGACTATGATTTCTCTATTGACCTTGTACCCATGAGATTGGGTAGTTTCGATGTCAGTAGGCATGGATTGGCTTTCTAAACACCATGCCGAGGTTGTTTGCTTTGAAAAGTTTATCCGAATTCCACTTTCATCTGGTGAATTTCTACGCGTTTTTGGGGAAAAGACATCGAAGGGTTTGAAACTTATGTCTTGCACTCAAGCACAAAGATATCTTCATAAGAAGTATGTGTCTTTCTTGGCTCACGTTGTGGAAAAGAAGGACAAGGGCAAGAGTATCCTAGATGTTCCAGTTGTGTGTGATTTCCTAGAGGTTTTTCCTGAGAATTTATCTGGTTTGCCTCCTGTTCGCTCTGTTGATTTTCGTATCGACCTTGTCCCTGGTGCCACTCCAGTTGCTAAAGCCCCATATCACCTTGCACCTTCGGAAATGCAAGAACTTGCCAGCCAACTTCAAGAATTGACTGACAAGGGTTTCATTCGTCCAAGTTCATCGCCTTGGGGAGCTCCAGTTTTGATCGTTAAGAAGGATGGGACTTTTCGTATGTGAATCGACTATCGCGAGCTTAATAAGGTTACGATAAAGAATCGATACCCTTTACCTCGTATCGATGATCTTTTTGATCAACTTCAAGGTGCAGTTTGTTTTTCGAAGATCGACCTTCGTTCGGGATATCATCAACTTCGAGTTCATGAGGACGACATTCCCAAAACCGCCTTTCAAACTCGTTACGGACACTACGAGTTCATGGTTATGCCTTTCGATCTAACCAATGGATCTTATGAATTGAGTTTGTAAACCTTTCTTGGACAAATTCGTAATTGTTTTCATCGACGATATCCTCATTTACTCCAAATCCAGGACTACCCATGAACAACATCTTCGTCAAGTTTTGAGCCTTCTTCGTGATGAACAACTGTATGCCAAGTTCTCCAAATGTGAATTTTGTCTTAAGGAAGTTCAATTCCTTGGACATGTAATAGACGACAAAGGAATACACGTAGACCTTGCTAAGATTGAAGCCATAAAAAGCTGGATTGTACCCAAAACTCCCACTGAGGTTCGTTCGTTTCTTGGTCTTGCTGGTTACTACCGTCGTTTCATTGCCAATTTTTCAAAGATCGTGGTTCCACTTACCTCTTTGACTCACAAAGATAAACCTTTCATATGGGGATCCAGTTAGGAAGAAGCTTTTCAAACTTTGAAACGAAAGCTTTGCGACGCTCCTATTCTATCTCTTCCTGATGGTGTTGAAGATTTCGTGGTGTACTGTGATGCATCCAACCTAGGTCTTGGTTGTGTTCTCATGCAACGAGGCAAGGTCATCACTTATGCATCGCGATAATTGAAAACATCGAAGAAAAACTACACCACCCATGATCTTGAACTCGGAGCCGTTGTGTTCACATTGAAAATTTGGATACACTACCTTTATCGTACTAAATGCGTGGTTTTCACTGATCACAAAAGTCTCCAACATATTTTCAATCAAAAAGATCTAAATATGAGTCAACGTCGATGGGTTGAATTTCTAAATGATTATGATTGTGAGATTCGCTATCATCCTGGAAAAGCGAATGTTGTGGCTGACGCTCTTAGTCGCAAGGCGTATACTCAACTTAACTGCATTCAAACCCATGACCTCAAACTTCGAATCTATGAAGCCCAACATGTTTCGGTCACTAAAGATAACATGTACAATGAAATGTCATGTGGAGCTGAAAATCTTTTGGAGACGAAACATGGATTGCTCTATCTTTCTAATCGTCTATGGATTCCTGATCGTGATAACCTTCGAACCTTTATCATGGACGAGGCTCATAAGTCTCGTTACTCCATTCACCCTGGTGCTGATAAGATGTATTAGGATCTGCGTCCCATGTATTGGTGGCCTGGTATGAAAAAGGATATAGCTCACTACGTGGCTAAATGCCTTACTTGTGCCAAAGTCGAAGCTGAACATCAACGTCCATCTGGTTTGCTTGTGCAACTAGAGATCCCCGTGTGGAAATGGGAGAACATTGCTATGGACTTCATTACTAAATTACCCCGCACTGCACGAGGTCGTGATAGTATTTGGGTCATTGTGGATCGTTTAACCAAATCTGCACACTTTTTACCCATTCGTGAGACTTATTCGGCCGAGAAATTGGCAAATCTTTATATCGCCGAGATCATTAGTCGTCATGGAACCCCTTTGAGCATCATTTCTGATCGGGATAGCAAGTTCACCTCTCGTTTCTGGCAAACCCTTCATGACGCATTGGGAACTAAACTAAATCTTAGCACAACATACCATCCTCAGACAGATGGTCAAACGGAGCGTACTATTCAAACATTAGAAGATATGCTTCGAGCTTGTGTCATAGATTTTGGTGGTAATTGGGATTCACACTTGCCTTTGGTCACGTTTTCATATAATAACAGCTATCATGCCAGTATCCGTATAGCACCTTTTGAGGCTCTTTATGGTCGCAAATGTCGTTCTCCTGTGTGCTGGAGCGAGGTCGGTGATACTCTCATTACCGGTCCTGAACTTGTCCAGGAAACAACAGACAAGATTGCGGTTATTCGTGGATCCTTACTGGCAGCTCAGAGTAGACAGAAGAGTTACGCTGATCAAAGGCGTAAACCCTTGGAGTTTCAAGTTGGTGACATGGTCCTTCTTAAGGTTTCACCTTGGAAAGGCGTGTTCGGTTCGGGAAAAAGGGAAAGCTTACTCCAAGATATGTAGGCCCATTAAATATTTTGGAAAGAGTTGGAAAAGTGGCTTACAAGCTAGACCTTCCCGACGAACTCAACAACGTTCATCCTACCTTCCATGTATCAAACTTGAAAAAGTGTCTGGCCGATAAGAATTTACATGTTCCACTGGAGGATATTCAAGTTGACGAATCGATGCGTTTCACGGAGAAACCTGTGGAAATCATGGATCGTGAAGTCAAGACTCTTAAGCGTAGCCGTATTCCTATTGTCAAAGTTCGTTGGGAGTGTAAACATGGCCCAAAATTTACTTGGGAACGTGAAGATCAAATGAAGAGGAAGTACCCTCATCTCTTAACAGAAACCTCCACTTGAAATAATTTCAAGACAAAATTTTCTAAAGTAGGGGAGAATGTAACATTTGCGTATTCCTTAACTTTATCGTATTTGTGTTTAAAACCCCATGTTCGTCTTTTGAAGTTTGTAATAAAATTTGCCTTGCATTGGTCGTTACATTTTCATTATCTATATGTCATTGTTAACTTGCTATTGAACGTGTCGAGGGACGTTAGAAAACGTCAAGGTTTTAAAAGAAAAAGGGATTAAAACATAATAATATTGTGTGAAATTTTATAAAAGATGAAAAAAAATGTATAGATTTAGAGTTTAAGAAGGTTTTGGTTAGTAAAAAAAAAATTAAACCTTGGTTAAATTTTATAAGGGAATAATAGTGTAAACTAACCAAACTAACTTGAGGGGCTAAACTTGCCATACTTCCAAAGTTTTAAAGCTGAAAAAAAATATAAAATAGAACATGTTTCTAAACGTGAGATACATAAGTGTTTTAGTCGCTTATTTACTTAATCGTGATATATTTATTTCAAAACTGTCGTTCAAGTTATTATTAACAATTTCATCTTCCCTATACGAGTCTAGCAAGCCCTAATGCCTTAGATTTTGGATACCTTAGGCTTTTAAGTCACTTTCCTCATTAGTATATATATATATATATATATATATATATATATATATATATATATATATATAGGTTGAGTTCTTCGGAATTCTTAAGCCTTTACGACGCACTTTCTCGGAATTTACACTTAACGAAACAGTGAGTATATCTTTCCCCTTTTTATTGTTTTACTATTTTGGGGTGACTCATGCATTTACTATTAAGTTTCTATTTCATTTTACTAGCAATTCTTATGTGTGTTTGCTTGTGTCATTTTGTGTATCTATGACTTGTCAAATCATTAACCGTTGCGGCCTGACATTTCAATGAATAGATCTATGGTATATACCCTTGTGACTCTGTTGAGAGTCCTCGTCATTGCTATGTATTACATTATTACTAGCGCATACTATATATAAATCTGCTTTTCCTTTCATAGGGTTGATTTGACCCGGATACCACTTATTACATTTTGCAAAATAACACATGAATTGCTAAATTTTACCTTACTATACATATCACACGGATGTACTCACCAATACATTATATGCGTTGACAAATTATTTTGTACATGTTTCAGGTGACGTTTGATCTTACATGCTTTCACGCTTAGGCTGGACCTAGTGCTTAAATAAAAGATTGAATATTTATTTATCTATGTTTGAGATTTCTATTAAGACTTTTGTATTCCCTTTTGGATAATGAAAGTTTGTTTGCTAATAATATTTACAATTTAGTCCATGTGTTATTGAACAATCGTCACTACGTGACACCTCGATGTTTCCGCCATCGGTTGGGATGTTACATCATTAGTCTTGACATCAACATGAAGTGTTCGAGGTGTAGTAACCCCAATCTCAGCAGGGATTACTGCTTCGGATCCGAAAGTAAGGCTGTAATGTGTTTTCTTGTGTCTTGTTTTTTTGGTTTTTCGGATGGCCCATAGGACACTTGGATGCTCATCAAGCCACTTTCCCCCTTGCTTACCTAGCCTAGCTTTGATCCCTTCAACCACACTTTGATTCATTCTTTCCACTTGGCCATTCGATTGAGGGTATGCTACAGAACTGAAAACTTGTGTTATTCGATATTCTTTGCCCCATGAACTGAAAGGCTTCTCTGCAAACTGCTTTCCGTTATCTGTAACGAGTACCCCAGGAAGGCCATATCGGCAGATAATGTTTTCCCATACGAAGTCGATGATTTTCTTTCCAGATATCTTTCCCAAAGGCTTCACTTCTGGCCATTTTATGAAGTAATCTACGGAAACCAGTAGGAACTTGACCCCTCCTTTTGCTAGTGGGAAGGGTCCAATAATATCCATTCCCCATTTGTAAAATGGCCAAGCTGAGTTAATGGGGATCAAGTCATGCTTGGGACTTTTTGGGACAGGAGCATGGATTTGACAAGCTTCACACTTCTTCAATTGTTCAGATGCATCACGATGCATGGAAGGCCAGAAGTAGCCGATGTTCATGAGTTTTGCAACAACTGATCTTGGACCACAATGAGCTCCACATATGCCTTCGTGAACCTCCTTGATTAAATATCTGCTTTGTTCAGGGCCGACACATCGAAGCAATGGAGCCAAGTACCCTTTCTTGTAGAGTATGTCTTCTTGGATAATATATTGCCTTGACTTAATTCGAACCCTTTCAGCTTCAACATGGTCTTGAGGTAGTTCACCTTTTTTTCAGGAATATTATGAATGGAGTCATCCAATTCAGATCGTTTCCAGTGATTACATCTTGCACTTCGAGTTCAAATATGGAGGGATGTTGAATCACTTCAACTAGCACCTTCTTGGTGAGGTGGGCACAATTCAACGAAGCAAGCTTGCTAAGGGCGTCAGCTTTCTTGTTATGGTTTCCTTTGCTTTTCCTCTATATTTTTCATGTTTGGTTCCTTGGCTATGTAGCTGTCATTCACTTGGTTGGAAACTAGGAGTGAATCAGTGAACACTTGAAGCTTTTGGACATCCATCTTTTTTGCAAGCTTCAATCCTGCTATCAGGGCTTCATACTCTGCTTCGTTGTTGGTTGTCTGGAATTCCAAACGAAGAGCATATGTAAATTCTAACCATTCGGGGTTGATTAGGACAAGACCAGCCCCTGAACCTTCAACGCTGGAAGTTCCATCAGTGTAAAGCTTCCAGGCTTCTGGGTCAAGGGGTTCGTCTATTGTAATGTTAACTTCAGTAGTTTCCACCTTTAGAATTTCAACGATGAAATCAACAAGTATTTGTGCCTTTATTGCTTTTCTCGGGATGTAGGTGATTTTGTGTTCACCTAATTCGACGACCCACTTGGCCAATCGTCCCGAGATTTCAGGCCTTTCAAGCACACTCTTGATAGGTTGGTCAGTGACTACTTGTATGGGGTGTGCTTTGAAGTACCTTCGGAGCCTTCTGGCTGTTTGTACTAAAGCCAAGGCCAGTTTTTCCAAAGGAGGGTACTTGACCTCTGCTAACTTTAAAGTTTTACTGAAGAAGTAGACATGTACCTGAGTTTTATCTCTTTTGATGGTGAGAACAGCGCTGAGGGCTTCATCAGTAACAGAAAGATAGACAGAGATCGTTTCCCCTGTTTCTAGAGCTACAATGGTGGGAAGGGAAGCTATATACTGTTTCATTTGGTTGAAGGCTTCCTCAGCTTCCTCTGACCACCTGAAGTCTTTCTTGTCAGTGAAGCCATTGAGGGTCTTGAAGAAGGGTAGGGACCTTTCAGCTAGCTTGGACATGAAGCATTTTAGAGCAGCAAGCTTTCCACTTCTTTCTTGGTTTAAGGCAACTTCATATTTAGGACGGCTCGAACCTTGTTGGGGTTGGCCTTTATGCTTTGCTTCCCTACGATGTGTCCCAAGAACTTTCCTTCTTCGAAGCCAAACGAACATTTCACACGGTTGAGTTTCATGTTAATCTCCCTGAGGTTGTTGAATGTTTCTTGTATGTCTTTGAGCATTTGTTCCTCCGTCTTGCTTTTGATGAATAGATCATCTACATAAGCTTCCATGTTCTGGCCAATTTGGCTAGCGAATGCCTTGTCAACCAATCTTTGGTAAGTGGGGCCTGCATTTTTTAAACCAAAAGGCATCTTTCGATAACAAAAGATACCTTTGTCAGTATGGATGGCAGTTTTCTCTTCATCTTCCTCCTTCATTTGTATCTGGTGATAGCCTTTATAGGCATCCAGGAAACACTTGAGGGGGAAAACTGTTAACGAATCAACCTTTAGATCAACCTCAGGAAAAGGATAACAAT
Organism: Ambrosia trifida; assembly: GCA_028751855.1. Lineage (NCBI taxonomy): Eukaryota > Viridiplantae > Streptophyta > Magnoliopsida > Asterales > Asteraceae > Ambrosia > Ambrosia trifida. The sequence continues at coordinate 18,307,377 of CM054123.1, read as the reverse complement.
TCTTGGGGCAAGATTTGTTGAGGTCTTTGAAGTCTATGCACATTCTCCATGAGTCGTCAGGCTTTCGAACCATCACCGGGTTTGCAACCCATGACTGATACTTGACCTCACGAAGAATTCCTCCTTCAACGAGTTTGTCAACCTCATGGCATGCAGCTTTGCTTCGTTAAGGAGCAAGGCTCCGTTTCTTTTGAACAACTGGTTTGACGTTTGAAGGAATCTTAAGCTCATGTTCGGCAACGTCTCAGGGAATGCCTGTCATGTCACTAGAACACCAGGAAAAAACGTCAGCATTGTTTCGTAGCAACCCTTCAAGCTTTGAAAGTGTTTCTGTAGGGAGGTCTGTGTTAACCCGTATTCTTTGTTCCGGGTATTTTGGGTTGATGCTAAGACCAAGCTTGCCTCGTTCACTGTTGCTCTCGTTTACCATTAGTGTCGTGGTTGAAGGTTGAAGGGTTGCGATCCCATCCCTTGTAGGGATTTTTGCACTCTTTCGACTAATGGAGATGGTCATGTCGAAGACTACCACTCCAGGCCTGCCGATGATAACATCATAACTGGATGGCAGGTCTAAGACGATGAAGTTTAGTGGTTCAGTTCTTTGAATTTTCCCATCGGAAAAACTCCCGTTGAGTGTTATTTCTCCCAGGGCTTGATGGGTATGTCTGCAATGCCTTTGATGGAGGCTTTAGTTGGTTGGAGCTTGGAGCGTTCCTCTGGACTCAGGAGGTTAAAGCATTTTGCGAACATGATCTCGGTGACTGCTCCCGTGTCTATGTAAGCCTTTTGTGTTTTGATTGAACCAACGAAGGCTTCAAGGAGAAGGGGATCACAATGTTTTTCTTCTTTAGTGTGAGGGAAGCAGACACCTTGATGCTCCCAAGCCTCCAACCTCTAACGCTTGTTTGGGGTTCCTTGTTCGACCAAGACCATGGCAACTTCTTAATTTTTGTTGTCAGCTATGTTCTCCTTGACACCTTTAACCAAATGAGCTAGTTCCCCAGACTTAACAGCTTCTTCGATTCTTTTCTTAAGTTGGAAACAGTCATTAGCGTGGTGTCCCTTTTCTTCATGAGACTCACAATATTGGTTGGAGTTTTCATTTCTTTTGCTCTTCGGCAAGGGATGAGGAGGTCGAAAGGTGTGTTTGACTTCTTCTGTTGCCAGAATTTCTTGAGGAGTTTTAGTGAGGACTGTGAAGTTTACTTTTCTATCTTTGCTTGGAGGGTTCCTGCTTTCTAACCTTTGAGATTCAAACCCTCTGGGTCTTCTGTCATAGGTTCCATAATTGCCCCTTTTTCTGTTAGGACTGTTACTTCTCCAGTTGGAAGCCCTTTTTCTTTGTTCCTTGATGTCTACAACCTCTTCTCCTCGGATGTGAGCTTCATCCCTTTCTAAAGCTTCTTCAAGAGTTCGTGGGAGACTCTTGTTGAAATTCCGGGTTAGATACTTTGAATTGATGGCGTTCATGAACCCTGCAACCTTCATCTTTTCATCTGCACCGACATAGGTAAGGCCTTCTTTCTTGTATCTTTGATGAAGCTTCTAAGGCTCTCATGATCTTTCTGCTTGATCTGAAAGATGACCGTTGTGTCCTTGACACAATGTCTTTGTTGTGAGAAGTTGGCCTGAAATCCCTTACCAAGGTCGTTGAAGGTTTTAATGCTTCCTGCAGGCAAATCGTTGAACCAGATTCGAGCTGATCCAACCAAGGTTTGCATGAACATGAGGCAGCACTCGGGGTCACCCCATTTTTCTATTCGAGCAGCCCCAGAGAAGATCTGTAAGTGGTCTTCAGGATCTTCTGTACCATCATAGGTTCTAATATGGGCCGGCATCTTTAGCTTGTTCGGGAACTCGTAATCTGCTATCTCTTGGGAGAAGCAAGATAGGCCGTTAGGTTTATACGGCTGATGGGTAGTATAATCCACCCTGATGTTGTTGTTCCCATTAGGGATCCCTTGTTGAGCAATAATAGCTTGGCTAATGAGTTGTTGCCAGGGGAAGTGAGCCATCATTTGGGATATCATGTAGGGCATGAGGTTTAAACCTTGAAGGCTTTCGGTTGTTGCCATGTTGTTGGCTACCATGGGAACGCTCATGGAGGCACTACGAGCCATGGGTAATGTGGCCATGGCTTGTTCCCATGAGGTGGCTGTTGGTTGTGGAATACTGGCGATGGGTGACTGTAGGAGTTGGTCCAGAGTGAGTTCATGCCCAATGAGTGCACCGGTGGTGGTGGCTTGGGTAGTGAATAGGGGTAAGGCAGAAGGACTATGCCTTGTTGCCTGACAGGAAGTAGGAAACATGTTGCTAGGACCTGCTTCATAGTTCCAAGGAGCAGCTTAGTGACTAAGGGGACCAGTAAGAGGACGAGGTGGTCTAGGAGAGAGTGATGCTTCCTCTTCGTAGTAATCTAGTCGAATACGAACTCCTTTCTCCCTTTCCTTCATAACATACTGGTTTAAGAGGGATCTGAGGTGCAAGAATTACTTGCAACTCCTTTCGGAGTTAGATCCACACGCTGGGGAACTTGTGCAGTGTTGGGGAGAGGAGACATCACCCCTGAAAGAGTGGGAGGTGGAGTTTGCAAAACACAGGTCGTGGTGCCATCCTACGTTGCAAAACGTAGAAGGAGGTTCAAGATAATATTGTTTGGAGTATGAGAATTCTGGTTTGAGTATGACTCAAGGCCATAATTGATGTTCTATACTCGAATAGTGTGTTAGTGTGATGGAGATGTACTCCTCAAGTGTGAAGATAAAAAAGAATAGAAGATAGAGTGTAAGAGAGAATAATCAAGATGGATCAGAAATGTGGAATAGATCCCTGATTTATAGAGGGAGTATCTTCTTGTTTTGGGAAAGATATTATCTTGAGTCATGGTGCAACAAGAGGACAAGCCACTTTAAGCCAAGGGTGGCTTTGGACCTGCGATCCGAGAGGTGCAGCGTCTATACAACAACTGCTTGTGCTGACCAAGAAAAAAGATGACAAGACAGGTCATCTTTTGATTTGTGTTCCTCCGTCCTTTGAACCTTCGTAGCTTTCAACCCTTTAAGCATGGTTTTCAAAATACTTGTTAATTCTTTTGCTTTAGGCTACCCACGTCATCAAGCTCTGAATGGTTAAGAGGCTCTGAATGATTAAGTGCTAAATGGTTCAGCTATCCATTAAGTCTGAATGGTTCAACTCATAACCATTCCATTCAGAGCCTTTTTTTAGGTTGAAACAAACAGTTTGAAGGCTAAACTATTCAGAATTGAATGGTTTAGAGCCTCATTAAGAGGCTACCAAACACGCCTAAGCCTCATAAGAGGCAAAAATAGTTGTATTTAAATCGTAGAAAGATTTAGCCGTTCAAAAAAAAATTCTATAATTATTGTGTTTATTTGATTTCTATTTATATTTCGTTGGCTTTGCTAAAACTCTCCTTCACTTCAAAGGCCCAAACTAAAACACAGACAATCAAAGGCCCAAAGCGAACCCTCCCCCTGACCTCTGCTCGAGCCTCGACCTCCTCCGCCGCCTACCTCCCCTCCGCCGGCTGCCGTTGCCATCCAGATCCTCCTCCTCGGCTCCTCCTTGCTCGATTGTAAGTTTATCTATTTTATTAGCCATCAATTGTGTAGAGAAATAAAGTTTAGTTAGGTATTGAAAGATGGTTTTGTCATGTTCGATGGTTTTTTTTAATTTTCTGAATGAGAAAGAAAGCAATTTAGAAATGTCACAAAATCTTCTACCCTTTGAATACAAAAAAATTATGAGATCAAACTCGAACATGGGGCAGATGCAACAATTTCTAGCTGATAATGATGAAATATTGGGCATCATTGGAAGCTCTGATGATGCTCCAAATTCCATGTGGTTTTGGTAATAGATTCAATAAAACCTTTGATTGACAACTGTTCCATCCTAGTGAAATGAATGGAAAGAAACATCATATGCTTTCTGCGAAGGGGGTTCTGTATGACTCTTCTATTTCCATGTATATTGTATTCGTTAGGGTTTGTGTTTAAGTGTTTTGATTTTACATAGTCTTCTTAGTTTTATTATTTCTATTGGTTTGTTATTTGCATTTTCTTATAACTATCAGTTGCTGCAGCTTTTAAACGTCGTTGTATTATGTTGCTCCATGTTGTTTGGCGTTAATATACATATATCTGGTGAGACATTGATATAACAAATTTTTATAATCACGCGAACAGGCGCTTAAGGCTAAGGAAGTGGAGAGGAAGGCGACGCAGGTTGACGATGAAGGTGGGAAGGTGTTGGAGGACCAAGAAGATGAGATGTCGAGGCAAAAGCAAGTCCCATAATCGATTAGATATTTACTTAGGTACTAAATCATGTCATTTCGTATGTCTTAATGCCTTTACTTATAAATTTCATGTTTATGTTTATGTATTTGTTTTATATTTTGCAGTTGATGTTATTGGGCTTTTGAGAATGAAAGCTTTACAAGAAGTTGTCCCCAATGCTAGTTTATACATATATAGTAGGTATATAGGAACGTTGAAGGTTTCATTTCTTGAATGTGGTGAGGTATTTGATAAATTAATCACATGACATTTTGTACATATGCAGATTTGGAGAAGTGGTTGATGTTCTATCACAACAAGTATTTCGTATCAAATGCAAACCTCAAGTGTATAGCCGAGAATACAAGAAAAATAATAAGCTAACTCCCAAGAAAGCTCCTAGATGCTAGATAAAGACTTAGAACTCCCTAGTAGTGGTGTGAATCGATTGATACAAGCTTCTTGAGTGCCTTCTCCTTCGGCCGAATGGTTATAAGAAGGAAGTGAGTGGTTTTCAAGTGTTAGTGTAACATATGGTGTTGGGGTGTGATCTAAATGAGCTCTTGTGCCTCCTTATATAGTCGAGTGGTGGTGGTGATGATCAAGTGTCATTGGCTCACTAAAATGGAAGGTCAAAGCCTTGCTTTCATGGAGTGCAAAGGCGAGAGGCTTGCTAGGGAAATATGTTGACTTTGAAGCTTTGTTGGATTGTGTAGGGGGGGGGGGTTCGGCCGCTAATGCATGGGGAAGGGGCACCTTATTTGTGGTAAGTTTGACAAAGAAATCATGTCCAAGTGTTTTATGTTGTGCCCTTCTAATGCAAGAGGTTGACCTTGAAGCAAGTGTGGTTTGTCTTGGGAATGTGCTAGCTAAAATCTTTGGATGATTGTGGGCAATCATGGAAGGTCAAATGCTATGGGAATTGTTGATGGGAAAAAGATTGTTCCATGTTGGTGTTAAGCATGGGTTTAAGTGTCTCTAGATAAGCATGGTGACTAGGAAATGAGAAGGTATGTATGTGTGTGCATGCGTTCGCATGTGTGTGTGTGTGAGTGGTATTTGTCACTTCCTCACCCTATGCTTATGTATGTATGTGGCCGTATATACATGTGTATATATAAAGGTGTGAGTGTGTCCTATATGGTTTAGATAATGTCCAAAATAATGCACACTTTCCTTGTCTTGGGAACATGTGAGCCGAAAACATGCATAGGGAAAGAACAAGGTATTCTTGGCTAGTCAACTTGTGTAAGTTTGGTTAATTAAGGTGGACTATGATCCCATTTAGGTAAATTTCTTGGATTTGATGGGATTGTATTATGATGTGTTCATTCACATGTGTATATATAGTCGTATATATGTATGTATGTATGTATGTATGTATGTATAAGTGATAGTGTATTTGCTTGACTCACATACTCATACGAGTCTATATGGATCAAGTTTTGAGGTTACAGGAGGACATATTGTTCGTATATGTACTAGTTGTCTAGAATACACGTTGTTAATCTCTTTGTTCATGAACATTGTTTGATTTTGTCCTTGTCGGGGCAACAATTTGAAAACATATGTTCAGTTGCATGGATGTCTCACTGTTTTGGTCAAAAATTACCTACTAGAATTAATTTTGTTTTCCAAATTATTAACTGTGAGGTAGGGTGCTAAATGTGTGAAATATAGTAAATGCTTAGTGTTATTTTCAAGATGAAGGTTTATAATGATAAATTGATAATAATATGACAACTATACTTAGGATGGCAAAGAATGGTTTTAGGATGGACGGTTATATCCCGAGGATGTAACTGTCTGGCAGAATGGTAAGACAAGCAAATATAAGTATGAAACAACAAAGAACAACACTCGATGTACGAGGAAAGCCCTTGATCACTTGATGATCGCCCGCACAAAACCTCGGGAGGAGTCTAGGCCCCTGCCTTGTTTGTTAATATTAAAATGGTAAAAATGTGTTACAACTTTGGAAGTATGATGAACAATCTATGAGTACAATGATTGTGTAGAGTGTGTATAGAGAGTATATTAGGTGCTTGATAACGTATGAGTGTGTTCCAAAGTGTCTAAGTGTCTTATGTTTGTTCATCATACCCCTATATATATATTTTACATGACAATAATTAGAAGATCCCATAATAGCCGTTGTCTTCAATGATCTTCTGGGCTGTTTTAAGTAGTTGTTGAGGATGTTTCAACTAAAATAAACGTTAAACATCAGTTTCCATCTTTCTTGCATATCATTCATTGTTTTAGCGGTTAAACTTTGACTCGCTTTTAAGTCTATACGCATATTCGTGATGTCCGTTACACCTCATCACTTTCTACCACCTATATCTAGGCCTTTGTTTTCTCCTTTATAATCACCCCTGATTATCTGACAAGGTAATTCATATCCTCTTCTCCCATGTTCTCTTTAATTTCTTCAAAATATTTTCAATAATACTATGAAGATGGGCAAGAAATTAACCAGATCTACTGGCAGTATTAGAATCCCAAAGGATTTCACACCTCAAAACCTGCTAAGTAATCCAGAACAAGAAATTTGTTCCTTTACTAATAGGGACATACAGATTCTGAAGGACTCAGGGGCCTTTCCCAGTTCTGTAGAATTTCGTCCGTATGACTTGTGTGCAAAGTCTGATTATGCATCCTCAGTATGGGTCTACTTTCTATACTTGCCTTTTCTTCTTGGCCTAAAGTATCCATTCCCCCCTTTCATCAAAAAAATCTTTGATGTGACTGGGATGGCATACGCCCAAGCCACGCCTGAAACATGGAGGATCTTAATGGTCTGTAATAAGATCATTGAGAACCACGGTATCAATCTTCAGATTGGTGACCTGTCTTATGTTTATAAGCTGAAAACTCATGGTTCCAGCCATTATAATCTTCAACTTATACATAAGGATCCTTCATTCCTGTTTAATGTTATCAAGTTTGACAGATCCTGGAAGTCTATGTTTTTCTTTGTAAAGAGAGATTCCATTCCTTTTGGGGATGATATCCCTATGTCTTGGTTAAAAAGTGGTAAAAATCATAAAGTTTATCTTTTATAGACAAAAAGGTTTTTCATAGTTATATCTTGAAGATGTAACTAATTTTTATAAGACTTTTTTGTGACAGGTACTTCATTTGCTAAGCTTGCTCTTCCTTTGATTGATTCTTTCATCAGGTATAAAGCTGTTTTAGATTTGCCTGAGAAAGCTAGAACCTTTGAAGCAGAAGAAAGCCATTCCACCAGCCAAGTCACAGAAATGTGTGGTAAGTATCACCTGCTACATCCTGGAGATGTTTATGCTCTGTTTTTGTGTACCTGTCTAATTCTGTGTTTCTTTTTCTCTTTTCGGGAAAGAAACCTGCCTTCTTCGACCTTGATGACATTGACAGTCCGGATGTCAAGGCAACTGTGGTAACTTCTCCATCCAACTCTAGGATGACTAGCCCTCCTTCTTATGTTCCTAAGTCCAAGGTCCCTGCTGCTTCCAAGAAAAGGAAGACTGCTTCTGCCTCCGCTCCTGCCCAATAGGCCTCCCCTTTTGAAGGTCTCAACTTTGATGACACTTTGGGCAAGATTTCCCAGTTTACTCTCCAGTTATGATGCTATCCTAAGGATGTCATAACATATTTATGTAAATATTAAAGATAAAATACTTACATGTTCTTTCTTCTTTTGTAGGGACACGAATATCTGCTAAAGTCCCTGGACGAGGTAGCTATTGAAATGAATAACACCAAGACCAAGCTGGAGGATGCCAAGAAGGCCGCTCAAGACAAGAGCAAGCATTTTGAAAAAGAGCTTGGTAAGGTGAAAACGGAGCTTAAACTAGTGAAGTACGAGTAGGCCAAGGCATTACAGGTGCATGAGAAGGAGATGGAGAAGTACATGCAAGGGCTTGTGACGACTGCCACGGTTTCCGTTCTCCAAGCTAGGGTAAAGATGGCTTTCCAGGCTAGAGATCCAAACTTCAAGCAAGAGGATTGGGACATCAAAGCCTGGAAGGAGAAGATAAAGAGCTTGTGAGGAAAAGAGGTGGTGTACGAGCCAATCCCTGATGTTGATCCTAAGGATGCATCCAAGGAGCCTGTGGTGGAGGAAGCTGTTATAGCCAAGGGGTTTCAAGTGGGCAATGAAGGATGTAAAGACTAGGCCTGAGCCCACTATTTAAGAAATTTTGTGGTGGTTTGTGAACAATTTCAAACAATTTTATTTTTATGTTTGTATAGACAATGAAAGGATTGGGGTGGAGGGATCATGATCTTCAAGACGAAGCCCCAAGTCTTTCCTTTAACCTGGACCATAGATGTTGACCCCTGGTGGATGGGTCCTGGTTTAGGATGAAACCAGGGGTTGATATCAACTTTTTAACTATAAATAAAGTGATAATCTGTTTTGACGCTACATCTTTGTGTTCTTTATTTTTATTCCTTTGTTTTCCTGCAAATATTACCAAGCGATAAGTGATAAAGTATGAAATAAGTTTATACCCTTATTTCCAACTGGTCTTCAAAGTATTCTGATGACATCTTGAAGAAGTCCCCAGTTCTTGTTACATCCTTAGGATAATCTCCATGATTCTGAGGATGTCCTAGTGTTTGTCACATCCTTAGGATATTCTTCATTATTCTGAGGATGTCCCCAGTGTTGTATCTTTCAGATAGACTTAGAGTCTTTTTCCTTTTCCAAGAAAGGATCAAATACTGATAATAACCTGTAAAATGGTAAATTTAGTTGTTATATTGGTGATAAAGCCTTTTATAAACTGGGGTCATGCCCATAACGATAGGTGATCTTTAGGAATAACTGGTGACAATGCCCAATGTAGCATCTTGTGGATAGCTGGCGTCAAGGCCAAATATAACTGGCGTCTAGGCCACTGGCGACTAGGCCAATACAAGAAAGAGACATTGAAAAATGTCTAAACCTTAGGGATTCAATGTATATTCCAAAAATGATGAAATTGTCAGCTACTTTTACATGAACTAGTCCCACCATCCTGAAGATATATATGAATACGTGCGCTCCAGGCGGGGTTGCTAACCCAATGTGAAAGGTGAAAAACTTTAAACCTTAGGAAGGTGTCAGACACCTTAACGTAGGAGAGGGTGGCCAACCCTCTAGTCTTCAAAGCTGCATCATTAGGATAGACCTGAAAAATTCTCAGGATGGACTATTTCTAGACCATTTTCAGTTATAATATCAATGAAATAATTGAAATAAAACGAAGGAGAAATAACTGTATATGGGGATGATTTACCAGTAATCCGAACCATGGTTTCTCTTCCAGAGAGATCAGTCACATGAGTCTTCACATATGATAGTATTTTAAGTGAATTGCATTCCAAGATCTTGGTAGAATTTCGCCTTCCATAGTCGAGAGCCAATAAGCTCCTTTCCCAGCTTCAGAATCGATCAAATAGGGTCCTTCCCACCACTACGCCAAAATTGACCTACAGCCACACTTTTTCTCAAAACGCCTTGCCACACTTTTGATTAAATATGTGACTAAAGGTCATTAATCACATTTAAAACCCTTCTAGCTTACTTTTAGCCACACATTTTGTTTATTCGTGTGACTATTGTATAATAGTTCAAAACTTTTAGCCATACTTTAAGAAAAAAATGTGACATTTTGTAGCCACACTAGAAAAGTGTGGCCAAATATGATCTTTAGCAACACTATTTGTTTGATTTTTGACTCATGTGACCAAAAAGGGCCTTTCGCTACACTTTTACCAAAAACACCCTGTCACACTTTTGATTAATTGTGTGGCCAAAGGTCACAAATAACATTTCAAAACCTTCTAACCTAATTTCCGTCACACATTTTAATTTTAATGTGACCATTGTAAAACTGTTTAAAACGTTTAGCCACACCTTAACAAAAAAAATGTGGCATTTATTAGCCACGCTTGAAAAAGTGTGACGAAATGTGACCAACAGCTACAATATTTGTATGATTTTTAATTTATGTGACTAAAAATATACTAGTTTGAAACCTTCGACCACACTTTATGAAAAAACAATGACATTTAGTGGCCACACTACAAAAGTGTGGTCACATGCGATCTATGGCCATGATATATTTTTAATGTTATGAGCTAATACATATGTCTATTTATGTTCGTGTGGAGAAGAATAGTGTTTATTAGCCAAGTAAAGTTTACATACGTGACTAAAAGTTACGAACGATGATAACAAAATTAATATCGTTATTGGTAGCTTTTTACCACACTTTTAATTGATTTGTGTGACCATAGTGACCTAAACCCCCCCCCCCCCTAAAAAAATACTCATCCATTCATCTCCATCCTTTTCACTAATCCCTCAGGTAGTTATGACATTGGGAAATTGAGAACCCTAGGTTTATTTTTTGCAGTATACGTTTCATTCTTGGAGCAGCGATTCAACCAGCACGTCAATGGAGCAGCGATTCAACCAGCACCGGTTCATCCTCTCCGGCTCAGTCTCCGGCTCATCCAGTTAGTGCTGGCGGGCTTGTTAGCGCGCTTCTTGGTAAGTTTTTAATCTTTTTTTGTTCTTAAAGTCATAGAAATTGGTTTAATTAGTTTCATTTGAATGTATTGAAGGTCTTAAAGTCATAGAAATTGGTTTAATTAGTTTAATCTGTAATGTTCTTTAATTGGTGGAATCACAGTTTCCAATTGGAATAGATTCAGATCGCTAAATCCATTAAGTCAAATATATCCAGCAAACACTACATGAACACCAAATAAAATGACCAACATAACGATAATCACATTCTATTTCATTTTAGGTAATGTTGTTTAAAGATGTTCATCACATTCTATTTCATATTAGTTATTAATATTCATTCCACTGCATTTTAAAGATCAATAAGATCACCATGAAGGAGCTGCTGCGTGGAAGGTCTTAGAATAATGTAAAAGTGCTGGAACAAAACTCTTGGGTGCCATGGAAGGTTTTTATACTAGCTTGGAGGGTGGCGTTAGAAAGACTTCTAACAGAGAAGTGTTGTAAAGAATTTGAGGAGATGAAAGACTTAATTGATGGTCTAGTATGGCGTGAATCAAAGGATGGTTGGACTTGGAGTTTGGGTAGCAAACAGGAGGCTACAGTAAAAAATATCCGATTTATGCTGCAGCGGAACAGAGAGACGCAGCAGAATTTTGTTATGCGTTGGTCGAATTGGGTTCCACTGAAATGTAATGTGTCCGCGTGGAGAGCCGAGATGGAACGATTACCGGTTAAAAAGGAGTTAATTAAAAGAAATATATACCTCGAAGATGATATGTGTTCTTGTCGTGGGTACGGGTCAGAATCTGCAGACCACATATTTACAGGCTGTTTGGTAGCTGGCGAAGTTTGGTTCCATATCGGTAGATGGTGCGGTTTGGGAAATGTTTACATGTTCGAGGTCCGCAACTGTCATACTCTATTCAAATCGGCTACCGGAGGAAAATGGGTCAAGAATATAGTTCACGGTATCATTATAATCTCCATGTGGTGTATTTGGCGCGCAAGAAACGACAAGATTTTCAATAACATTACGCCAGTGGGGAGAAACATTGTCGGTAATATAAAGATTCTATCGTTTTTTTTGCTTAAAAAATAGATCGAAGTTTTGTAATTTAGAGTGGGATAAGTGACAGAAAAGTCCGTTGTATATGATGTAATATTGGCGTGGCGGCCCTCGGTTTGAGGACACGTCCTTTTGCGTGACTTAAAGTGAATTTTCAATCAAAAAAAAGGAAGACTTCTAACAAAAGTCGCTTTAATTAGGCGAAACATTGCTGTTGGTTCTGATTGCTGTCCATTCTGCAGCGAGTTGACGGAAACAATTGATCACATATTTATTTCTTACAGCTTTGCACAGTATATTTGGCAACAGGTTTCTACTTGGTGCAAACTTGGGAATATTTTTGATTTTGAAGTTAAGTATCTTTTATCATTATACAAGCATATGGGAGGTGCAAAACGAGTGCAGAAGGATTTTTATGCAGTGAGTTTAACAACATTATGGTGCATTTGTTGCGCAGCTGGTATAACTGTACGTCTGCACGTATGGTTACAGGAGACAACTGGTATAAGAAATGTGTGTGTGCAGCTCTAGGGTTAGGGTTTTGGATATTATCTTGGTAACACAAGTTTAAAGGGTGCGTACTTAATTCTGTGTAATCCATGGTTCTTTGATGTTTATCAGTAATGGAAAGCTTGAATCTCTTTATCTTGTGTGTCGGTTTTGCTAGCTTTATCTAGTATCTTTGTTTTTCTGGATTAACCACTTAAAACACCTAACAAATAGGTGTTTCTAAGTGATAACAATCTATTGCATTTAACAAGATCTAGTATTTGGGACTTACAGTTTGTGAAAGCTTTCAAACTGTCATTGTCTTTTGGGTTTTTGGTTGTAATCATGTTAAAGTTGTATTATGTGGTTTCAAAAAATCAAGTCACATTGGCCACTACCCCTGCCGACTCCTGCCTCGAAACCACGAACTCTACCGACATTTTACGTAGTGTGTCATATGATAGCTCTAACAAAAAAGCCTATTAAGCTTGCATAAAACTCAAATATACTATTCAGTGTAGAATGCTAGAATTAATTAGTAATAATATAGTATCATAGTTAAAACTCAAATATATTAATGCAATTATATGAATTATCAGTGAAGAGAGTGATAGTAGGTTAGGTATACCAGATGAAACAGGTAGCGGTGTCTCCAATGATGCAGCAAGAGGAAGCGTCTTGAGTAGGGCTGTACTTGAATCAATGCAAAGTTAATTTGGGTTGTTTTCATATATAAAACGGGTCAAACGGGTTGTTTTTTAAATTCTCCTCGAGTCTTATGCCTCGTGAGGCGAAGGGAAAACGCCTCGAGGTTCAATTCCCTTCTTTAGTGGATAGTGTGTACTTGTTTGTTATTGAAGCATGTTTGTGGGTTCAATACAATGATTCTTTGGTTTGATTGTCAAAGCTGTGAAAGATTTGCATCAGCTATTGTAAGGCATTTGTATCTATATACAACAACAAATACAGTATACAACAGCAATACAGTAACGGGTCAAATCAAAACCGTTCACTGCTGTATAAGCACATTTAAATATTTGTATACAGTAACGGGTCAGATCTAAACTGTTTGTTGCTGTATCGGCAGGAATATAGTAACGGGTCAGATCCAGCAGCGATATAGTATACAGTGTATTGTGTAACGGGTCAAAAAGATATAAAGTATTGCTGCTGTATCGGCACATTTAAAGCGATCTCGGATCTAAGATCCTTGGCCGAGAAAGGGACCCCTCCATTATTCAACCAAACCCAAACATCAGCCTTCATTATTTGACCAAACCCAAACACTTTATATTGTATTGCTGTTGTATTTTTTTACGGCTGTTTATATGTCAATTATTACAAGTTTACAACATTTTGTCAAACTCGTTTTCTAGCATCATGGACGTTGAACAAGAAAGCGATAGCTCGGATATGGATTTGACAGACGAATATGAAAGCGATTTCTCAGATACAGATTCGACCCATAACATAGTACCTAAAACGAAAACAACAAAGAGGGGTTTGACCAGGTTACCAAAGATGCGTACCAAATTTACAAACTCTGGTGGAAAAAAAAATACAAAGTTACGTTTAATAAACTGGGTAAGTTTTCTGGAAAGTATAGATCAGAGTTTGTAAGCTTTTTGGGAGACCTGGTAAGGGAAAATGTCGGATTCAGGTTTCTCTTATGGAAGGCGGTGACAAAAGAAGTAAGGGATAAGCTATGGGAAGAAACAACGGTTAACATCTACTTCTTTTATTTACAAATGTGTCTTACCAGTTGATACAATTTTATTCTATATGACTAACAAACTAGCTTGTATTATGTATTGCAACGTTTTTATAACATTGATGCAAGTCGTAGGCATCTTGTAATGAATCGACTTGGTCACCTTCTTAGGAATTTTAGAAGAAAATTGTATGCGAGATACATAGTGCCTAACCTAGATAAACCAATGAAACTTGAAAAAAATTCCTAAGCCGTATCGTTCAATGGTCAAGCAAGAAGATTGGGACAATTTTGTAGCGTATACACAATCAGACAAATTCAAGGTTTTAATCATTTGTGCTAGTTATCATTATTTCAAATTTAATATTTTTCTTTTATACTCTAATGAAATAATTATCTTTTTTATGTAAGGATGTTTCAAAGAAAACCAAAGAAGCATGATCAAATTACGTTTATGATCATCACTTGGGACGAGGAGGATATACCTATCTAAGGGAGAAATTGGTAACCTCATTCTTTAATTCAAGTGTTTTTTTGTGTCTACATATATTAATTATTTTTTGGTTATATGTCTGATCTGTTTTTGTGTGCTGATGCTTTATGTTGTATATATTACAAGGTACAAAATAATGAACTTGCAATTGATGAAATCCCCTCCCGTGCTTTGATGTGGAGGAAAGCAAGGGAAAACAAAAACGGGGAATACAAGAATGATGATGTCAAAGTTGTGGCAGATAAATTAGTATGTTTAACTTCGATTTTTTTTTATTTCTTCTTTACTTACTATAATTCATTTTTTTTGTTAACAAAAACATCTAACTACTTTTTTCACATTTTTAAAGATTGAAAGTGAAACACAAATCAAGGATCGAGCCTTGAACCTTGATCCGGGCACGGATGCCCTTACAGTAGTATTCGGCGAGGAAAAAGGTGGATTTTTAAAGGGTGTTGGCTATGGAGTGACTTCTAGTAGATATTGGCAGGGTCCTAGAACAAAAGGATCATCAAAAGAAAAAATTTCACAACTTGAGCTTCAACTAAATGAGAGACTTGAGCGTGAGAAAAAGATGAGCAAATTAAGGCCTTATCCTTGCAAATTGCAGAAACAAATAACACACTTAATCAAGTTTTAACTCATCTAGCTACACAAGGACTTACGTTACCAGTTTGTCCATCTTCTACGAACAGAATGTCACCACCACAAGTAAGTGACTTATTTTATTAACAAGTTAACGCATTAGTATTTATCAAATGTTAACTACCATTTCAAAGATAATGCGAAAAGAAATTGTGATATGTTAAGTATTTGACAGTTTCATTATTTTTTTTGATAAATTTTCATATGATTATAAATTTCGTTTAAATATAGTTAAAAAAAATTGTAGGTCAATTCTTTGGAAAACAATCTTACCTTTAAGGACAATGCTAATGCTACCACATCTAATGCATCATGTAAAGTAGTGCAACCAGAAGTCACCCCTAACAGTATCAAATCTAAACCGGTGCAAAAAGAAAAGCTAACAATGGTTAGTAATTTACAATTTTATTGCTTTGTAAGTTTCATGTGAGTGCTACTTTTTTGTAATCTTATTAATTGTTTTTTTAGGGAATTATGAAAACCATGAAAAGAGGTAATATGTCTACGTCTGAAACTCCACTTCCTGCAAGGTCATCTCATTTGGAATCACAAGAAAATGTCATATCGGTATGTATTCCCTAAATGCACATATAAATTGACTTTAATTTTATCATCTTAATATGCCATAAATTTTTGTAGACATTTAAGTGTACCCTGTATACAATAAACTTGAACAATCGTGTGACATTGGGTACAATTTACTATTCAACTAAGGAGCAAACCATTCATGGAGTTCCACTACAAGATAATTGCTATAGAGTTTCTATTGATCAAGCTATAAAGGGGACAACATTTCTACCAATACAAACAGGCGAGTTTAAAACAGTTGAGCAGGCAGTTGGTTCTTTTGTTCCTTGGCCAAAACAGCTTGTTAAATCTGACAAAAAGGTTTGTTTTAAATTGATATATGATTAAATACAACATAAATATTTATTTATATTTATTTTCATGGTTTGTTGCTCCAGGCACTAGATCAACTATCCAATCAAACACAAAAATACAACTAAAGTTGTTAAGAAGCAAAAGAAGTGCTATACAACGCTGGACAATATAAAAAAACAGAAGGCAAAGAGCAAGGAGAAGAAAACCAGCTTAGAAATAGGTTTTTAGTATTTAAGTTGGAAATTAACTTATGAATTTTTATTTATTATTCTTGAAAATATTTGGTTTTTAGATTCTCATTTTTATTGGTGTTTACAATTATTTTACAAAAAATAAAATAAAAATAAAATGGCAAATTACGTATAAAGGCCACATATTATAATAGTAAATATGTGTGACCAAATTTTAGCTAATAGCCACAAATAACGTTAGAAAATTTTATGTCGCTTCATATAACCATTAGTCACATCATCGTCATTTTGATTTGTGTGATAAACTGATACCAAATGTCACTAGCAAAATGAATTATGTGTCACCAATGTTTACACAATAGCTACACAAAATTTCATGTGACTTTATATAACCATTAGTCACACAATCTTTACTTTATTTTTCTTATGCATGACAAAATAATAATAAACGTCATAGTCAAAGTGAATTGTGTGTGGCCAAAGATTAAACAATGGCCACACTAAAAATTATAAATTTCATGAGTCTTTACATAGCCATTAGCCACACAATTCAGACTTTTTGTTTTGTGTGTGACGAAATGGTAGCAAACATCATGGTTAAAGTGAATTATGTGTGACCAAATCTTTAACAATAGTGACACTAAAATTATAAAATTTCATATGGCTTTTAATAATCATTAGCCACGCCCTCTTATCTTTGTTGTTTTCTTTGTGTGACTAAATGATTACATACGTCATGGATAAAATGAATTATGTGTAGTCAAATGTTAGACAATAGTTATACTAAAAACTATAAAATTTCATGTGACTTTACATAGCAATTAGCCACCCCATGCTAACTTTGTTTGTTTTGTGTGACGGAATGATACCAAATATCATGTGTAAAATGAATTATGTGTGACCAAATGTTATACAATAGCCACAGTAAAAACTTTAAAATTTCATGTGGATTTACATATCCATTAGCCACACCATCCAAACTTTTTTTTTATGAGCGACGAAACGATAGAAATGGTCATGTGTAAAATGAATTATGTGTGACTAAAGGTTACACAATAGTGACACTAAAGATTGTAAAATTTCATGTGGCTTTACGTAACAGTTAGCCACACTATTGTCACTTTGTTATTTTTTTGTGTGACAGCATGATAACAACTGTCATGGTAGAAAAACTATGTGTGACCAAATGTTATACAATAGTCACACTTAAAATTTAAAAAAAATATTTTTTGTGTCAAGAAATAGTTTTTTGCCACACTTATAGCAAATTCATGTGACTAAATAGTAGAACGGCCACACTTATAGTGAATTAATGTGGTTGTTTCTACCCTTTAGGCATACTTAATAAACAGAATGCTTTATTACAACAACCCATTTTGCCACGTTTTATTTAAATTGATGTGGCTAAAACATATTTTCTAGTAACTGTATAATATAAACGACCACACTTAGAGTAAATTCATGTGGCCATTACAATCTTTTAGCCACACTTAGTGGATATAATGATTGATTCTAGCAAAAAACTATTGGTATCTTTTAGCCACACTTTTATGTCATTACATCCACTAAATGTGAATGTGGTTGTATGATACCTATGATGACTTGACCTTTGGTCACACTTGAGATGAAAAAAAAAAGTGTGACCAAAGGCATATGGTCACACTTTTTTAGTGTAGCCATAGGGCTATTTTGGTGTAGTGCACTTAGGAGCTGATTTACCATCACTTGGCTTAGTAGTGTTTTGGAAAGCTTTTCTTAGAACCATATCTCCCACTTGGAATCTTCTTATCCTTATATTCTTGTTCTAAGCTTTAGCTATCCTTTGTTGATAAGCTGCCATCCTTAACTTAGCTGCATCCCTAAGCTCATCCACTATTTCAAGATCTTGAAGCAATACTTCTGAATTGGTTGTTGCATCCTGAAGATGTTTCTTGCTGTAGGCATTACCATCTCTGTTGGAAGCGTTGCTTCTGTTCCAATTACCAAGGAAAAAGGTGTCTGTCCAGTTGCATTTTTGGATGTGGTCCTATCTGCCCAAAGTACAAATGGAAGCTCTTCTGCCCATTTTCCTTTCTTTTCTCCAAGCTTTTTCTTCAAGTTGTTAACGATGATCTTGTTGGAGGATTCTGTTTGTCCATTAGCTTGAGGATGGACCGGTGTTGAGGTTATCATCTTGATTCCCCAACTTTCACAAAAGCTAGTTGTTCTGTTGCTGATGAATTGAGACCCATTGTCACATACGATCTCGGCTAGTACTCCAAATCTTGTAAGGATGTTTCTTTTGATGAAGGACACTACTTCTTTGTCTCTGACTTGTACAAATGCTTCGGCCTCGATCCATTTTGAAAAATAAGCAGTCATAACTAGCATGAACACCTTTCCACCAGGAGCTTTGGGTAATTTTCCCACTATGTCCATTCCCCATTTCATGAAGGGCCATTGTGAGATGATGGGATGTAATGGTTCAGCGGGTCGATGTAGGATGTTGCTGTATCTTTGGCATGCATCACACTTTTGAGAATATTGTATGGCATCCTTCTTCATAGTTGGCCAGTAGTATCCTGTCCTTAGAATCTTTGAATGTAGAGCTCTTCCTCTGTGGAATTTCCACAATCTCCTTCATGGATATCTTTGAGAACTTCCTTTGCTTCTTCCTTGTTGAGACATCTTAAATATGGACCTGCAAGAGATTTTCTATACAATATATTGTCTATAATAACAAATTAGACACCTTCATCCTGAAAGTTCTAGCATGTTCTCCATCGGGGATGTTACCATCCTCGAGATAGTTTATGATATGAGTCATCCAGGATGTATCATCTCGATCTCGGGTAGCAAGGACAGTGCCATCTTCAGGATGTGCAGTATTATCCTTAAGATGCACCTCTATAGTTGATAGCTTCAATATGTGGATGATAGGGATTTTGGACCCTTATGGTAAATTCAGAGAAGATCCTAAGTTTGCTATGGCATCAACTTCAGCATTTTTTTCCCTAGGTACCTGTGTTAGTGTAAATTCTGCAAAACAAGATGCTAATTTCTTGACTATTTCAAGATATTCAGCTAATTTTTTACCTTTTACTGCATAAGATCCATTGAAATGGTTAGTAATTAATAAGGAATCAACAAATACTTCTAGCTTCGACACATGCATATCCTTAGCAAGTTGTAAACCAGCAATGAGAGCTTCATATTCAGCTTCATTATTGGTTGCTTGAAATGCATATCTAATCGCATGGGGTATTATGACCCCTTGTAGCGATTTTAGTAGTAATCCTAATCCATTGCCCCTCATATTCGAAGCACCATAAGTATAGAAAATCCATTTTTCCAAGTTTTCATTTAGTTGTTCAACTTCCTTTTCTACTTCATTTAGGATGTCACTACTGATATCAGCCACAAAATCAGCTACAGCCTGTGATTTGATTGAATTTCTAGGTTCATATACCAAGTCAAAAGTACTTAATTTCACTGACCATTTTGCCATTCTCTCTGACATTTCTGGTTTTCTAAGCACGTTTTTAATGGGGTAATTAGTTTGAACATGTATCCTATGTGTTTCAAAATAGTGCCTTAACTTGGTAGATGCCATGATTAGAGCTAAAATAAGTTTTTCAAGATGAGAATACCTGGTTTCAGCATTCAATAGAGTTTTACTTACATAATAGACAGTATGCTGTTGACGTTCGAAGTCTTTTACCAGAACTACACTTATAGCATTCCCAGAAACTGCGAGGTATAGCTTGAGAGGTTCACCATCCTCAGGTTTCATAAGGAGTGGGACTGCTGCAAGATATTCCTTCAGCTTCTTTAATGCTTCTTCATGTTTTTGTCCCTAATCGAATTTATTGTTCTTTTTTAGGATGTCATAGAACTCCTTGCATTTTTCTAAGGACTTTGAGATGAATCTGTTCAGGGCTGCTATCCTGTCTGTCAACCTTTGTACATCCTTGACATTTATTGGAGATTTGAGACAAACGATGCCTTTAATTTGTTCTGGACTGGCTTCGATTCCTCTTTTGGTTACTAGGTATCCAAGAAATTTACCAGCACCAATCCAAAGTTGTATTTGGCAGGATTCAACTTCATATTATAAGCATCTAGGATGTCAATGGCTACTTTGAGATCCTGAAGATGGTCTTCAGCTTTCTTGGACTTCACTACCATATCATCGATGTATACTTCCATTGTGTCCCCAATCTTTTCCTTGAACATCATGTTGACCAGCCTTTGGTATCTTGCACCTGCATTCCTTAGTCCAAAAGGCATAGCAACATAACAATAAATACCTGAAGGGTCATGAATGCAGTATCCTCTTGATCGTCCGGTTCCATCTGGATTTGTTGAAATCCTGAAGATGCGTCCATGAAAGTTAGCATTTCATGGCCAGCTGTGGCATCCACCATTGAGTCGATATGTGGAAGTGGAAATGGATCCTTAGGGCAAGCCTTGTTGAGATTTGTGTAATCTACACATACTCTCCATTTTTCATTCTTCTTTTGCACCACGACTACATTGGCTAGCCACCTTGGGAATTTGACTTCCCTTATCATCTTAGATTTCAGTAATCTATCCACTTCTTCTTCTTTGATGGCATTTCTTTCGGGTGCGAATTTCCTTCGCTTTCGTTGGATGGATTTGAAGCTCTTATCGATTCCAAGTTTATGAGTGATGATAAATTTGGAGATGCGAGTCATATCTTCGTGTTTCCAAGCAAATGTCAACATCCTGCATTTTAAAAACGAGATTAGAGATTGTTCAATGTCATTAGGGATATTCTTACCGATTTTCATAGTGATATCCTTGTCATTTTCGTCAAGGCATACTGTCTTTACATCCTGGTCAGGATGTGCCTTAGCATCCTGAGGATAACACTGTGCATCCTGCTGTAATTGATATGCTTGTCTTGTTGAAGCTTTTATCGATATTGTGTAGCAATCCTTGGCTTCCTGTTGATCACTGTTAACTTTGACAACTCCCTATGGAGTTGGTAGTTTTACACATTGGTGATATGTTGAGGGAACTGCTTTCATGTCATGTATCCAAGGTCTCGCTAGGATAACATTGTAACTGGACAATGAATCTATCACACAGAATCTTTGGATAGAGTTCACTCCCTCGACATACACAGGAAGTTTAATATCACCAACTGTGCTCTTGGTCTCTCCACTTAATCCAACCAAGATAGACAACCTAGCCACTATATCGGTTTCAGGGATGTTCCTCCTTTTGAGAGCTTCCAGCTGTATTATGTTGACTGAACTCCCTCCATCTATTAATATCCTGCGAACAAAGTGGTTAACAATATATAAAGTAATGACCAAACCATCATGGTGAGGCTCTAGAACGTTTTATCGATCTTCTTCTTCAAAGCTAATCACTTTTGCATTCGTCAGTATGGTAGTCTTTGTGGCTTTTTTCCCTTTTCT
The DNA here is from genome assembly GCA_028751855.1 of Ambrosia trifida. Classification (NCBI taxonomy): domain Eukaryota; kingdom Viridiplantae; phylum Streptophyta; class Magnoliopsida; order Asterales; family Asteraceae; genus Ambrosia; species Ambrosia trifida. The sequence goes on along the minus strand of CM054123.1, from coordinate 18,285,662 downwards.
GATTTCATTTCTCTTGCATGCCTTTTGGCTGCTGAGTAGGATGTCCCACAAATATCTGATCCTCCTGAAATAAAATTAATGATGCCAGCATCCTTGGGTGGAGATGTTGCCCTTTCTGGGATGCCAGTGCTATCCTGAATCTTTGACTTCTTTCTACCCAGCAAATCCTTAAGATGGGCCCTTGCTTAGGAGATATGCTATTTCTTTTCTCAAAGCAATGCAATCTTCAGTAATATGTCCAAAATCTTCGTGGAAAGCACACCATTTGGATTTGTCCTTCCATCCTGACTTGGGTTTCTTTCCTTGGCTATCTTGCTTTGTCTCCAAGATCCTTCATAGTGTACATTAAACCTGTTACATCCACAGAAAAACAATAGTCCGACAGTTTAGGACAATCCTCTTCATCGTCATTCTCGACCACTTTAACCTTTTTATTATTAGGCCTAGCATATGGTTATGCTTGTATGGTTTGTATGTGGAAGTGGACTTATGATTGGGATTGTTGTATCTTGAGGATGTCTCTATCCTCTCCTGTATCTTCTTGTGATCTTCAAGACGGGTGAATCTTAAAGCTCTATTTCGAACTTCATCGAGATTCCTACAAGGGTTCATCACCAATTCTCTATAGAAAGGTGAATCCTTCTGTAGTCCCATCTTGAAGGCTTGTACTTCCGTTGTGAAATCCAGATTCGGGATATCAAGTGCTTCCTTCCCGAACCTTGTGATATACTCCCTGAATGAATCTCCCTGTGGTTGTGTTACCCTATACAAATCACTTGTCAAACGTTCAAATGTTCGACTGCAAGAAAACTGATTGTTAAACATGGTAACTAAATGAGCAAAAGAAGTAATAGAATATGGAGGAACACTTAGTGGCCATTTTAAGGCTGGACCAGTGAGGGTAGAACCAAATCCTTTGCATAAGCATGCTTCTTTCAAGTTTGTAGGAATGGGGTTTATTTCCATCCTTTCCCTGTATTGTGCTACATGCTCTTCGGGATCAGTGGATCCATCATAATGCTTCATGCTTGGAGTCTGGAATCTCTTCGCAATCTCAGCATCACATATTGGAGGTGCAAAACGAGACACCCTATGACATGCTGAGGATACTTCATGGATGGGCTGTATTATCCCCGGCACACTAGACACTATATCCTTGATTTTCTGAAGCTCTCTCGCCAACTATGGATTTATAGATGTATCCTACAAAGAAGCAATATCGTTAGTAGCATAAGTACTTGAACTTAAATTGTTACCGTTGTTGTATCCTCGAGATAGTTCAGTGGCATATCCTCGAGATGGCTCTACAGCGTATCCTTGAGATGGCTCGGTAGTGTATCCTGCATCCCTAGTTGCTGCAATCCTGTGTGCTGAAACAGTTTCTGGTGCAGAGAATCCAGTGCTCATGGGGATGAAATCTCCTTGATGAATGCCCCCAGAGATGCTAGAATTGAAATCCAACACTCTAGGCTGCAATAATGTCCCCATGTCTTCAGCCGGTCTCTTTGAGGATGTTTAGAGAGATTGAATCTCTCTTATCAACATCTGGTTGGTATCCTGCTGCTGCTTTATTTGATCCTTCACCATTGCAAACATGGAAAGGGGCTCATCATTTGACACGAAAACAAGAGGAGTGGATCCAGATGTTGCCATCCATATCTAGCAGTGTTAGGAGCAACACTCCTGGTAATTTGTGCAGAACTCTTAGGGAAGGTAGGAGGAGGTGGTAGAGTCACATTTCTGGCAGAGGTTTGTGGATAGTGTGGAAGAAGACAAAGATTTTGGGTTTGAGGCCATAGTTGTCAAGATTTTTGAAATAAATTGATTGGGAAAGAGTTTTAACAAGTTTTTGTTAAAAATAGCACCACTTGCCCCACGGTGGGCACAAAATTGTTTAGGTCAAAAATTACCTACTAGAAATAATTTTGTTTTCCAAATTAGTAAATATGACGTAGGGTGCTAAATGTGTGAAATATAGTAAATGCTTAGTGTTATTTTAAAGATGAAGGTTTATAATGATAAATTGATAAAAATATGACAACTATGCTTAGAATGGAAAAGAATGGTTTTAGGATGGACGGTTATATCCTGGGGATGTAACTGTTTGGCAGAATGGTAAGACAAGCAAATATAAGTATGAAACAACAAAGAACAACACTCGATGTACGAGGAAAGCCCTTGATCACTTAATGATCGCCGAAACAAAACCTCGGGAGGAGTCTAGGCCCCAGCCTTGTTTGCTAATATTAAAATGGTAAAAATGTGTTACGACTTTGGAAGTATGATGAACAATCTATGAGTACAATGATTGTGTAGAGTGTGTATAGAAAGTATATCAGGTGCTTGATAACTTATAAGTGTGTTCCAAAGTGTCTACGTGTCTTATGTTTGTTCATCATACCCCTATGTATTGTTTACATGACAATAATTAGAAGATCCCATAATATCCGTTGTTTTCAATGATCTTCTGTATTGTTTCAAGTAGTTGCTGAGGATGTTTCAACTAAAATAAACGTTAGACATCAGTTTCCATCTTTCTCGCCTATCATTCATTGTTTTGGCGGTTACACTTTGACTCGCTTTTAAGTCTATACGCGTATTCTTCTTGCATCCTTAAATTCATTGACTTGGTAAGACTTTGTAGCCGTTGGAAAGGGGTTACAAGTCTTTCTCATTCATTGATTGTACCTGCAAAAATATCAAGACAAGATAATTCGTTAGTCTATCCTCATGATGCATACTTGCCAGAGTGCTGTTACATCTTAAGTCTGCTTAGTCCTTCACCATCCTGAGGATGTCATATGAAATATTCATGGTAAATCCATCTTGAGGATTTCACCACCAACACTCACTGTTAGGGTTTTGCATGGAACTCCTATAGTCTAGCATGAAGTATTTTACTAACTGAGGCCTTGAACTTACTAGTGTGTCTACTGTTAGACTGCACATCTCGGGATTGACCCGTTGGAACCCTCTATAGCCCAACTATGATGCAATTGGTAACATGTAATGCTATGCACACTGTAAACATGTAGCTAAGTTTATGGATATGACCTATGATTTCGACGGGTGTCACAAAAATTGTAATAAATTCAGATAGGTGTTGGTTGACACGCACATATAAGTATGTGCATCCTGAAGATGGACTAACGAATTATCCTATTCGATGCAATTCTAAAATACTGGTGTTGGTGGTGAAATCTTTAGGATGGAACTAACTTATATTTTCTATGTGACATCCTCAGGATACTAAAGGCAGAACAGGATTCAGGATGACACTGCATATTATCTTATGTGCATCCTGAAGATGGACTAACGAATTATCTTATTGTTATATGAATGCAGGTACACTTAATCAAAATTAAGACTTGTAACTCTTCCCTAACGGCTATATAGTCTTATTCAAGTCAAAAGAGCTGAAGATGGAAGAGGTATACGTATGGAAGAAGTCCGTTTCTAAAGAATAGGTCCAAAGTGTAACCGCCCGATATAAATGAATGGCGAAAATCATGGAAACTGTTATACCAACGTCTATGTTGGTCAATTCTGCTTCAAATCTCACCTAAAAAGGTCAAGGAGCACAATAAATGAGGCGGATTTCATGGGATCTTTTATTTATTCAATTGTAACTATATAAAGGGGATGAAAACGAGTATAGGACACTTAGTTGCTTAGCTGTCACACCATGCCAATGGCGGAAACACGTGGCGCGACGTTCGAAGAGTATAAAACCAGGATTAACACAAACTATAAGTAATTAAGAAAAGGGGTCATTTATTTAAACGTCGAAAGTAGTTTCATGTTCGTACATTCTTAAAACAACCTAGTTTAAAAACCCAAAAGTAGAGGTTTCACTATAATATTCCAACCCATGGAAAATAAAGGTAAAACCCCATCAAAATATCCGACGTCTTATGAGATCCCCGCCTGCTCCTAGCCATGTAGACTTCCAGCAAATTAGTTACCTAAAAGATATGTTAAAAATTGTCAATATATAAATAGTGAGTTCACATGTTTTAAATTACAAAACATTTTAACAACAACATTTTTGGGAAATAGAGTATTGTAAGAGTTGGAATCTCCTACAATCTACTTGAGCACATAACCAAACCAAGACTAGTAATGTCTCGCTCATAGTTGTTTCTCAGAAAATAACAACTTAGTCAGAATACGTGCACCCCTGGCATACACAGTTGCATAAATCGACGCTATCGATTAGGGGTGGGCCTTGTCAGGCACCAATAGTACTATCGAAATATTCCTTCAATTTTCGATTTCATTCATATATACGAATAAATGGTTACAGTAACGAGTACACACCCCGAGTGGCGAACAACAAACTCAAGTGCTCAACTATCACATATTTCCCTAACATATCTTTCCCCCGAAAAGTAAAAATAGTAAAATGGGGCCGTGAAACTCACCTCAATCAAAGTATGCAAATCCAATAAAGAGAATAGCTCGTCCGGTTTCAAACACCTACAATGTCCTAGACGTATAAATCACTAAGTCTATAGTGCGTGTGTTTCGAAAAGTCGTACGCCCAACTCCCAACACCACTATTCAGTTCAATTCCCTATTTAATTAAACATGTATCCTAGGTTCGTTGGTGATGGATTACCCTTAGTATAAGTTACACTTATATTCTTGTATTAATTAACTCGTTTACATTACCATCGACTTGTCTCACCTTACCGTATAATTATTTTCCCATTAAATAGTTATACTAGGATCTTGTCGATCGATATTACATTTTCAACACTCGACTCGACTCACCTATTGTATATTTACTTTCCCATTAAATAAATATACTAGGATCTCGTCGGGCCGAACATTGTCAAGTTTGTAGACTTGTTTTAAACGTGAAATCTTGTAGATTATTTATGTTAATTGTCTCATGAATATATTTTCAACACTTAGGGAAGTGTCATGTATTTTCACCCAAGTTATATATTTTAGTTCATAAAATATATGTTTTCATTTCCACATTTAGACGCAATAACATATATACGTATCTTGTAGAAAGTTATACAATATATACTTATTCGTCCGTTTTTACATGTTAGTCCGTTAACATGTCGTGGTATAAATACGTTACATTGATCGCTTTTATTTATATATTTTCATGTCCCGAAATACACAAGTTGTTTATATATATTTTTGTAGGAATAAATACTTGTCATCGAAATATTATTTCTCCTACTTCCAAAATATATACTTTTGTTATTTTTCCTAAGTTTCCAACAATATGTTTTCTTGAAATTACTAAATCTCTAATTTCTAGATATTTTACTTGGAAACTTTATAAATAACATTTTATTTTCAAAATAAGACTTGATTATTTACAACAAAATACTCCAACACTTTTGTATTCCCATATATACAAAAGTGTTCATTTTCACACAAAATTAACCAAGTCTTTATGTTACTAAATTTGTATAAAAACTTTTGTTTTTATATTTTTCTAATATGTTTGGTAATCTCTATTTTTATAAAACCCTATTTTATAAAAATACATTTTTGTAAGTTTACTAACTTTTTTACAAAACAACCTTGGAAAGTTAACATCTACTATGTTTAACACCTAAGTTTCCAAAGTCACATTTTAAGATCTAAGTTTTTAAAGTATCATTTTATACACCTTAACTTTTAAAGTTACAAAATAATACCTCTAACTTTCAAAAAGTTACTCTTTCTACCTAGATCTTTCAAAAGTGACAATTTTACACTAAACTAGTAAATTTGTTTTTATCAACTTTGTCAATATAACTTATTATTATGTTCTAACACTAATAATATTCCAATATAGTCTTACTAAGGTTAATACTATGTGGATTTTGTGTGTTAAGTCCATAATATCCAATATGTCCATTTCTAGTGTTTCAAAGTTAGTGTCTTTAAAGATGTAGTTTTTAGATCTTGTAATATTTTTAAGTTCCATCATGTTATTATGTTTTAGATGGTTATATTAGGATGATCAAAACCATTTTTAAACATGTTCAAGTTGTTTTTATAAAAATCAGCCAAAACATCTTCAAATACATGTGTATGTGAACTTATAAAAACTATAAAAACACTAACAATTTATACCAAAACTTTCGGCCATATTGTTATCTTTATGAACCTTTGTTAAACTTATAAAATCATGTATTATCTCATGATTAAAACTCTAGTTGCATATCATGTTCAAATATTTAACATATATTAGATTTTGCTTAATTTTTTTTAAACAATAACAACACTTACACAACTCACGGCCTAAACATATATTTTTTTAGCATTTCCATTTTAAACTTGTAAAACATATATTTTATCCTGTGGAATCCTAACCCATCTACAACTTGCTTCTAACACATGTTAAATAAAAAGAAACATAAACAAGAAGGAAGATTAAGAAACTTACAACTAGCACAAGGCTAGAGAAGACTCAAAACTCAAATGGAAGGAGGTTTAAGTGTGCCTTCCAAGGGTTAAGCTCCAAGTTTCTTGAGCACACTAGTGTAGGTTATGGAATGGAGTAAACTTATGAGTGTTTACTTGAAAAAAATGAAAATGGATTATGTTATAAGGAATGGCCGTAAGTTTTTATGAAAGAAAGGAAGTTTTTGTGTCTTGAAGTGTTAGTGTTCATGTGCATGTGCTTATCCTTATAAAATATTAACTTTTGTACTTGGAAAAGACAAGGTATAAGCATGCTTCTTAAACACCATCATTTTATATAAAGTTGCAAGTAATATTAGGGTGGCTAAGCCACTTCTAAAATCTGCCCAAAAAGTGTGGTGTGACCCACTTGTCTTTTGGTAAATATCTTGTAATTACTTGATTAAATCCTAACTAGTTCGGTTAGGGTTTTTAGGGTTTTATCGCGTGTTTTATTACGAGCTATTCCGGACATGTAATTGACTCCCGATTACCCTTAAACATGAGTTATTTTAGGTATTGGTATGTTGTTTAGGCTTTAATTGGGTGAATTTGTAAGTTTCGCGCGTATCGTGCGATACGCGAACTTTATTCATTACCGGGATATTTGTGTTTGGAGTTTCCACATATGGTTTTGGAGTTCCAAAACACATATATTTAATTCATGGAAATTCCCTTTATTCATATCCCGGGTGTTCAGGATCGTTTTCAGTTAATTAATCATTATCGGGTAATCACCAACGTCTGTTCTGGACAAGTTTATTTGCACGCGATTTCGTCGTGATTCAACATTAAACATGTGCATTCCTATGCATCTTATGAGGAATTTTCTACTCTCTAAGGTTTAGTTAAAACAATTAGAATGAAATTGCACTTAGTTACGTTATTTACAAATAATTAATTAGTACGGAATTACCTTAATTTTGCCGGTTGTCACATTAGCACTAGTTGATACACTTCTGAACTCTCACTTTCCATAAGAACACACACATACTTCACTACATTGTAATCTTAGTCACTCGTTCATCACCCATCCAAAGTTGTTCTTATTTTTACGTTCTTAATATTAACAAACAAGGCAAAGGCTTAGAATCCTCCCAAAGTTTTGTGCCGGCGATCATAAAGTGATCAAGGGCTTTCCTCGTGCATCGAGTGTTGTTGGATTGTTATCTTTCATTTACATTTATTTACAATAGTTCTGTGTCAGACAGTTCCATCCTCAAGACATAACTGTCCATCTTGATCGATTTCTTTGCCATCTTGAGCATAGTTGTCATTTTTTGTTTCTTTGGTATTCTAACGTGCCATCTTGAAAATATAACTGAGTTTTGAACATTTTGAACACATTTAGCACTCTACCTCACATTACTAATTTGGAATACAAAGTTATTTTTATCAAGTAATTTTTGACCAAAACAACTGGAACATAGGATTAGAAATCTCAAAAACTGAATATTAGTGTTGGATTTTGATATTGCAACAGACATTATTTGAGGAACTTATTGTTGTTTAATGTAAGTCATTCATGGATACGCTTAAGATGTTTGGTATGGGTTTATGTCCCATCTAGGTAAAAATAACATACAATAGGGCCGCCCCCCGGTCCTCGTCCATCTATCAAACGCTGTTAGGGCACAATAACGGCATTGACGCACAATAACGACCAACGACGCTCAACGACTTGATCAGGTGGGACCCATGAGTTTAACCATTTGTGAACGAACATATTTAAAAGAAATCATTTTTAAAGAAAAAACGTTTTTTATATATACACACACACACACACACACACAATTAGGAGGGGCGAACCGGGATATCCTATGACAGCGTGAGGATACCTTATAGATAGGTTGAACTATCCCGGGTACACTCGGTATCCTATTCTTCAGTTTCTGTAGTTCCTTAGCCATCTGGGGGCTGATGCCGATATCCTACATAGGTTCAAGATTGTTACTAGAAAGGATATTATTGTTATTAAAATTGATACCGGTGTTCTGTCCTCGGGATGGCTCTAAAGCATATCCTGATTCTTTTGAAACTGTGACTCTTATAGACGGGGTGACTTCAGGAATTGTAGCTCTAGACTTCATGAGAATGAATTCTCCTTGATGATTGTCCTTAGTTGCCATCGAGTTGAAGTCCAGCACCCGAGGATGTAAGTGTGTAATTGCATCCTCAACCGGTTTCTTAGAAGATTCCTTGATTGATTGGATTTATCTAATCAGCATCTGATTCGTCTCTTGTTGATTCTTCTTCTGCTCTTTAACACCGTGAACATGGAAAGCAGCTCATCATTCAATATCAGAACATGGGGAGTCATACTAGATCTCATGCATCTAATGTGATTCCCGCAACCCTCGATTTTTATTTCAGGTGAACTACTCCCATGGGGCCATTTCTTGATCGAGCATGCAAGGTAGGAAAGCTCCTAACCTTGGAGAGGTGTTAGGTCGGCCTTAAGGCCTCCCACAAGACCTCAAGAACTCTACAAGAAGGGTGGAAATCGACCCAAGATGTCACACCAAATGGTTGAGTTGAGCTTGTTATTTATAGGATGATCAGGACAAGCATGGCCGTGCACCAAGGGTTGGCACCCTCATGCACCTGCCCCACGTACGTGTTTTTGCTGCAAGGACTGTCTGTCTCTATTTTGATGTCTGGCACGCCCGTGCTCCATACTGAGCATGCCCTTGCAGGTGACAAAAGCTGTTTTCTTGTCCCCCCCCCCCCCTCAAGTTGGTTGCTTTGTCTTCTAGTGCGCGAGGCCCTTATACCACTGAGC
>CM054123.1:17659894-17676360 GCA_028751855.1 Ambrosia trifida | reverse complement strand
ACGTATTGATGATTGTTCAGTAGCTCATGGTGAATAATAAATTTCATTAAATGATTTAAATAAATTACATACAATTGTTCTATGAATTTGTACATCTCAAGATGAAAAATACTAGCTACACATCCTCAAGCATTAACTCTAATCTTCAAGCAAGTAGAACCTGAAACATGTTAAGTTTGAAAATATTTTGGGTCAACAAAAGTTGGTGAGAATACATAGGTTTTGCATATAGTTGAAAGCAATATGTTGTAACGCAATCATAGTTGAAGTATAATAATGAGCAATGATAGAATATGAGTCCGACATGTAACAATGCGTCTTTTATACAATCAAACCTTGTGTCGACTGAGACCTAACTTGCAAGTTAGTAAAAGTGTAACTGTTATCGATCATCCCTGAATTTATGCGGGGGATGGGTTTGTCAGACCTATAGCACTATAATCTAAACAGGCGGCTTGATCAATGTTAATGATTGTATTGTGCCTTTTTGTTACAGTCAAATGATAGAATGAGTAAATGATAGTGTAATTGAATCATGAGTAAATAATAGTGTAATTGAATCATGAGTAAATAATAGTGTAATTGAATCATGAGTAAATGATAGTGTATAAAATGTTTAAACATGTTTCACCCCAAAATGTAAAACAGAAAAAGGGGCTATGTAAACTCACCTTAGTGTTAGAATGATGACCCTTGTTATATAAGTAAATGTGGCTTGTGTGTATCCAAATATCACCCTATTTCAAGGTAATAAATAAGTGTTGAGGAAAACTTAATAATTCTAAGTTTTCTAGTCTAAAATGTGCTAGGGTTCCTAATTTGGGGATTAATAATTGATTATGATTAAATTTGAATAAATAAAGAAATAATTAATGAACATGTTTTCTGGCCAAAATTATCTAAAAGTGATTGAATTATATCGTAACAAATGTAAAAATAATTTTTGTAAAATTATTTTCTTAATTAATGAATATTTATATATTAATAATTATTTGACAAAATTATAGACTTAATATTTAAAAATATTAAAAATTATAAATTTCGAATCAAAAATTTATATTTCTGATCTAAATGATTTATGATAATTTATGTGAAATTTTGATGTAAAAATAATGAAAAATGAATTTATTATGATTTATTTATGATTAAAAAAACAAAAATCGTTTAAAAATATTAAATAAATGATTTTTCAGAAATAAAAATCATTTCTGGAATATTTATTGTTTTATAAACTCAGAATAATTTTTGTGGAATTTTATAAAATCATTTTGATATTTTTATAGAATTTTATAATTATAAATGAATAAATTTGTAATATTTATTATATATAATAAATAATTAAATTTTTCGAAAATAAAAGTTGTATAATAAAGTTTATTAGTCATATAGTATAAAATAACTTTTGTAGAATTTATATATCACAATAACTATTTTAAATGTAATTTACATTATTAATACAAAAGAGATAAATAAAAATGCAAAATAAAAAAGAGGTGCAGCTAATGGGATTCGAACCCGGACCCTCGGCCGGTTCAGGGTTTTAAACAACGAGGGAATCACCAACTGATCTGTGGATCAGTTGGTGATTGTTTTAAGACTGTTTTAAATAAATACGATAACTGCGAAAAGTTATCTTCCCCAAATTCGTGATTGAACCCTAATTTTTCTAATCGATTCAAATAGCAAACAATAACTACAGAATCCTTGGGGTTATTAATTGGACGATAATGATGAACAAAACCACATGATTAATTGGTACTTACAGAAGAGGATCGATGATGAATGGTTGGTCAAACGAAAAGGTCAAACACGAACGGAAATCACAGATTAAGCTTGGTTTGGTAGAAATTGAAAGTAAGGGTTATGTTTTTCGGCGAGTTTAGTGTGTAGGAATGGTTTCAATTTATACAAAATATTCCGAATTATAGTTTTAGAAAGTTTTACCAAGGTAATTATTAAAACGCGTTTTTCATATATATTTGGTATGTTTTGACTGGGTTATTGCGTGATAAGGACGCGTATATTCAGTCATACCATAATAACAATGCAATTACAAGCTTCTTACCATGTTTGCTTTAATCATTTGGTCAACCAAGCCTTTATTTGGCTGATTCCTTGTTGCAGCGAAGGAAAACAGAAGTAGCCTTCAAGGCTTAAGTGGGCTTATATACCTATTGGGTTGGGATTAAATCAGGAAGTGAGGCGTAGCCTAGATGGTTTTGGTGTGCGTGCTTTGTGCTGACCCGGCTTCGGTTCGAGTCATGGCAGCAACATTCTTCTTTTTTTTTTTTAAACTGAGTGGAGGTGGGAGAGTGATTAGTGGGCCGGGTCTTGGTTTGGGCTGGGTTTTGTTGGTTTGTTGGGCTCCGGATTTTTAAAAGGAATGAAAGGATTGGTTGGGTTTGTGAGCTTGGGCTTAGGAGTTAATAGGTTTTAGGGTGGGCTTATGGTTTGGGTAGAAAGTTTAGTTTTATTAAAACATGATAGGTGTATAAACTTTACAAATTATTATTATTATTATTATTATTATTATTATTATTATTATTATTATTATTATAAAGTGGTTAATATATATATATATATATATATATATATATATTGCTTTTGAAATCATATAAGGAGTATATGGTGGGTAAAGTGGTGATTTTATTAACTCAAAAATTTGGAAACAAATACGTGATGTTACATATCTCAATAAACAAACCTTTTCGTCACTTCCTTGTTGTAAATCACATCTTGAATTCCAGGTAATCCGATTTTTCTTATTTACCAAATTTTGTATTGCCTTTCCATGGCATACATCTAAGATAACTTATTTTCCACCTTAGACATTCTTAGTCTTCCGTTTGTTTCACAAAATTCCTCCATTCAAGGCTAGTCACTGAAATCTATTCTCATTCCAAGGCTTCTTGTCTACGATTTTCTAGACTAATACTAATTTAATAAAATGTTTGCCATTCAATTCCACCTAGGAAGTGGCAACTGACCTTCTATCTTTTCGAAACTTCAGACGGTGCCGCGTAAATAATGGAGTTATAACAAATGTAATTTTCTAAAGGCATTAGCAACTAAGTGACTCCATGTACAATCTTCATTCGAAATCCTAACTGCTTCAAAAGCAACTAACCGGGTAATTCCTTTGGACTTATTTAGTGCCATTCTTCATTTCTATCCTAATATCACAAGTCGTAATACTGCGTAATCCTTTCCGCAGCTCGGATAATCAATCCGGATTTAAACGCAGAAATGAAATCCTGGGTTTGATAGTAAAAGTCTATGCTAATCCCTTAGACTACCTGTTACACAATCATCATTCCTATTTACCTCGCGAATCTCTACTCATATAGCACACAATAGTTCTACAGGAAGCATATCACACATCATCTCTTTTCAAATCAAAACTCATAACCATTCCAGTCTCTATTAAAGTAGGTGTAGGTTATTTATTAACGAAGAACGTACTGGTCATCATCACATAATCTTGGGAAGCTGCGCCCATGCTCCCTTCCATTACACATGTCCTTCCATCCATCCCACTAAGCCTCGGGCACTCCCTCTTGAAATGTCCAACCACACCACAATGAAAGCAACCTTGATTAGTTTGACTCTTGTCATTCTTAGCTGGGATACGCGCTTTGCATTTTGGGGCCGCATGCCCGCTTCGACCACATTTTTCACAGAGCCTAATAACCTTCCACTTTCATGTCTTGCAGATCCTGTTCCTTTTTCTCATATACCACCTATTTAGATCTTCAATCCTCTTTCTCTTCTTACTTAACCTTCGCGATTTTGGTTTCATAACTCTTTCAACCTCCTTAGTCGGTTTTTCCCCAGCTTTACCCTTATAAACCAGTATCCCCATTCTGACTGCACCGTCAGTTATGGAATCTGCCAAGGACATAGCACTCTGCAGGGTGGTTGGTCTTACAGATATTACCATATCCCTGACTTGAGGTACCAAACCCCTCGTATAGTGCTCAATAATAGCAAACTCCGATATAAACAATCTAAGGACCAAACTAGCCAGTTCACTGAATCTTGTTAAGTAAGCCTTCACCTCTGCTCCTTCCATAGTAAGTGCCAAAAACTCGGCTACAATCTTCCGTATATCACTGTAGGAACAATATTCCCTCAGTATCATTTCCTTTATTTCATCCCACGAGATACCTTATGCAACACTACTTCCTAGTATACGAACTTGCATAATCCACCATGCAGCAGCATCACCTCGACGAAAACCAACAGCATACCTAACATTCTGAGTAGTGGAACTGTTACTAGTCGTCATGACTGTCTCCATTTATTTGATTCATTTAATAACTCCCAATGGACCTTCGGCTCCTGAAAAAGTACAGGGGTGACAAGACAGAGATGTCCTATGATCACTACCCTGCTCAAGCTCTCATGTGTTGTCAAGACACGTAACAGTTATTATTCGATATAAGAATCAAAGTAACCATTTCATGAAACGTTAAAACCAATCTCAACTGCTCTTACCTGATGATCCTCCAACATGAAAACCTCCTCCTAGTCCAAGCTCGATCGTACCTCGACTCTGTGAACTACTACCGCCTAGGTTACCATCACCTAACATGTTATCAACTTTACTTCCACTGACCTCTGGGTTGGTCTCATGCTGCTCAAGTGCAAGTGTTATTTGTTGAGCTATCATTCTAGCCAACTACTCTGCCGAAATGGGAAGTGAGTAGTCTCCTGCCTCAACATTTGCTTTTGATATGGGTGCCATCTTTCCTTTTCTATATATCTAAAAGTAAATGTGTACATAAGGAATAAGCTACTTATTTCGGAAACTAATTATGTCGTATACTAAATATCATTCCAAACAACATTCATATCTACAAAGTAATTCCCCAACTCATGTACCACTAACGAATAGCAATCAAACCGAATAAAACCTACCATAATCATGACAAACTTAAAGATAATAGCCAACAGTACTTGTTCATAAAAAAAAGTCACCCAACCAAAATACACATTGTCTAGTGCAATACAAATAAACCACAAAGAAAACGAGGAAAAAAACCATCACCGAAATAAGTTTGTCCAACAGGATTCATCAAAACATAGGGTCTAACATGCCCAAAGTCAACATCTTAACAAAACAACTCATGGGATCCTGCCTCCATGAAGAATAGTAGCCATGAACATCAACACCACAGTAGCTAGTGCCATAGCCGCACTATACCTCTCTTCAGCAACCATCACGTGCTGCCCTAATCCAACCATGCCAGCTTTAATCTCCTCCAGTTTGTTATCCTGTTCGGAAATCTTCTTTTTTGTCTCCACCAAATCTCCCTGTATAACCAACAAATCGGTTTCCAGCTTCTCGATCCGGTGGCGCATCTGATCGCTTGCATCACTATGAATCACTGAATCCTCCTCGAAAGTAGTAATCCTACCATCCAAAATATCTACCTTATCATCCAAGGGACCAATCTGACCTCCCACAGTCTTCCACGATTTTGGATCCACTCAAACTTATCATTTAACCCATCAGCCCTATGCTCTGATCCATCTATACGATGTTGTAAGGAATATGCCCTCATATCCACTCTAACATACTTCCCCTGGAGTGTAATAATCTTTATATCGGTACGTGCCCATGTGCCGCCAGGGTAGCTACGGTGTGTGCTATAGGCTTGCCTGTCAGTGTAGAAATACAAACAGCTAATGAGGATCCATCACGCTAATAGGTATGAGGTATATCCTCTATCTCTGCCCACTCATTCAACTATTGTGGCAACCAAACCCAACGTCTCGCCTCTGCCCTACGCTTCTTTGTTTTAGGGACTGACTGGTCTTCGGTATCCAATGGCCTCTTGTGTGTTGCCTTGTCCGTAAGGGGTGCTATCTCATCGGGCTTAGAATCAATAACGGGTGCAACCAATGGCTCTACACTGGCGGGTACAACAACCTCGGGTCCAACCACTGCTAGTGCCACTACAACCTCGTCGTCTCGCTCTACCAACCAACCCACTCCAGGCACATCTATTTCATCTTCCTCCCGAGCTACTTGTGTTGCTTTAGGGTCGTGTGGTGCTCGTGGTGACTCTTTCTTAGTACTGGAGAAACAGGTGCTCGACGAAACCATGATCTGTGACAATCAGTTTCCGTACTTAATAAATATATAATCATATAGTATAACACACTTAACCACACATGCACGTTTAATAGTACACCTTAAGAACATAACTATTCTTACATACTATTTCCACAGTACTCTATGTGATATATATACTAATTGTTTAGGGTGGTACGAATGCTACTTATGGGCTGTCATCCATTCTTGTACCAACACAACTAAAAATACAAGGCAATAATAGAGATAAGATGTCAAAAGGGAACGGAATCCTTAAGGAAGCTATGAGGACACCTTCCTAGTAACATCATCAACCCCTACTAGTCGTATAACTATATGTAACCACATATGTATTTAAGATGCTACCACATACAAGGTACTCTATATGATGCATATTAAATCCTATAATAATTTACAGGGTTTTTGGGAGTGTTTGTGGTTATAGCATAGATCAAAATTTCTTAATCATCTATAAACTTTGCTCTGATACCAACTTCTGTCACACCTCGACAGCGCATAATGGAATGCAAGTCATGAGGTAACGGAAGTTGTTACCGTAAAGTTTAGCAAATAACTTGTGAATACGTATGAACATCTTGCAACCACCCTCTAGCCCAACACATTTAGGTTTCTAGTTTAAGAAAATTTTAAAAACATGTCATAGCCAAGATAGAGCGAAAGTACATGATCAGTGTTTTACAATTTATTAAAAATAAAAACATAGATTTCATAGTTTAAGGTCCCAATATCATGTCCATACGCAGTGCCTGCTAAACCCACTCTCTCTATATCCCTACGCATCAGTACCTAAAAAACATGCTTAAAAACATCAACAAAAGTTGGCGAGTTCACGGGTTTCAAGGTAATAAACAAACTTTCAAATTTAACGAAAGCGTATGATAAGTATTATTAAAAGAGAACCAAGTAGACTAGCAAGGTCCAACAAGTATCATGTATCCAAAGGCTCCTAACCAAACCATGACTTTGGTTAAATTTTAGATTTCGCCTGCATATATACATATACAACAATAAACCACCCATCCGTGGGTCCTTTCATACATATCTATCCATAGCTAATTTCATGCTACACATCACCTAACATATCACAATCAACCCGTCATACTATACTACTCATCCACTGTCATATGAATACAATAAGCAATTTTTTATGTCAAGCAAACTTTCAATGCCTCATGTTAGCCTATGTGTAACAACCCCGTTTTTTTTTATAATAAAAAATTTATTATCAGTGATAATAATAATAATGATTTTAGAAAAAAAAAATCCATTCTTGTTAATAAAAACGGATTAAACAAAATAATCTTTGAATTTTAATATTATAACGATGGATTTAAATATTTGATAACTGATGTTGTAATGATTTCTAAATGTGATCATTTGTAAACGTTCGAAAAACAATGTGATCAATCTGTAATTTTTAGAATGAAACGTAAAATTCAAAGAATAGTTTTACTAGGCAAAATTAATATATGTAAATGAGAAATTAAATAAGAACAATTATTAATTATTAATTTTGACTATTTTTTTTTGAACGGTCAACGAATCAATTTTCAAGCACTCTCGGGCACTCTTTTGACGAATCAGGTACTCGAGTGGCTAGCCTTTTTAATTCCATAACAGTCATGGAAATCCGTTTATAATTCTGGTTCGTCTTAATAAGAAGTTACATGCATTTGTGTTTTTATTTAATGATAGTAACTTTTTTTAATGATATATAGCCATCCTTAGAATTCACCACTCCTCTGGTGAAACACACCGTCAAATCGATCCCATACCATCATCGCTTATCTTCATCACCGTATTGTCGTAGATAGCCACCGAAAGCAATTGTGGAAGCTATAATCGTAGTTAAAAAAATGTTGTAAACAGTTACGATGTTTGATTGTTTTTGCTTCACATTTAAGGTACGGACTCTAAACAACTTACGTGTACGGATTTGAATTTTCGCAACTTCGTTGTAGAAAAATCAAAGTCGTTATTTCTATATGTTAGGTGACCTCCAAGATTATGTAGTATTATATGTGTATATTAGGGGTGTACAAAAAGCCCACGGCTCGAGGCTTGCTCGAAAAGGCTCGTTTTGTTTTCGAGCCGAGCTGAGTTGGCTCGTTTTGTACTCGAGCCAAGCTCGAGCCAGGGGTGTTCAGCTCGTGGCTCGGCTCGATGGCCCGACTCGTGGCTTGGCTCGATGGCTCGACTCAGACTTGTGTACGTGTAATTAATATATAGATGAAAGTAATATATATTTTGGCTCCAAACCCAATTCTAAAATTCAAATTTTAAAACTCCCACTCATACTACCTACCTACCTCACCTCTTCATAATCCAATAAACCCTAACTTAGAAAAATAAAAATATACATGCATATGTATAATTTTATTTATTTATTTTCTTTTTTATTTTATAAATGTTTGTAAAAAAAATAACGAGCTGGCTCGAGCTCAACTCGAACATTTACGAGCCGAGCTCGACTTTTAAGCTCGACCATAAAAACGAGCTGGCTCGTTTTGTAATCGAGCTCGAGCTCAGCCTGGCTCGCTCAACTCGGCTCGTGTACAGCCCTAGTGTATATAGTTATCTTATTTTTAATAGATATTTAATATGATGCACCGAACTACTGAATTACCGTACCGATAGGTGACCACTGAACCTGTAAGTCCTTCATATATACCGGTCGAGGGGGAAACAAAGCCTTCCTTATAAAGGGGTTGATACCCTTTCATAGCAGGATGCGTTTCGCCTACGTGAGCAACTCGTCGGGTGAGCCGTGAGCTTCTGAATGGGCAACCCATCGGGGGGGGGGGGGGAAACGGTAGCGTCCTAAACTGGTTTACGTGGGATGTTACAGAAAAGTGATCATTGAACTACTGCACCGAAAGGTGACTACTGAAACCACTGATATCACCACAAGGTGACCACTGAAACTACTGTATCACCGAAAGGTGACCACTGAATGTGCTACTAAATGTGTTATGTGAACTACGGAACGTGCTACTGAATGTGCTACGGAAAGTGAACCACTGAATGTGCCATTGATTGTTTATATACGTATATATAGATATTGTTAGGAACTGTATTGTTGTTGTCCCACTGAGTAAATTTTACTCATGCGTGCATATGTGTTTTATGTACGTTAGGTCCAGGTATTCAAGAAGTCTTAAAAGTGTGGGCTCAAGGGAATAAAGATCAAGGGAATCGAGACTCAAAGATCTTTTTTTTTTTTTTGAAACTTAATGATGTTTTTGTAATTGTTGTAAATCATTGTAAAATCTATTATTAAGGATTGATGTATTGAATTCTGATTATTGTAAGTGACACGTCAGCCCTAAAACGGGCGGGGTGTTACACTATGAATATCCTACAAGCTCAATTTAGACTTTAGAATACACATATTAAACATGAAACAAGTCTAGTTTGCTATTCAAAACTATCCACAAAACGTAGCTTATTTTATATCTCAAATTCGCATTTCGGCGACTTTCGCGACATAGTTTCGCATTGTAAACGTTTGTTGTTAAGGTAAACATATTATATACCTTAAATAATGACTTTTATACTCATTTTGGCTCCAATCTAGAGGTTTTACATCAGACATGAAATTGGGTGTCCTAAATGTGTACAAATTGTCAAAAACATACGTTTTTGCGCGTCTTTCGTAAATATAACTTGGGTTTTAACTTAATTAGGTCATCCATATTCACTTTATCACACTTTATTTTGCATCAAAATAAACCACAAAAACCTGCTCTAAATCTATTTTGAAATAATCACTTCTCAAGTTCGTATTTTGGCGTTTTAAACCGAAAAACATGTTTTGATTGTACATGCAAGGTCTTCCAAGCGTGTAGATCTTAGTAAAACTTGTTTTGTAGTATATCAAGCTTATGAAAACTCTTAAAATCCTATATCAATCAGATCTAAAAATAAGTGCAAATATTACACAAAACTCAACATAAATCATTGCATGCACATAAACCTACCAATCAACCAAGCTACTTTTTACTAGACTCAGCCCTATACCATTTATTAATATCATCAAGAACATCAAATATTTATTTTAATTCAGATTTATGATCTTTTGAAAAAACCCTCTTGTATGTTATAAAAATCAAAGGATCTAAGCATGTTTAACCATCTATTGAACAAAGCAATCTATTCCACACACACACATATCTACAATTTATATATATCTACTATTATATATAAATAAAAGTAGATAGGGGACACTTGGCACCTTCTGAGGGCTTCATTTTACTTTTTCCCGCTCATTTTAATTGGTCAAGAAAATAGGTTATGGATACTCCTAATACTAAGTATTGTGGTTCCATTTAAAATAGAGGTTTTTGTTATTTATTCTCACAAAACAAAAACCTCTCACACGTCAGTTTTGTATATGAGGAAAAACCCTAACAAGCCAATTCACTGATTCTACTCTACTTCTCAAGCAAGTCTCTTTCTTAAAAAAATAAATAAATAAAAAATAAAAAAACAAAAACACCTAGTGGTCTCTACTTTTTTTTTTTTTATCTGCTATATGTCTCCTTTTTGTTGCTTAGCTATGCCTTGTTGCCTTTTTTTTGCTTTTTTTTTTTTTTTTTGTTTTTTTTGTTTTTTTTTCTTTTTTTTCTTCTTGTTTTTTTTTTTTTGCTGGTTTTTGCTTTTTTTGTTTTTTTGCCTTTGCCTTTGATTGTTGCTATTTCTATGTTGCTATTTTCGTGTTTTATTTTTTATTTTTTCTGTTTTGTGCTTTTTTTCTATTTATTTCAATTCTAAGGTTCTAAATTCGTGTTACTTTCATCTGATTATCGTGGGTGCCTTTATTACAAATCTTTGTAACTATCCAATTGATGGATTCTCCACCTGTTTTGTTGACGAAAACTATATGTTTGAACGGAGCGTCATAATTATTGGACCGTTTGATACATTATAGTATGACTATTCTGTTATTTTTGTTTGTTTAATATTTGGTTAGAAATTGATTTTGTGAAATTTGAGATGTTAGGATTTGTTCATCACGAATAGAATGGAGATGGAGATGATAATTCTGGTGAATTAGCGGGCATCGGGCGGTGTTTGTGATGGGGTTTTAAATGTAACTTCTGGTTTTGTTTCCCTAATTTTTTAGTTTATTATCTGTATTATCGGTTCTTGATTGGGTTGTGTTGCTTCTTAAGATATTTTTTTTTGTGTGAAATTTAGTAATTTACTGGCAAATTCTAGATGGAAATTTGTGTCGTTGAGTGTATGGATTATGCTACGTTGAGATTGGGGATATTAAAACGATGAGATTAGGGAAATGAGGATTTTTTTTTTATTTTTTTTTTATTTTTTGTAAATTTACATTGAGAAGCCATGTATGTGGTTTGAATTGCATGTGATGGTGTCTCAGCCAACTCAATGAGAAACTTTACTTTTAGGCTAAGTTAACTAATGTAAGAATATTGACAACAGTCTTAAATTTTTTGAGGACGTATTTGCATGATAATCACACGTATAAAGAATACTATTTACTAGGTTGAAGAAAATACATTTTCATGGTTTGTGGGAATATTTAGAGTAATTTGTGGAGTGTTTTGTTAGAAAATGATGTCATTTGTCATCTTTGCTTTGCGTTGTCCATTTTGTTAGAACTCAGCAAGAGAATACGGGTCATTTATACAAGTTTTACATATTGATATTTTTTTGTTTAGGAAGGTGGATATAGCTTCTGGTGGTCAAGATTTGATTTTGGCACTAAAAGAAACAGTCAGATATAGTCTCTTCCTTGGCACTTTTGCTGGGACATTTGTTTCAGTTGATGAGATAATAACTCCTTGGCACTATTTCTTATTTATGACCAAGTATATTTTAATCTTCATTTTAGCTATAAACGGCTTCTACTTGATTAATTTATGTAGCAAGGCTGTAAGGATAATTTAATCACCAAAGGGGAAACGGAGTGAATTAAAAAATGTTACAATGATTAAATGAAAATACAATTGGCTCTTTGAATTAAGAGAGGAAGGTAACTTATATAGTTATATAAAGGTTAAAAGGGCAAATATGCTACCCAATTTTTGAAAAGGTCCGATTGGCCACTAAATTCTGCAAGAAGGCCGTAGGCACAAGTTTGTCATTGAGACCGTTGAGGTCGCTGACAAGGATCAACATAGAAAAATGTGGCATCTTGTGTAGATTCCCATGTTATTAGGTGGCAATGACAGAAAGTACAGTGATGAGTTGTTTCTTATATTCCATAAGTTCTTGAGGAAATCAAATCAATTTATTCAATCTAATAAAAGAGCACTAGATATTAATTTGATCTTGCGCTGAGTTGCGCATGACCCCTTGGGTTCTTTAGTAGAGCTATATATTACGTGTGTGATCCAATTTATATTTAGTCTATGAATTGCGTAAAAAATCATTACCCTTTACGTGTGCGTGTGCGTGTAGGAGTAATCTACGTTTGTTGCTAAAAATATTACTCTAGACTAAAAGGACTATCTTAATTTGCAGGCTTTTGGAAGGATTGGCAACCATTATTTTGTAAACGTTATACAGTTTAGTTCATCTCTTAGATAATATCCATAAAACCAAGCGTATCAATGTTGTAATTGTAGTGGTATATGCAATGGTCCAATATGTTTAATGGGAATCGTATATTAGCTATTTAATGTTTGTTAATGTATTTGTTGTTATGTGTTGGGTATTACAGGGAAAATATGATTTTTGGTGTCTATTGATGTCATCACGGATATGCATAAAGCTTGGCTAGAGGTACTTCACCATTTCATACAAGCTACATAATGATCAATTTGGGATTTGATTGTTGAAGTTAAATTATTTCATATTGAGCACACTTCTATTCAAAGGTTTTGATCGCTATAAATATTTTAATCTTTTGACATGCATCTGTTAACCATCAAATTCTCTATGATGCACAAATGGATTGTGATATTTTTTGATGTGAAACCAGGTGCTTTTAGATGCAGGGCATTCTGGACATAGCATCAACTGACAAGCTGAACAACATTATTAGGATCAAGTGAAATCATAAAACACAAGTTGTTCATTTTTAGTTGTTCGGAAAAATATGTTTCTATTTATTATTTGGTTTGGTTTGGTTTTGTTATTGGTGTTTTTCATTGGTGATAAAACACATGTTGCTGATTAGTAGTTGTTCCTTAATTTTTTTTATGGCCGTTCAAGGTCGGAACCTCTCTATTTTCATATGATTTTGTTCATTATTTACTCTTTAGTTCCTTAGTGATAATCGTTTGATCCTAATGGCCAATCGGTAGGCAAATTTTTAATGTTTGATAATTACGTCGTATTGTCTTTTTCCATGTTTTTTTATAGAAATCTTTTTTTTAATACTGGCTACTATGTGAACTTACCAATGCAGCTATGACATTTGGTTTTATTTTTTCATGGTACTTGATTGTTTGTTTTGGTATTGCATGTTAATATTATGTTAGATATATTGATAAAGGTCTCAAAAAGGTTAATTGAATCGCAAAAGTAACTAGTTTATACAAATCACTTTGTGTCAATCTCCTCGATATAAGTTGTTAAGAGTTATATTAACACTCATTAGTAAAATAGATAGAAATCACGTCAAGTTATTTAGAATATTAATTTAATCCAAAAAATATTCGTTAATCTGAAAATGTCAATAATCAACATTCATCGTAGCTTACTTCCTTTGTATAATAAATTATATTCGTTATGAATAATAATATAGGGAATCCCGTGCATCGCACGGGTACTAAGCTAGTATATATATATATATATATATATATATATATATATATATAGGCTAAGTATACACAAGAAACCTTCTAAAATGAAGAAACTCCCAAAAACCCATCTTGTGGCCCTCATTCTTCCACATCACTTCATTATCAAATATATTATTTTATGTTTTTGAGGGTATATTAGTCATTTTAGCTTCCCCCATTTTAAAATTTGAATCTTCTCTTTCTCTCACCCTATATAATCTAGATCTCTCTCTTTCACACACATATTCTCTCCCTATTTTCTCAGATTTCTTTCCACCACCACTAAACACCATCATCATCATCAACATCAACCACCACCACCATCATCAAAACCGACATCGACCACTGTCACCCGTCACCATCATCTTCTCCGACGAAAACCCACCACCACCAGATCTCCTCTGTCACGAACGATCTCCTCTGTCGTCGAACCCACCACCACCACCAGAAGCAACTTCAGTACGACGACCATCTTCGTCAGATGATGACGACTCAGATCTGTTGGCTCTCTGTATTCATGAAGTAGTGGTGCCGGAGACGATGACGATGGTGGTGGTTCCGTCGGCGACGATCTAGGCCATTTAATTGCATATTGAACCACATGGTGACAATTTTGTCATATAGGTAACTTCAATCAAAACACACATATGTCAATCAGTGCAAATAAAAAAAAAACCCAAACAAGCCTCTGTTTTGTTTTAAAATAGTAATGAACAAGCCTCTGTTTTGTTTTTTGTTTAATAATTGAAAGAGATTTTTTTGTTTTGTTTAATAATTGTTTTAAAATAGTAATGAACAAGCCTCTGTTTTCTTTTATGTTAAATTCAATTTTTTTTGTTTTTTTGTTTTGTTTTGTTTAATTACTAAATGGATATTATGTTTTTGTTATTATTATTATTATTATTATTATTATTATTATTATTATTACTAATGTGAATCGTTCAATGTGAATCATTTTTTTTTTATTAGTAATACTAATGGATAGTATGTTTTTTGTTATTATTATTACTAATGTGAATCGTTTTTTTTATTAGTAATACTAATGGATAGTATATTTTTGTTACTAATGTGAATCGGTTAGTATCTTTTTTTACACGTAGGTAGCATAAGTTAACTCGTAGGTTTACATATTAATTAACCTTTGTGTGTTACTAACATCTCTTTTTTTTTTTGGGGTGATTTATTATGTTAAACCCACCTAAAATGATTTTTCGTTTTGTGTTTTATGTTCGTAGTATCTTTGTGTTTAGTTAGGGTGTTTTTATCGTCTATATTTTCGTATAATCTTTGTGTTTAGTTAGGCTGTTACGTGTGTAGCATATCTGTTTTTTGCAGTCAAGTTCTGTTCTTTGTTTTCTAGCATATTAAATTATGTTCTATGTTTACTGCAGACTACAAAAGTTTTGTCTGTGTTTTTCCTGTTACACATGTAACACTCGTGTGTTTTTATTAATTATTATTATTTTATTGTTATTAGAGAAACTTTTTAGATCTTTAATAATAGTATTGTGATTGTTTTCGTACACTATTATTTTACATAAAAAATATAGTTTTTAGAAGGTTGTATTTCTTAGTTAGTTCAGGTCAAAATTGATGCATTTTTGTTTGTATTTTATGTTTGAATTAGGTTAGTATTTTTTTAATTTTTTATTTCAATAACATAAAATATTAAATATTATGTCATCCGGTTTTTGAATCGTTTTTTTTATTAGTAATACTAATGGATAGTATGTTTTTGTAAAATCATGTGAATCGATTAGTATGTTTTTTTACATGTAGGTAGCATAAGTTAACTCGTAGGTTTACATATTAATTAACCTTTCTTAATATATATATTAAACAAAAGTTACTAATCATGGGATGAAATCTATGTTGCGTCTGTTTCGTATGTAACAGCAGAACTAAGTTGGTATAAATTAGTTTTTGATTTTTTTACCAGATACAAAGGTTTGATTTTCTGACTTTCATTAGTTACACATGGGATCAAATCTATGTTGTGTTTGTTTCGTATGTAACAGCAGAACTAAGTTGGTATAAATTAGTTTCTGATTTTTTTACTATATATTACTTAAAACAAAAGTCATTAATCATGGGATCAAATCTATGTTTGCGTCTGTTTCGTATGTAACAGCAGAAGTAAGTTGCGTATGTTACACATCTATGCAGTTATATAACATTCCTTCTAAGTTAAGTTTGATAATCTTGATAAGTAAATGGATAAAACAATGTTTGTTTGTATCAGTTTCGTATGTTTTTTTTGATGATTTTTGTTTTATTTTTGCAGGTGAGCATATTTTTTTTGCATTAAAGATGAAGATGATTATCAAGAATGAAGTGTAGACAATTTGTTTTATTTATGATAGTTTTTTTAGCATTTGTTGATTGTAATGACCGTTTTGTTTGTTTTTAACACTTTGTAAGAAACAATTCTTTGTGTACATTTGAATGTTTTTTGATCTGTAAAGTTTTCAATTGATTTTATGCAATCTATGTGTCTATAACCATATCAATTCTCGTTACGTATGCAACAATTCTGTTGCTGGTACAATAAAACGAAAAAAATATGGTCTAGTAAAAAAAATAAT